>CM068954.1:149913711-149932010 GCA_035128595.1 Eptatretus atami
GAGCTATCATGGCTCTGCTTCATGTGGTGCATATCATTTTGGAACCGACCTACCCAGTGAAGGAGGAATCGCAGTCTTCTGTATGCACACCGGGGAGGGTTCAGTAGCTCACCTATTCCCTGACCACAATGGACCAACTTCAACCCACTGTGCATTGGTCAAGATTCAGCTTCGCTTCTTATATCGTACCCACTGATGTATTCTTCGCTGAACTCCCTCTACACATGGAACCTACCCGTCGGACATTGCACTGCTTTTATATCAGCGTCGCTTTCAAAGCTGCTCCTTGCATACCCTCGTTGGCACCATGTCGAGTGATTTACGCGCCATTTTTGAGAGTGCATACTCTCGGAGCTTATTCCTCCCTCCAACCTCTCCTGTCCTTCAAGTAACACATCATCCTTCACAGCTTGGTGTTCCTGTCTTCATAATCTGTGATGCAGCTTAACCTGTGGACTCGGGTTCTTCTCCATGCTTCGGTGATACGAGGACTTCACCTTCTGAGGACTTGTGAAATGCAACTGTCCAGTCGGCTTCATCCAGCGTGCACTCTCCAGATTAGATCCTTTCAACCATGCTCACCGCCAACCTTTCCCCCATTTATAACCCGCTGGGGTTTCTTATACGAGCTGCTTGCTTAAGACACATTGAGAGTTGTGAGTTAACTTGTAGCTGCATTGTCGTCTGTGATGTTTGTACTACTTTAATTTATGGATTTTTAGGAAAGTCATCAAGTGTTACATTTAATTAGTATTATTGTTTTTAAGGTAGACATTAGCGATTAATAAATATTCCTTATAAAGTTACCTTTCTGCCTCCTGTTGTATCTTCGTTTCACCCTGAAGACACCTGTAAGAGTGCAGTAGTCCTTTTTTTAATTTTCTGCTGAGACACCCTCCAAGTTACCAGTGCTGCGGTGCCCTAAGGTCGACACGTAACAATATATACTGTATATAAAAACTGAAAAACAGGGGCAGACAGTGAACCTTTGTCGAGGTGAAGTCTCGGTCAACCCATGTGAGTCTGTCTATGAATTACATTACTGTTTGAACATGAGTTGGACAGTAAGTAAGTCTATTAATTAGAAATTGCTGATCTGAGATGAGGTATCTGCAGAAAAGGAAGGATTTTATATCTACTGCAACGATGGATTACATGACCTTTCTGATGATTTGGAGGTGAGCTGATAGGTCTGTCGTTGAGCGGATCAGTTTTTGCACCTTTTATGTAATGCAGTGATGTTGGCTGATTTCCAAACAGATGGAAGATGACCTTGGGCAAATGACAGGGTGTAAAGAGTAGAGAAGATGTGCAAGAGCAGCAGAGCAGGTTTTTAGGACACGTGAGCCGATGCCGTTTGGTCCAGTTGCTGAATCGGATGCGAGGGTTGAAAGAAAGTTCTCCACATTCTCAGGTACAAAAGACACAGACTGCCGGAGCAATTTGGTACAGGGAGAGAGGAGTTGGTGAAGAACCAGGGAGGAGTTAGTGCAATTGGTGAAGAACCCATCCCTAAAGATTGGTTAATTCCTCCAGAATTATGGACCAGATGACTTGTAATACCTACCCCTAATGGGAGTGGTGCTATATGATGCATATTTAGATATGGAGAATTTGGGTGCCTGCCACCACCCCCCCCCCCCCAACCTGAACTTCTGGGACTATTTTTTATTAATGCCGAGAACCCTCCCCTGCACCCCTTGAGTAAATCTACCAGTTTTCAACTCATTACAAAAACGTCCAGTGGATCAGGGGTGCATAGAAATCAAATGAACAGACAGACACTTCTGTAATTATAGTAGGATTAATTACCGATGTGGATTAGACCGTGTTTGACTTGCCACCCACACCAGGAGCTGTTGTTTGGGCCAGGTCGAGATTGGTGCCAGTATTTTGAGAGAGAGGGAGGGAGAGAGACAGACAGACGGAGGGAGTTCCCCACCCTATACCCTTACGGGAATGGGACAAGTGGTTGGCTCGATGTCACCTGGCTGTGACGGTGGAGTGGGCCTGATGGTCTGGCCCTAACTACCATATGCAGCGAATGCTAAACACAAACACATGCTAGAATCAATCCCACTGCCAAGCACTCTTTCCACGTTCCATTGTCTCTCGAGTCATGCAAAAAGACCACCTGCTCCCATAGCTGGCCAAGCTAATGGTCTTGGACACCTCAGTTTGAGATGCACCTTAAGGAACCATCGGCTTGTTTGGCATCATAACAGCCTCTCCGTACTTAAAGGGTCGAAGCATGTTTGCAGCGAGCTCCCAAAGACAGAGTGATGCTCGTTCCCTATGCCAACATGAAATGTACTGTATATAGATAGCCCAGATTCATATTTAAAGGGATGAATTGTCCCACTTTTAGATTTTCCCCAATGCATGGACACAAAGTCTGATCCCAATGATCATTCACTTGAGACGATAGCCAAGCCATATCATGTCTACCTCCATTTCACTTGTCCATTATTGTGTGTTACAAACTCTTCTAGTTCACTACAACATGATTCATCTGAAGGTTCCCCTATGGATACCTTGTTATGACATTTATCTCCTTTGAGTTTATCCATTTGCACACTTTCCTCACATATTAAAACCTTTACCAAAGTCTTTAATAGGTGAGTCCGGTGCACTAATTGACCCACTTGTTAATGACAGCGACAGGCGGTAGCATTCTCCACTCGGGTGCATCAGCGTATAAATTGAGCCTTAAGCCGGCTATCCATGGAGCTAACTGCTCCGTCATTTGCAATTGACACCTCAACTGCGCTTACGTGGTTGGATGGGGGTTGTAAACGTAACAATACTCCATTGGTTTGTATGGCAGCAGCAACCTGTTGCCTTTTATGAGTTGCGATTGGCTGCGAAACGTCACAAACTTCTCACAGCCAATCACTGACTCGAAGGCAAGACGTGGTTGCTTCCACAGAAAACCTGAGGAAATTCACTGAAGTTGTTTTAACTGCTTAATGGTAAATATATTCATCCAAGGATTTGACGTGAAAAATAATTCCTAATTATCGATTAATGATTCTGGTTTTTTAAAAAATTCTCAATCTTGGTTTCATTTCCTCTTCCAATTCATTTTTATATCCGATATATATATATATATATATATATATATATATATATATATTATATATATATATATATCGGCGTATTATGTGATACCGGTCGTCCGTCTGTCCGTCCGTCCGTCTGTCTGTCTGTCCGTCCGTCCGTTCCTGTCCGCACTCTAACTCCCAAAGTTTTCAACTTTCACGTTTCATATTTGGTACATAGGTACAGACTGTGGAGACGTGTGTGTCGTGACATACGGTCGTCATCTAAAGTGGTTGCCATGGCAACCAGGATGCTGTTTTCCATGTAGTAGCACAATTCTGTATATACCTTCATTGTTCTTCATAAATTGACGTGTTTGAATATATAATTGTGTGTGTGTGTGTGTCACAGAGACTTTTTCAGGCGTATATTGTGCTCACCTGAGCTCTTGTTATTAAAATGAAAGGCCGATAATCGTAATATGAATACAGTCAGGTGGATGACGATGATAATGATGTCATTCATTATTATTATGTTTCTGCCCGCTGTGATGTAAAATAATCCAAGAAGGCCTTTGGGATTATCAAATTTATTTCCTAACTTATTGCTTTAAAATGCTTCAGAGGCGGCTTGATTGACCATTTGACGCGTGCTAACAAAATATTTTTTGACAAAAGGTGAATTTTTTTTTTTTATGTGATAATTGTGATAATCCCTTTGGACTTAAATGTTAACTACTCCTGACTATATTGCTATCCTCTAATCTGGATGGCTTTCTTATCCGAAGTTATCAATAAGGGCACCGCAGTGACGGACAGACACACCTGTGACAGAGCTCCCCAATTCCATCTAACGGCTGTAAAACTCCGGTGGAAGATTCTCCATGTGTGATAAAAAACAATATGGGTTGATTTTCCAGCAGGCCCTGAAAAGAGGCATTTCAAAGCTTAGACACAGGCCTTGTATTGTCATGTGCATGACCTTTACAATGCCCCTGAAGCAGATGACCATTAGAATAATTAATCAGAATCATGATCACTGATTGAGCTGTCAGTGTTGGGTGTAAAAATTAGTATACAATGTTCAAGTTATTGTATGACATGTGTGTTTTTGTAGAAAGTTTGCCCATGTTCCATTTCACCACAACGTGTCCGTCCCTTTGGCAGTTGGGTAAAGGTACAGGGGTTTTACCACTACATGCTCAGTTGTGTGAGTCGAGGGACAGAGTTGGGTCATTGGAAGTATGCATTTTGTGTAGAATAAAAGTTGCAGACAACCCCAAGAGACATGCTCAACACAACATGTTATCAGTGTATGCCCACCTTTAGGCCAGAAGACCAGAAAGTGACTTGTTCTGTTCCTCTACATATGTTTAGCATTCCAGTACATGCCAACTTTCAAAGCTGGGGACATCTAGCCTCCTGTTCCTGTCTGTCTGAGTTTCATGAGGACACTGAAAACTTTCCATCATTTTTATCAAAGTGCAGACATTATTTTTTACGATGGCCTCCTCACTTGTTAAGTGAGTGGAATGCATTCAATAACTTTTAGTTTGAGTCACTGCCTTGTCCTCAAAAGGTAGATTCATTCAAAATATTTTATTTATTTATTTAATGTTTTGGTTCATTGTCACAACACTATCAACTGACCCGAAAACTCAATTAAAACACCCTGGTTAATGGAACGTGTTTTTTAATGAGAAGTATATGGCTTCCAGGACTGTCTCCAGCCTGAGTTTGAATCCCGACCCAGCTATATCTTGTTTTGCTTGCAGGGTGAGACGTTGATGGTCATGCCGTCCCTGGCATGGATGTTAAACTGGGCATCGTGGCTGCCAGCATCATTTTGTGGATGTTAAAGATCCCACGGTGTCCTTCTTGAAGACTAGACGAACTATCGCTGCTAAGGTAATACAATCGCTCTTTAACTAGTATGGTACATCTCAGATCTCATGATGTATGGCTTGCAACAGGAAGTAGATAATTTATCTGAAAACCATTTTATATTTGCCAATGTCAGTTTAATGTCATTCCCTAACCATGACTGTGTGACTGCCTTGTATATGAACTGCAATTAAATGCGAATAGACGTGTGTCGATATGTCATCAATTTGGTGAGCATGCTCATAAGATAATGGACTCTCACCTTTTCGATATCAGATAGACTGAAGTATTTCCCAGCATCCTTTGGCATTATGCGTACATCGGCTCCTGGACGTGGAGGAGAGAAAGAAAAGATCACATTTTGAATCAAACATTTTTGAGATTGCGTGACTCTCTTGTAACGATGAAATAACTCAAATTCTCAATTAATAAAAAGTTTTTTAGATCATTATGAGTTGCAACAATATCCAAGCAAGACAATATATTCTTGAGAAGGAAGCAATGGAAGGTGTGAGTCATTGCTTTGCTTGATTTGACAGAGCAAAAGAATTAAAAATAATATTCAGAATAAATCCCTAAAAAGGAAAAGGGAGCAAGTTCTAGAACGAGCTGAAATAAAAGTCACAAAAAGTGTGTAAAGAGCAGACCTTCAGTCTTCCCATCAACTTGAAAGACATCAAATGGTTCAAACCCTTGCATTTCAGCATCAATATGTTTCAGATGGTTCCTACATTCTCGTCTTCATTGTTGAGAAAAAAAAAAGGCATGCATAACAATGCTTTGGGTAACTCCTGAGTCCAGGAAGAAGTTGACACGGCAGAAGGTGCCGAGACTTTATTTGGGTTTTGGAGGCCATCTTGGAAATGAGATTAGCCCAAGATAAACCAAGGCAGAGGTTACACGGTGACAAGACTTTTACTACATGCATATGATCCATGGATTTGGGTCATTTGCTGGTTTTTCGTTTTTATTTTTAGAAATACTCGATGAAATGTGACACCTATTTGAAATGTTTTATATATCAAACAAAGCTTTGATTTCACAAAATCGCCAATCATTGATGCTGCCAATACCTGTACTTTCATCACGTCCTAACACTGTCACCATAAAATGGAGTGATCTCAGGTGATACGGCTACATCAAGAAAGCATCGTGTTGTGAAAGTATCGTGTGGTGCCGCTCCTGGTGGGAGAGGGCTTCCACCCTTAATAATACAGTCCATGTTTTTTTTTTCCCTGTCCCCACATTTTCCTGTGCAGTGAGGTGTTTTGAATTACACGTTTGAATAATGATAACATAATCACCCTGGTCGCTCCTGTAGGGAGCGGGTGCTTCTAGTTTTATCAATCTGTGTTCTCCATAATTCTCATAATAAAGGTTTGTTGAAGTAAAGGTGCATGGGGCTGCTGAGGCAGTTTTATTGACAAGGAGTATGGTCCTGGATGGGTCGCCGCTCCAATGCAGGTTACCCCGATTGGTAATGACCCCAGTACACTGGTACTCGTTTTGCCGACCTCGGAAGGATGATTGGCTGAGTAAACCACACCTGGTGTTAAGTCAACAGCCAACAGGGGCTCAAATTCAGGACCCTTAGGTCCCAAGCCAGCCACCTTAATTGCGTAGCCAACACCAGGCTACATTGGGGTACAAGTCGCTCAAATACAGTTTCCGTGCAAAAAGGATGGGGGTTACTTGAAATCAATTTCTACGGGTTCCAAATATGTATCTGAGTCAGAAGTCTCTAATCCCCACATGCACGCGATGCTTAGAAATTTTGAAGGAGAGGTTCACGAAAACCCATGGAAACAATTAGGGAATGGCTTGTATGGAAATCGTCCGGTTCATAATGTGCAGATCAAAAGTTTCGTTCACTTTTTGTGGAGATTTACTATAATATACATTTTATGGAAATATTGGGATACACTGAACATGAAAACCAATGTTTACATTTTTTTTAACGTCTCTACGGTGGCCATCTTGGATTTTCAAAATGGCCGCTATTGAAAAATCAATTTTCCAAATATCTCCCCTTCTAATCCACGTAGCCGAGTGCTTTTGGTAGCTAAACATACTTTTTAAGGGACATGGGATCCAGCAGGACTAAGTACTAACAGCTAAGTATAAGGGAAAGAAAGATATTCGATAGAAAAGACTTTTTTTTCTCTCCATTTAATCATAAAGCTGGCAATATCGCATACAAAGATGAAATTTGTTCTGGTTATGATTAGCATTTAAAAATGTCATTCAAACATGCTGCGCCATCGTCTCATTCATCACTATCGTCTGATTCACGGTTTGCAAAGAATGAGTCTTCTTCATTTTCATACTGTGTGGTACACATGCCGAGGTCGGTGCACCGCAAGTTCTTTTACCGGCAATAACATCTTTGTGAGGAACAGTCTCCCTTGCACTGGTATCTCACCATCTCTATAATAGCCTTGGATGCTGGAGGAATATCAACGGTGGTCAGCTTCAGCTGGTCATCATCATCCTTTTAGTAGCCATTCTGCAATGGATCCAGTGGAACTTGCTTGGCAGTTCTTGCTTGTCCCCAAACTCGAGCCTGCACATGTACGCTCAGGATGTGTTGTTTGAGGATACCAAGTCTAGGTGGTAGCTTGTCACTCTCTGCCATGTTTTTGCAGAACAGGTGGCATCGCAGCTCTGGAATGCTTCGGATTTGAATTCCTTTTGGGCAGGAGGCAGCACACACAAATCCTGCGAAGTTTGTCTGCAGCTCTTCTGTCACTTCTGTGTCATCAGATGTCATCCTCGGAGCCTTAATGATGTTATCTTCAGCTCCTAGGAATATCTTGAACCACGTAGACTTTCCTACTCCTGAAAACCTCCCAGTGTTGTCAGCACCAGAGAAAGCATGTGTACATTGGCTGCACCAGAGAAAGCATGCAATGCAGGCAAAGCCTTCGCCTTTTCTGGACCTAGGATCTCCCAGAATGGTTGGATCTGTAAAACATTTGATGCCATGGAGATGGAGGTGTTCATTGACAACAAATCATCATTGTCTTTGGCCAGGACCAGAACATCTGTGTCAGGTGAGATAAATGGTAGTTGTACATCTCCTGGGTTTCATCTTGTTGCAGATACTGCAAGACATATCATCAATGTGTCAGCTTCCTCATGGTTGTTCTTATCAAAGGGGCCCACATCCTTGTTGCCCCAGGTTCGGCCAGATGCTGAAGTGATGACCAGCTTGGAGGAACTTCTGCTCTCGTCCAGTCTTCTCCGCTAAGTACACTGTTAAATTTGCCTTTGTCTTGTCTTTTTTCATTGCATATAAGTGAATAATTTTGTATAGAGGCATTTTGTGATTTATATGATGCATGCATTTATATGATGGTGCATATGATTTAGTGGAACCTTTCTAATTACCACAGCAGCGGCAATGTTCCACCTCTTTCACCGGTGCAAGCCCATAATCAATGAATCGTTAAGGCATGAGGCATGGTCACTAGGGAGGGGATAAGAGACCACACATAGATGCTGGCAGAAGGTGCAGTGAATTAGACCAGTCAAAGGAGTTCACTTGAAATGAGCCATTTAAGTCAGAGACCGTGAAGTTGTTGTCGTTGTTTGAGAGCCGAGCCAGTGGTGTGGTTGGGGAACTTACCCGTCCCTCCCTGGATGTTCCACCACGCTGCCCCTATAACTAGTGCTTGCTCCCTCCTCCCTTTCCCCCACCTCCCAATACCCGTGCCTGCTCCCTCCGTCCCTCCCACAGTGTGTGTGTGTGTGTGTGTGTGTGTGTGTGTGTGTGTGTGTGTGTGTGTGTGTGTGTGTGTATTTGTTGAGGGCTAGTGGGATAGCCTCAAGCGATGCACACTTGCCTCTTAGCTCTCTTGCCCGAGTTCAAATCTCAGCCCAGCTATAAACTCACCCTGGTGTCTCGCAGGCAGGGTGAGACATAAATGTGTGTGCTGTCCCTCAGATTGACATTAAACTGGGCATCCTATCTGCCAGAATGAGTTGGTGGATGTTGAAGATCCCAATGTGTCCTTCGCAGAGAGTAGGCAAACTATCAGTACCCTGGCCAAATTCCAAATTCCTTCCCTGACTACTACTGACAAGGCAATGGCAATCCTTCCCTGTGCCAAGAAACGGCTTTGGCAGCACCAAAACTCTGTGGAAGAGTGTGGCACATGTCGTCAGATGTACATGTATGAATAATTTATCGAGTGCCTGATTAAATATCCACCTGGATCATCAGCAGTGTGACTTATCACTCATATTGAACAGTAATTTTGTGGAATCTCCATAGCAATTTGTAATATCACAACAGAACTCGGTGGTCATTGGAAGTGTGTAAACCGAGCTATTCATTCGACCTTAAATTCAATAGAATAAGGGCTTGTTGGAGATGGGGACTCCAAAATAAGTCTCACTTGATGACGAGGTACAGCTTGAATAAAAAGAGTTGTGATTGTCCCGCACTCCACATATATCAATGCATGATGTCCATGTTTTTTCACTCAAGGAGCATACTGTATGTGTTACATTCAGGTTTCAGTGATAACTTGAAAGCAGGTGCTTTGAAATGCACGCATACTTGCCGTTGGCTTTCTCTGCCTCCTGGCATAAAGACAACACCCAGATGGGAGAAGTTCCAACAAATAGTTGAGGAATGTCTTAAAATAAGTCAAGTCAGGTTAATTGCACTTCACATCGAATTTTGCAACAAAAGGTATTGGTTACCTTTGAATTACCATTACACAATCTTTTCTTTGCAATGTATAACTGAAGTAAAAGGAAACTGAATATGGCAAAGCAATAATTGACGAAATGCCCTCCTTGTGTCTTCATTCCCAACTTTTTAGATAGAAAAGAACTCTTGCCCAGCCACAACATTACTTCAAATGAGTTGCCTACCAAGCCTATCAGCAATATCAGAAGCTCTTTGTCCCCAAATGCCATGTGAAGCAATGAGCACCCGTTCTCCATCCTCCAGTAGGTTGCCCAGGGCTGCCTCCATGGCCGCATGGCCTGTGCCGCTGACCGCCAATGCCCAACGAGAGTCAGTTTGAAGTGCATATTTGATGCCTGCTCGTACTTCATCCATGATCTGCAGGACATTCATGCGATCTTTATAAAAGTGTATTATTCAGTCAGATGCAATTTTAAAGCCAAACTAAACTCGTTTTTTTTAATACTGTATGATATTGAGGCTCGTGGAAGAGTGAGGTGACAGAGACAGTCAGTTGCAAGAAGCAACAGAATGAAGAAATGGGAAAAAGAAACGATAACCTACAATATAAAGGGTTAGGTTTGGTATGGTTAATGGAGGAAGAATATATTCCCCTCTCTCACTTCAAATTGCACCACAGCCAACTCTAATCATGAGAAGGATGAATGCCTCAATCCTGTGTTTATTTTCAAATCTTGTCCACATCACCTCACCCACTGTACCTACCCGACTCAGTCACACCCAACTGCTCATTGCCTCTGTCTTTTTTTTTTTTTAACCTGTGAAGGTAGAGAGATTTCTGGAAACCCTCAACACTGGCCTAGGGGCCGTCAATGGGCCTCCAATGATGCCCTGAGCTTCTCCTGTAATTTTTTTTTAAACGGTACAGAAAAAACACTCATTGGCTCGTCCTCACTTCATTATGTGCATTGTTCTAGAAAGTGTTATATCAGAATAACGTCGTATATGATAGAGCACATATTAATGGAGGAACACACAGAATATCACTTTGAAAAACCTTTCACACGAAATTTTATCACAAAAATGTGATGCTCAGGTACCCAGGTATCCATTCCATGCATCATTATAGGGTTGAAGTTCTTTAAAAATAAGAAAGTTACAAAAGAGATAGAGAAATGGTGGAGGGGGGAGGAGGGGCCTGTGAGGTTGTTTGCTCCAGGGCCCGTACTGGCTCTCAACACCCTTGCAGACTCACATCCTGCCCGCTTTGCTCTCCAAACTCTGCCTTTAGCATCCAATGTCAACTCCACGCTTGGATTACTGACTTCCTCTCCTCTCTTCTCATAGTGTGGCTCTCAATGGAATCCTCTCTTCTCTTCTCCCTGCCAAGGCTGGAGTGTCCAAAGGCAGTGTTCTAATCTTCATCAACGATCTCTCTTACTCTTGAAAATTCTCCATGTCTTTGCTGATGACTCCACCCTATGCCATGACATCTCTCCTTCAAATAGGCAGACGGCAGCCTCTTCCCTCGCTTCAGGCCTTGATAGAATCACAAGATGGTCAAACAATTGGATTATATATTTTAATCCTGAGAAATCACACACTCTCACTCTTTCTCTCCAAAATGGTTATCAGTGCGCCCATCTATTTTATTAACAACCACTTGAAGAAGTTCGGTCTCTCAAACTTCTTAGCCCTACTATTACCCCCCCCCCCCCAATATATATAATTATATATATATATATATAATCCTTTTATTTTCATTCTGTTACTTCTTGATCTGTTCGTGTTCTATCCCCTCAATGAGCCTCGTCAAGGTATACAAAAAAAATGAAAAGAACGGTGGTGGCACATTATTGAAGCTCTGGAGGGAGGAGTGTGATTTAACAGCTTCAGGAAGGCAGTGCCACAAACAGGAGAAAAGAGGAACAAAAGAGTTAAGGTGTACATTGAGCATGGATTTTGTGATTTTTAAATATCCTCTTTGTATTAATGACACTCCCAACATTAACTTGCACCTTAACATTTTTGAAACTATAGAGTTTATAGAACACCTTACCCCATGCAGTCTTGAGAAAAAGGATATGGGAAGGGTCTTTAAGGTCTTTCTTTGCGTTTTGTACAAAACAAGCAGCACTAGGTGCCGCCATATTTGTCCGAATGTTGAATCTCGTAGTTACTGCCATCATGGCATGAGACGGCATGAATATTTTCCCAAGTACAGTACTGCGAAACAGGTTTTTGAAAGTGCCAAGAAGGCGATTGTGTTCTCCAGTGTCCAAGTATAAAATTAAATTCAAACAAAATAAAGATTTTAAAGGTCGTATTAAAAAATTAATTCCGGAATTTTACCGCCATTGGTGCAGTGGCTATTAGACCACCATATCTAACACGTTGCATTCATTTGTCATGCTTGGTGTTTGTGTCCTTTATGACATCCTTAAAAATAGTAAATTTGCTGTTTGGAATGATTTTCAATTTTGTTTAACTGCCAAATAAGCAGACAGAGAAAAAAAGTTACCTTACCCTTCTGTGCGTGTGCGCGCTCAAACGAGATTCCAACAATTTGCCAATTTCAGAGCCAAAGTACTGCTAAGCTGCGGGTTTGTGCTCGTTTCACTTTCTGCAGTATTCAAAATGTAAAATTTTATTTAAATTAAATAGTTCCTCAATCACAGACCGATATCTGTAGACAGACAGACAGACAGACACACACAGACAAAGTGAACCAATTGCTTAACCTCGTTTTTGGCTTCTTGCATGCAGGGTAAAAATCTTAACTGATTTAATGTGGGGTAAAAACCTTAACTGATTTAATGCCAGGATAAAAAACCCTAACTGTTAATGCGGGGTAAAAACCATAAACTGATTTAATACAGGATAAAAACCCTAACTGATTTAATGTGGGTAAAAACCTTAACTGATTTAAGTTGGGGGTAAAAACCATAACTGATTTAATGCAGGATAAAACCCTAACTGATTTAATGTGGGGTTAAAAACCTTAACTGATTTAATGTGGGGTAAAAACCTTAACTGATTTAATGCGGGTAAAATCCTTAACTGATTTAATGCAGGGTAAAATCCTTAACTGTTTAATGCGGGGTAAAACCCTAACTGATTTAGCAGGATAAAAAACCCTAACTGATTTAATGCAGGATAAAAACCCTAACTGATTTAATGCGGGGTAAAAACCTTAACTGATTTAATGCGCGGTAAAAACCTTAACTGATTTAATGCAGGGTAAAAACCCTAACTGATTTAATGCGGGGTAAAAAACCATAACTGATTTAATGCAGGATAAAAACCCTAACTGATTTAATTGCGGGGTAAAAACCTTAACTGATTAATGCGGGAAAAACCTTAACTGATTTAATGCAGGGTAAAAACCTAAACTGATTTAATGCGGTAAAACCTTAACTGATTAATGCAGGGTAAAAACCCTAACTGATTTAATGCGGGGTAAAACCTTAACTGATTTAATGGCAGGGTAAAATCCTTAACTGATTTAATGCGGGGTAAAAACCCTAACTGATTTAATGCGGGTAAAAAACCCTAAACTGATTTAATGCGGCGTAAAAACCCCCAAACTGGATTTAATGCGGGGTAAAAACCCTAACTGATTTAATGCGGGGTAAAAACCCTAACTGATTTAATGCAGGATTTCAAAACATTGCAGAAGCATTGCAAGTAGGCTGGATCTCTCACCTTACTCTTCGCAAACATCTGTTCCCTTTTCTTCCCATTCCTCCCACATTTCCGGCCCCTATTATCCTCCTTTCAGTCCATTCTATACCATTTTCCTCCTTTACTATTCCCAATTGAACTCCTCACCCAGAGCCTATGAACTAAATATACGGTCTCTAAAAATGTTGAAATGCTTCGATTCAGTCCAACACGCATTGCATAATCAAAAACATCTGGACACTTTGCTCAACAAAACAACTTAGATTTATATAAAACCTCATTTTACTTTTAGGACTGTTTAACTTCCCAAAAAGGCTGAATAGTAACCAAAAAGAAAACGCCACAAACAGGCGAAACACACATCACACACTGGAAAACATGCCTTCCAACTCGCATCTACCTGGCAAAACTCCGGATGAAGATGACCTAGAAGTTGCAATGATCCAGCCTGGAGAACCCTCGGAGATGCATTCGCGGGACCAGGTCCAAGGAGTAGTCGCTTCGGAACATGCATGGGCTGCCGGAGCTGGGCAGGTGGCTCAGAGGTGGAGGAGAAATGCTCATGACTAGGACCTTCAAGCCCGCTGGCTGAACGAGTGGGGTTGTCCATGGAGCTGAGCATAATGGTCTGGGTGGTGCCTGGAAAGCAAAATGGAAAGCTATTGGCAGTACGTGATGAAGCTACAAGTAACCGAGCCGCAAGAGTCCATTTACATAACGCGATCATGATCGGGTTTATGAAAAAAACGCCACGTGTCCACACCACGCCAGTTGTCACGTGGGTTAAGGAAGGAGGGGGCGTGGCGCACACTCAGTTGCATACTCAGTTATTTCAAAACTGGGAGTTCAACTGCTGCCGTGATGTGTGCTGCAACCTACCCTCCCAAATGACAATGTTTACATCCATGAAAAATGCCATTTCGTTTCGGTGTGCGTTCAAGAAATGAGAAGAAAGTTATTCATCTAACTTTTCAAGGTGTTTATATGGTTACAGGTGAGTACACGTGTTGTCTATTTATTTTGATTTTTGCTTCATCACTTTTGATACTGTAGTGTCTGAAGATTATTTTAAGCATGGATTGATTTAATTTACTGATTGCTTTACTCCCTCATGGCAGATGAATGGAGTTTATGTGTTTTGGAGGGAATACCTTGCAGCTGGACAAACCAAACTTGTGACTTTCGTATGATGAAGCAAAAAGATTTGAGAAAGTACTTCCCTGAAATAAGACAAATGTTGAGCTTTCTGTAAAATTTAGTAAAAACTGTGATTTGTGGTTTCAAGTCATTGTTCCAATAATGTCATTTGATTTTGTAATTAGTGGACCAAGCCTTACAGGCTGGTACCATATTGTTTCCCTTCAGATTAATTATTATTAATCTCTTTCTTCACACCTTTTTCACTTCTTTTGTTTTTCCACTTTTTAACCCTTTGAGAACCACAAGCATCTTCAAAGTAATTTTCAGATATAAATCCAATTTTATTATTAGTTTGGCTATGAAAATTACGGATATGAATTTAAATTCAAGAGTATACATGACAAAAAAATACAAGTTTTTCTAATGAACAAAAAGAAGAAAAACAAGTGGTGGCAGGCACAACAAATCCCACCCATTTAAGGCATAAAGTTATTTTGGGGATCAAATTTAAATTTGATACATTGTAAAACGATTTGACTCTAGACTTTCATTGCCCACCTGTGAATAAAATTTGACAGTGTTTGAGCCAGCCGTTTTCCGTAAAGTTGTATTTTCGTAACCATGTTTTAGTTTTAATGGAAAATTGTAAATTTGAGCCGACTGACATGACCCCCAAAACTTCGGACCCCACCGATCTTCACAAATATGCATTTTTCACTATAGGATTGTTAGGATTTTTAGTCACAAATAGAATAAGGTTCACTATAAGCTTAGTTTGAAGTAAATCGGATCATTTTTGACGAAGTTATGAGCGAAAAACGATTTTCACCTTTTCGTGACCTGACCTTGACCTTTGACCTAATTGGACCCAAAAGTTAATGGGGTCGTCCGAGGTTCATTACCCACCTGTGGATACAATTTGACAGTGTTTGAGCCAGCCGTTTTCCCGTAAAGTTGTATTTTCGTAACCATGTTTTAGTTTTAATGGAAAATTTGTAATTTTGACCGATGACCATGACCCCCAAAACTTCGGACCCTACCGATCTTCACAAATATGCATTTTTCACTGTAGGAATGGGTAGGATTATAAGTGACAAATAGAATAAGGTTCACTATAAGCTTAGTTTGAAGTAAATCAGATCATTTTTGACGAAGTTATGAGTGAAAAATGATTTTGATCTTTTCGTGACCTTGACATTAACCTTTGATCCAATTGGACCCAAAAGTTAATGGGGTCGTCCAAGGTTCATTGCCCCCCTGTGGATTAAATTTTGATTAGTGTTGCTAAAGCGTTTTGCCGTAAAGTTGCTAACAGACAGACAGACAAACAAACAAAACCGGACGATTACAATATCCCGCTCCTCCCTCCGGGGCGGGGGGGGGGGGGGTGGGATAATGATGGAAAGAACAAAAACCCTTACCAAGAGTTAGCGACAATATTTCCCAATGTACAAACATAAAGTAATCTAAAATGTTACAAACATAAGTAATCTAAAATGTACAACTAAAGTAATATCTAAGATGTATAAAACATAAAGGAAATTAATCTAAATGTACAACACAAGTACAGTAATCTAAAATGTACAAACAATTAGTAGGTAATCTAAAATGTACAAACTTAAAGTACGGAATCTAAAATGTACAAACATAAAGTACGGTAATCTAAAAGTGTACAAACATAAAGTACGGTAATCTAAAATGTACAGACGTAAAGTAAAGTAATCTAAAATGTACAAACATAAAGTGCAGAATTCTTAAAAATGTACAAACATAAAGTACAGTAATCTAAAATGTACAAACATAAAGTACCAGTAATTGTAAAATGTGCAAACATAAAGTACGGTAATCTAATAGTCCAAACATAAAGTACAGTAATCTAAAATGTACATTGTAACCATAAAGTACATTAATCTAAAATGTACAAACATAAAGTAAAGAATCTAAAATACACAAACATAAAGTACAGTAATCTAAAATGTACAAACATAAAGTACGGTAATCTAATATGTCCAAAACATAAAGTCAGATCTAAAATGTACATTGTATACCATAAAGCACATTAAAATGATAAAACATAAAGTAAAGGAATCTAAAATACACAAACATAAAGTACAGTAATGTAAATGTACAGATGTAAAGCAAGTAATCTAAATACACAAACATAAAGTACGGTAATCTTAATATGTCCAAAACATAAAGTACAGTAATCTAAAATGTACATTGTATACTAAAGCACATTAATCTAAAATGATAAAAATAAAGTAAAGTAATCTAAAATACACAAACATTTAAAGTACAGTAATCTAAAATGTACAGATGTAAAGCAAAAAGTAATCTAAAATGTACAGAGTAAAGTAATCTAAAATGTACAGATGTAAAGTCAAGTAATCTAAAATGTACAGAGTAAAGTAATCTAAAATGTACAGCTAAAGTACTAAAATGTACAGGCATAAACTAAGTAATCTAAAATGTACAGGCATTAAGTAAAGTAATCTAAAATGTACAGACATAAACTGAAGTTAATCTTAAAATGTACAGGCATAAACTAAAGTAATCTAAAATTGTACAGGCATAAATTAAAGTAATATAAAATGTACAGAATAAAGTAAAGTCTAAAGTATCTAAAATGTCAGGCATAAACTAAAGTAATCTAAAATGTACAGGCATTAAGTAAGTAATCTAAAATGTACAGGCATAAAGTAAAGTAATCTAAAATGTACAGGCATAAACTAAAGTAATCTAAAATGTACAGGATAAAGTAAAGTAATCTAAAATGTACAGGCATAAAGTAAAGTATCTAAAATGTACAGCATAAACTAAAGTAATCTAAAATGTACAGCACATATAAGTAATCTAAAATGTACAGGCATAAATAAAGTAATCTAAAATGTACAGCATAAAGTAAAGTAATCTAAAATGTACAGACATAAACTAAAGTAATCTAAAATGTACAGACATAAATACAAGGAAATCAGACATCGGTGGAGGCCATTCAGCCTATCATACCTGTGTGACATCAACACCACACGAATTTAACAAACACAAGATCCAAAGAAGAAAATGCAAAATTTATTATGTTTTTTTAAATCATGTTTTTGTGGGGTTTTGTATTAATTAATTAATTAAGTAAATTTGTTTTTTTTACGTTTTTGTAGTTTTTGTGTTTTGTTTTTTTTCCTCAGGGGAGGGGCATGGATTTGGCAAAAAAAAATACACAACATCAACCACACAACACCCCTTGACGAGACCCCCACCAACAGCACTCCATACACATACACGCAATCACCATCAATGCTCAAGCTACCTAAAAGTCCTGCCAACTTCCTTATACCCCTCTATCTCCATAACTTCCAGGTTCCTATCTGATTCTAATTTAAACTTTTCTACTGTTTTTGCTGCCACTACCTTTCCAGGGAGACCATTCCATGCATATCTACTCTTTGAGTAAGTGTCCCCTGCCTTGCTACCATCTTAACTCTCCTCTTCTTTACTCTCAGGCTATGGCCCTGGTCCTATCACTGCTCTGTTGAATAATTCATCTGCACTTATTTTATCTATACCTTTCATTATCTTAAACATTTCTATCATATCTCTTTGTAACCGCCTCCTTTCTAGTGTACAAAGCCCTGTCTCCTTCAACCGCTCCTCATAGCTGAGTTTATCTAGGCCCGGAATCAATCTCGTAGCCCTGCCTTGAACCCTCTCCTTGGCATCTATGTTCTTCCTGAGTTGTGGTGACCAAAACTGCACACAATATTCTCGCTGTGGCCCTCACTAAATTCCTGTACAATGTTAACACCACCTCTTTTGATTTATATTTGACCACCCTCCGAATGCAACCTAAACCCCGATTTGCTTTACCTAAAGCTGCCTGGCATTGTGCTGCCTGC
>CM068954.1:149946387-149962084 GCA_035128595.1 Eptatretus atami
ATGATAGACGCTCTCAAAAGGCACCGTCTATGTGAGGATGCGTACATGTGCTCAGTATTTAAGGAGATCCTGATCTTGTATATACAAGAGCCGAGTCCTAGAGATTAAGGTTTTGTCTTCACAAGAAGAACAAGAGCAAGAAGAAGAAGAAGAACGCCGAGCTCTCTATGAGCAGTGTTCGCTACGCGAGACGCTGCTAAAAATTGATGTGCTCATGCTACAGGAGACGCATGCAAATCAGTCTTCTGAGGATGAGTGGTGTAAAAATATTTAAGTTGTTTTTTTTTGAGTGCGTGTTGAGGCCAAGGCTGGTGTGGCAATAGTGTTTGCATCTCGACTCCAGCCTTCGGAGATAACTTGTAAGGAAATTTGCAAAAGGTTACTTACTGTCTGTGCAATTTGTCAGTAGTAACCTAAAAATTTGCATGACAAATGTTTACTTGTCTAGTGCTAACTCTGAAAGAGGTGCCTTTCTGTACAAGTTGGCAGAGTTTGTAAGCACCATTGACTTAACATGTTGTTGTGTCTGGGGGGTGACTACAACTGCACCTCAACCCACAACTTGTTGGAACATTGTGAGCCTCATCCACCCATGGAGAAGGCCTTTGGCACAGCTCGTAAAAAGTTTAAACTGGTGGATGTGTGGCGGGTACAAACCGTAATATCCGTCAGTATACATGGGTTTGTGCATCAAGAAATGTTTTGACGATGGCTCGCCGAGACAGGTTTTATGTTAATAATGAAATGGTAAACATTGTTAAGAACTCGTATATAAGGCCGTCTGGTTTTTCCGATATCACATGATGTTTATGGTGTGTGGCTTTCTCATCATGTCTGTGGAAGTGCATATTGGACTTTTAATTTGAAACTTTTACAAAGTGCACATTTTATAGAACCTTTTAAAATGGTATGGGAAAAATGCGAGTACAAAAGGGTTCATATTTGAACTTAAGACAATGGTGGGACTGGCCAAACCCAAATCAAATGTTTTTGCCAACAATACTGCTCTTACAGCACACATAAAAGCTTTTGGTGTGATATTGCTTTAAAACGATATACTTATTGTGAGCAGAAAGCTGGATTGTCTAGCGTGAATGTCCAGCAGTTGTCGGAGAAAAGGACCTTCTGGCTGAAATGGTGAAAGAGCGGGCGCCGGTTGCATTCGCCGACTGGCGGAAGAAAAATCAATTGACACACCAAACAAGGGTTCTTCAATTTGGAAAAACGTCAACACTCTCAACAAATCATGCTTTGCACTCTTCTGGTGGTGATTTTTGACCTCCAGAGTGATATCAAGCATGAACTACAAGACTATTTTTCTAAACTCTTCGCAAAAGAGCTGTGAATGAGGAGAACAGGAATGCGATGCTGAACAGCTCCTTCTCTGTCTGAGACCAACAAAATTGCTTGAGCCTGGCATTTCTCTTGGAGAACTTACTGCTGCGCTCAAGGATAGCAAGGATGGGAAAGCCCTGGACTAGACGGCCTTCCGGCTGAATTTTATAAGGCTTTCTGGGACATTCTGGGCCTACTCTTCTTGAGGTCTTTCAGGAGAGTGTTGACAAAGGTGAATCGCATTGAGCTGCGGAGGGCAGTTTGTGTCTCCTTCGAAGAAAGGAAACTGCATGAGACCGCAAATTGGCGGCCTGTGTCACTTCAACACGGACTATAAATATGTGTCAAAAGCACTTGCAACCTCTGAAGGAAGTCATCTCTTTTTGATTGGCACTGATCAATATATCTGTGTTCCAGAACGTTCCATATACGATAATATTTTTTTTGGGTGAGAGACTTGATCAGTCTCGTCGAACTACATCTCTGGTTTTGGTTTATTACTTTTAGATCAAGAAAAAACTTTTGACAGTGTTACCATTCTTTTTGTTTGATGTACTCAGGAGAACAGGGTTTGGGGAAATTTATTTCTTATGTTAAGTTTTTGTACAATATGCATTTGTCTGCTGAAGGTTAATATAGTCTTTGTAAGCGTCCTTGAGTTTTAGCCAGCGATGGCAAGTTAAAATGTTATATAAAGCTGGCTTACGTTGAACTTTGATGTTTTTTTAAAAGATTCGGACGTATTCATAACGACTTGGTCTTATGTATAACGTATTAGTAACGGACACAGAACGTTTCGTTGTGTTATAGTAACTTATACCAACGAATGCTGAACCTGTTGTCGGCCTACACAACCTATGCCCAACGATAGTCTAACTTATGCATAGGCGCTGCACGTATGCCGAGATGAGTGCGTAGCTATTAAAAGGCTGGCACAACGATTCAAATCATAAGCGCAGAGAATGGAAGTGTCAACATCGCAGTCACCTTGGCGATCTTGCCAGCGTATGCCGACCTAAGAAAATGGTCTAACGCTGGCGCACGTCGATAGGTATGGGTAAGTTTGGTATACGTGAATAGAACCTAAAGTACGCTATCATATTCGTAGTAATGGAGTAGTTCAAGTAATTTTAAACATGTTGAAAATTTTACGACGTACTTGGCGTATGACACACGTTCGCATGCGATGGGAATAAGTTGTACACACGATATGCGGACGCTTACACACGTCGACAAAGGCTACTTGTTAAGCTACTCATAAGTCGAAACACGTCGCGGTAATGTTTTTTTACGCGAAACTTATTTCTAACTTATGTTTGACGTGCTTTGAATCAATTCTTTACGTAGTCCAACGCCATTGACGTATGTAGACGTATTCCATTGACGTCTTCCCGTCGACAAAAAAACTAAATGAAGTGTTTCTAACTTACAACTGCAATATAATGACGTGTTCCGCGTTTTGGGGAATTGGTATATAAAAATGGTCTTCACAAGGGGGAACCCATCAGTGTTTCGACTCTCTTTTTGAGTGATGTCCATGTCAGCAGTAACAGTATCAGTATCAGTATCAGTATTAGTAGTAGTTTGTTCATGTTGGCAGTAGTAGGTGAGTGTGATGGGGAGGTGTGGGTGATGATGGATCCTCCTTGCGTCCGTGTCCACGGGTAGGAGACTCTTTGCACATTGTTCAAGTTCTTCGTGGCTAATTTTTTGGGGGGTTTTTCAACAATGAGCTATGGTTGTTTTTAGGTTTTAGGTGTATTCATAACGAGTTGGACAAATGCTCAAGGTACTAATAATGACATAGAGCGCTTCATACCTTATAGATACGGTATCCAACGATATAATTATCGTGTAGCCGGCGTTCACAACCTATGCCCAACGATAGCCTAACTTATCCATATCGTGCGGCAGTTTATCTTTGCGGTGACGTGGGGTTTGCTATTCATAGGCTGCAACTCAAAGATTTAAATGGCTGCAACTCCACTATTGAAAGTAGACGCTTGCGCTCAACAATTGGATTTTTTTACACCTCAACGACTTTTAAACGGTGCACATCACTATTTAATTGTTTACAATGAACGATTTAAATTGCTGTCACTCGCCTTTGTTTTTTGACGCTGGCGCTCGGAAATTTGAAGCGTTTCTATTCAACGTGCTAAATCGCTCAAACTCCACTATTGAAAATAGACTTGCGCCAAACAATCGCAATTGTTTTACACTTAAAGTGTTTTATCGGTGGCATCAAAATCCCGATCCATGGTGTCACCAGTACCTTCTCCTCCGTTCGTCTTCTTCTCTCGGTTCGATGCCAGCAACTGGTGCAGTGCCAAATCGATGAGGGTATGCTGATGTTGGAGGACAGGTAGATATTGTAGTGTCATCGTTGCCGGATACTCCATCTCTCGTAATGTCATGGACATGTATCGCTATATAGTCTGCAACACTGAGGGTTCCTCCTGTGAAACCCTTTTTATTTACCAATTCCCTCATCGCTGCCATTACATTATCTGGTATCTGTAGTTGGGAACTCGTTCGTTAAGTTTGTAGTCGTCGGGTAAACGTCAAATACGTCATACGCCAGTATGCGGCGGAGGTGCGTTACACACAGGTGCAAAGCACGTCACTCATAGGTTAGATAAAAGCCTCTTTGCCTAAACAATAACTCGGCATGATTCGACGTATAAGTAACTTTCAAGCAAGGAGTGTCGAAGTGTGTCAACGATCGCGTAGCGTGTTAGCAACATGTCACTGATAGGTTATAAATAAGTTTCAGGCACGCTAAGCATTATACGACGTCTTTCAGCCTATGAGTAACTTAAAAGTACGTGTGTCGACGTGTGTCAACGATCGCGTAACGTGCCTACAACACGTTACTCATAGGCTAGGAATAAGTTTCGGGTACGCTAAACATTACCTCGGCGTGTTCAACTTATGATTAACTTACAAGTAACATGTGTTGACGTCTGTCAACGATCGCATAACGTGCCTACAACTTATGGCCAGCGTAGTGGAACGTGTGAGTCATACGCCGGCATACGTCGTGAAATTCAAGCATGCAAAATTTGAGGACAACGAAAAGTACAACGTTTAAGCCAGCGTGCAACGACGTATGGCAGTGTTTTCCAGCGGTGCTCTCAATGTTATAAAACTTACCCATAACGTATTCAACGTGTGCCAGCGTTTTAGACAATTTTTCAAAAATCGGCATACGTTGGCTAAAACGTCAAGGTGTGATGGTGTTACCCTTTCCCCTTTCAGCGAGGAATCGTCAGGGCTGTGCGCTATCAGGCATGCTCTACAATCTATCCGTTGAACCTTTATTAGTTTTACTTCGGAACTCAGTGTTGGGAGTCTCTCTTTCACAAAATCCAAGTCGTTGTTTCAGCTTATGCTGATGATATTTGTGTTGCTATTGCAAATCAAAAAGATGTTTCTGAGGTCTCTCGTTGCCTTACCCAGTTTGAGCTGCTTTACTGCAAGAGTAAATGGAAAAGTGTAGCTTTTTGGGTGGGCCCCAGATCGCCTTCCTCGTCCCTGCCTGTTTTACCAGGAGAATACAGTGGAGTAGTGAGGGGTTTAAATATCTAGGCTTATTTCGGAATTGAAGCGTATGAACAAAAAATAATGGGAGAACTTCCTGGAAAAAATTAATTGAAACTGGGAAGGTGGAGAAAGATTGTACCAACTTCTCTCGCTTAAGACACGGGTGTCAATCATAAATAACCTGGTGCTTCCTTTTATTTGGCATAAAGTTATCCATTGAACCTCCGAGATACTTGTAGTGTATCCTATCAGCTGGAGGAGAGTAGAAAATAGTACAAATTATGATACAAGCATCAAATTTGCATTCTGTTCTGCAGGGCTTTCTGATCAAATCTGCCCGATTGGCCATTTGAAAATCCAAGATGGCGGCCATTTTTCAAGATGGCGCCAAGTTAGCCTCCCGAAGTTGACTTTTTGCTTAGAAGTATTTGTAGTTGTCCGTTGCATGATCTAAGTGTGGATTCCTATGTTTTCAAGCCTGCTGGAGTGGATTTTCCTGTTTTTAAGCCCCCTGACACAACTTTTTTCTGATTTTGCACATTTGTTTATGATTTTCATACGTTTGCATGACTTAACATGTATGTAGTAGTAGCTACTTATGCATGGGGTGTAGGGGTGTAGTGTTAGAGGTAGTACCTTTGTTCAGCAGTCAGCCACATCCTTGGATGGACTACTGGCACTGGTCCTCATCACTGGCCCAACTCTCATCTATGGCTCAAGAAGTTGCTAGTGCACGGCATTGGCCACCCCTGGTAAACCACGTTGGCTCGTGGGCTAAACTAGATGAGGGTAGCACACAGAGGTCTCTGCGTGTGATGGAGTACATCCAGCTCCAAATTTTCGAAGTGCACGAAGTTGATGAAGGTGCATGTCGCTGGTGGATGGTCGCTTCGTAGTGGATGGTCGCTGGACCGAAGTGAGTCGTCTAGTAGCTGGATACGAGGCCATGTCTGGTATGAAAGATGCAACCAACAACAGCGAGACACCATGAGCAGACACTGAGTGCCAGAAATCTTTCTTTGAAAGGTGAAAGCTCTCTGCAGTAATGCAGGAGTGGCAACCTTCCAAGAAGAATCAGCGACCCTACTGGTACTAGAAATAAAGAACATTGCAGACCACTCTAGCCGAAATGGTAGCTCCACATCACCAGCGGGCAAAGAGCAGTTCCATTCATTCATGGAGGGGCTACAGAATGAAGGTGAATGTCCTTTCTATCATCCAATCAAGAAAACATTGTTTCTTTCTTGAAACAAGAGCAAGCTGGGGGAATTTCTAAGGGAGAAGTCCTGAAAGACAAATGTCGCTGTTTCCACGACTGTTCATCTCATGCCAGAACAGGCAGTGTGACATTGAAGAATTCTCAAGCATGAGACAGTCACACCCTGCATCTCTCAGTGACAGCGGCAAGCTTCATACATGTCAGAAGTCACAGCTGGCTGAAATTCTTGAAGCGCAAGTGAACATCCCGACAGAGAACCAAGGGAGATGCCGTATCATTGATGGCTCAGCACTTAATTATCAATGCCTACCTCCACGCACTTAAAGATATTTATGACTATGACTAAAGAAGCATCATCCCAAAGGTGGAATCCTATGGTGCCAGGTACGAGAGGGTGGACGTAGTGTTTGATGTGTACAAGAAGTCAAGTCTGAAGTCCGAGGCAAGGTCGAAAAGGGGGCAAGGAATCGAGAAGAAGTGAAAGGAACCAGTAAGACCCCAAGTAACTGGAGAAGCTTTCTTCGAGATGACAGCACAAGACTGAGCTGTTTCACTTCCTTGCGGAAAAGATGTGTGAAGCACAGACGACAAGCACAGTCATTGTCACAAAAGGAGAAGATGCCATTAGCAACAAGGAAGTCACTGGATGCTGTCTCCATGTTGTTATGAAGAAGCTGACACTCAATATTTGTACACGCCAGGGATGCAACGACGGATGGTAGAAGTCCATTATCATAATAGGCTAATGACACGGACGTACTAGTCATAGCAATATCCTGTACTGCCATCGTTACAGGAATAGGTCTTGAGAAATGTGGATTGCCTTTGGCCAAGGAGCCAAGGGCGATGGATTCCAGTCCATTGAGGTAGTTTCGCAATAGGGCCTGAGAAAGCTAGAGGGATCCCTACTTCCATGCGTTCACTGGATGTGACGTCGTGTCTGCCTTCGCGTAAAGGGAAGAAAACTGCATGGCAGACTTGGACGTCTTTGATGATGTTTCTGAAACATTCCACCAATTCAGCAGCATCCACATTGATTCGTGATCTTGACCTGCAGAGGCTGGAGAGATTCGTTGTGCTCATGTATGACAATCAAGCGCAGCATGGTGTGGACGGAGCAAGACTGGATCTCTTTGCCCGCAAGCAGGCCGTACAATCAATTCCACCAACACAGGCAGCCCTCAGAGAACATGCAAAGCGTGCGGTATAGGCTGGGATCATCTGGGGCCAGGCAACCATCTCCAGTCCAGACACGAGCAGTCCCGCTGAATGGGATGGACACAGAAAGGAGAGAGTGGCAGATATGTTGGGCAACACTACCCCCTATTGCAGCCAGCTTTCAGGAACTGACCAAGTGTTCTGTAAGAAAGGTTGCAACCAGAGATGCAAGTGCTTCAGTCAGGGCTCCCCTGCACAGCACTCTGCAGCTGCATATGTGGACAGTAGCAGCTGGAGGAACATTCGCATGGTATGCATAACTTGAACATTTACTAGCCAGGGTCGGTTGCAGAAAGGCCTTAGCTTCATATGACATCATTAAAGTGGTGCAAAATCAGAAAAAGTGTGTGTCAGGGGGTTTAAAACAGGAAAATCACTCCAGGCTTGAAACATGGGTATCCACACCTACGTCATGCAAATCAGACATACAAATACTTCTAAGCAAAAAGTCAACTTCGGGAGGCTAACTTGGCGGCCATCTTGAAAATATCTGCCTCTTGGATTTTCAAATGGCATCAGGCAGATTTGATTCGAATCCCCTGGAGAAAAATGTGCCAAATTTGATGCTTGTATCATTTTCACGATTCCTCTCAAAAATTGCTGTTATCTGCCACTATTGGTCACAGGATTCAGAGGTTCTGACTGATTTTTTCTGGGTGGCCACATTGGCTGGGCCAGACGTGGTCTGCAGACCCCAAATGCGGGTGGTCAAATCTGATGCATATCCCAGTCGGATAATGGCATTCGAGTTTCACGATTAAGCGCCTACTGTACAGTGAGCGTGTTCCTTGGCGACCTCTCACAACGCCTGGTTGCAGAAGTGGAAGGTCTGAAATATGACCGTGAACTTTTCTCATCGACCTGCAACACGTTGACATGTCTCAGCTCCCCAGTTTTCATCAGAGCTTTTAAATGCTTGGCAAGTCCTCGGAGTGAACGTTTAGAGGTATCATACGATGCCCAAAAGTTTGTACATGAGCCATTAGTTAGAATCCTTTTTCTTAGAATTTAACCTCCAGGTCGTTTATGCAGTTTCACCAGTGTTGGAATAAACAGATGCAGAGACCTGTTGAGCATCCTTGAATGCCTGGCTACCTGTAAGCTCACTTTCATTAAAAACTGGTGTTCGTTCTGCTCGTATTGTGGAAAATGTCTTGAAAGCAGTAATTCAAACCTTTCATCGACTAAACATCGGGTGGACTGGGTGAATGAAGTGTAGACTCACGTCTCTATTTCCCTGAACTTCAAATTGCCTCAAAAAAACAAGAGGGTGTGTTTCCTCAAACTTAGAGGAATTGGTGTGTTTCACATCATGGGGAAAACGGCTATCTACAACATAGTCTGGAAGCATGTATACCTGGTTTTACAAAACTGTTGAAAAATCGGTGGAATGAGACCTTACCTACTGGAGCTTTTTTAACTCCAGTGTGGAACAAAATGTATAGTTCTCCAACTCTTGGCGAACTGGAGCCTGAATTGGAGACGAGCACATCAAGCCCTGGTCACAGACATTACTCCATAGTTTATTATTCTGTTCTAATTTCTTGTCCTTTTTGTGATTTGATTGAAAATGTTTCCACGTTTTTATTGAATGTAAGAGATTGGTACCCCTCTTTGTCTTCCTTCAACAGCTTTTCTATAAATTTAATTTTGTTTTTTTCCTTTCCAGTCTATATTTATGGAATCGGGGGGAATTATAAAAGTAAACCAGTCCTCTCGTTTTTGTCTTTTCTGTTGGGCATTGCTAAACTGGCAATTTATAAAACCAGGAAAGCAAAATGAAGGGGAAAATGCAAATGTGCTTTTGTGCTTTAAAGGTATGGTTTCGGCACGAGTAAAATGGAGCAGGCTTATCTTTTGAGCCTGGATATTGTGGGTGATCAGTGGTACACTGATGAGGTTTTGAGTTTCTTTTCATGATGGAATCTGTTTGTAAATGTAAAGTACTTACACTTACTTTTGCATATATGTATTATTCTGTGGTGGTTTTGACATGAACGACACCCTGTTTGTATTGCTTTTGTTTTTTTTTTTGCTGAAAATCGTTTGGATTTGTTTTTATGGAGGGGGTTTTTTGGTGTGTTTTTGATACTTTTATATAAAAGATACAAAAGTAAGTCTCTGTCTCTGTCTCTCTGTCTCTCTGTCTCTCTGTCTCTCTGTCTCTCTGGTCTCTCTGTCTCTCTGTCTCTCTGTCTCTCTCTCTCTCTCTCTTCTCTCTCTCTCTCTTCTCTCTCTCTTCTCCCTCTTTCCGTCTCTCCGTCTCTCCGTTTCCCTCTCTCTCGTTCTCGTCTCCGTCTCTCTTTCCGTCTCTCCGTCTCTTCTCCGTCTCTCCGTTCTCGTCTCGTTTCCGTCTCTCCGTCTCTCTTTCTCGTCTCTCCGTCTCTCCGTCTCTCCGTCTCTCCGTCTCTCCGTCTCTCGTCTCTCCGTCTCTCCGTTTTCCGTCTCTCTCCTCTCCGTCTCTCCGTCTCTCCTCTCCGTCTCTCCCTCTCTTTCTGCTCTCTCCTCTCTCCGTCTCTCCTCTCTCTCCGTCTCTCCTCTCTTCTCGTCTCTCTCTCTCTCTCTCCGTCTCTCCGTCTCTCCTCTCTCGTCTCTCTCCTCTCTCCGTCTCTCCCTCTCGTCTCTCCCTCTCTGTCTCTCCTCTCTCTCTCTCTCTCTCCTCTCTCGTCTCTCTCTCCCGTCTCTCCGTCTCTCCGTCTCTCCGTCTCGTCTCTCTCTTCCGTCTCTCCTCTCTCCCTCTCTCCGTCTCTCCGTCTCCCCTCTCTCCGTCTCTCCCTCTCTCCGTCTCTTGTTCAGTTTCCTTTTTATGACTCCAATGCAGGATGTACTATTTGGTCTTCCATTCGATTTGAATTGAATTGATTTTAAAGCCATTCTGAATTCAATTGAGTAAGAAGAACGTCATGCGTCATTCGGGTCAAGTGTCCGATCAAAGCGGGGTTGCATCAAAGTGGGACGTCTTGGTACCCGGTCATCACTGGCAGAAGTTATAAAGTGGCAATTATTATGTCTCTCATTAATTACATAACACACTAGGACACAAACACCACACAAAATTCAATGCACAAAACTACACAAACACCATACAAAACAAGTCCTAGTGAGGGTCTGCTATGTCTGATTGCTCTTTTTCTTGTTTTGAAAATAGAGTGGAATATAAGTTTGTTTGTTTTCACATTCAAACTTTTATGCAACTTTGCTGTGCCCATGGCATGCATTGGTCTGATTATAAAGCAAGGAACTTCCTCCATGGTCTGACATTGCCTACTCTATGTTGTACACATGTTTTAGGCATTATGTCTTGTGATAATGTTCATTCAACATTTATATTCATAAATCATGTAAATACATCTATTTGAGAAGTATAATGGAAATAAAAATATGTGGTAGGCCCTCTTTCGATACAAAGCGAAGGTCCCACACAAGCTTGGCCCAAAATTATCATGAACATGATGAATTATGTTGGACCTTCAGATGTGGTACACTTAAAAATACAAACAAAAATAAAAATGAGGAATAATTAAAGCAGAAAGTCATAAAAATTATTAACATTGAATCACCATACCTGTGACCGAATGTAAAAAATGTGTTTGAGAGGCTAGATATCGGAACTAAAAAAACACGGAAATCTTTAGTTTAACCATGGTTTAACATGTGACTGGGTATTAAAAGGAAAACATCATGGAACTGATCTCTTGGAATAAGTCATGATTCTTTCTCACATCAACAAATGTTTGCTTCTGAATCATTCTCAACTTTATGGATCTGGATCTTCGCCCCCTTTCAACTTCCAACTTCATAATGTATGCTTACACACATGAAATGTTAGTCAATAAGATTGGTGTTACGAAGTAATCCTAGCAGACACATTGATGACATTTATTGTCATCGGTCTTTAAGTTGTTAAGGCCAAATTTAATGTTCATATATCTTTTTATTCTTTTAATTTTTCCATTCCGTCATCCTTCTGTCTTGCAGCAATGGGTTGTCTGAATGAAGTGAGACAGGTGGACACCATCAAAGAAATCTGTCCTTTACTCAGACCACTTGGAAGAATCTTGCTTTGACAGAACTGGTCAGACCACAAGGCTCAGTCAGAGCAGATGTTGTGCCCATATTTGACTTTCCAGCACATCTACAGAAGACGCCCTGCTCCGGCGCATGCTCCCGTACCTGACCTGACCCGACCTACATAAGGTAATTTTTCTTTAAGTCTTAAGATTTAAATGAATTGACTCTTTCACAACAATCACATCAAGTACACATACATGTATTACATTTCATTCCATTGAATCACATTCCCATATTGGCGCTCAAAAAATAATGGACAAAGACGTTCAATATTTTTGTGCCCCCAGCCCACTGTCCAACAGGCATATAGAACTCAAAGGTATCTTAAATTTTAAAAAGACATCTGAAAAAGGGCAAGGCTCAATTTTATTTGTTTGAAACAGGTATATATTTTTAATTTATGTCGTCACATGAAGGAAGTGTATGGTCAATGTGTTTGTTTCTTCCTTGGCCACTTTCCAGCACGCCTGGTGTTGGCTTAATGGTTAGGGTGGTGGGTTTTGGATGCAAGGGTCCTGAGTTCAAATTCTGCTTTGCTGTTGAATTAATACCAGGTGGGGTTAACTCGGCCTGTCATCCTCCCGAGGTCGGCAAAATGAGTACCAGCATGCTGCTATACTGTGTCGGAGTGGCGAGCCATCCAGGATTGTGCCCAATAGCCCAGGAGACTGCTTAAGTAGCATCAAAGCTCTGCACAGAGTATGGTCCCAATCCCCTCTCCTCCACTTTCCAGCATTATGTACATTGCTATTCTCCTTGTAGTGAGGAAGTTCATAACTGTATTTTGAAATGAGACATGTCACAAATTTATTGTTAGAAGTATCGTTTGTACAGTGGGGTTGGCAGGATGGCCGAGAGGTATGCACACCCACCTCTGAGCTGTCTATCCTGGGTTCGATTCCCGACCCAGCTATGAACTGCCATCCTGGTGTTTCACAGGCACGGTGATTCATCAATGTGTGTGCCGTCCCTCGGATGGATGTTGAACGGGTGTCCTGTCTGCCAGCATTTATTGGTTGATGTTAAGGATCCCATGGTGTCCTTTGCAAAGAGTAGGTGAGCCATCACTGAGCACCATGGCCAAGTTCCAAATTCCTGTCCTAACTAGTCGAATGTCAAGCCTGGCCAGCTGGTTTGTGAAGACTTGGGCCAAGCTTCTCCTGGCCGACCCCACAGTGTGGGATAATCGTGGCCATTAAAGAAGAAGAATGGTTTACAGTAATGATGTGCCAAAATGAGGGTTATGATTGGCTCGTCATTCATTTACATTTGGTTATACACTATTTTATTGATCAACAATGAACACTTCTTTTCTCCATTCAAAAGGTATTTACATCCTTTCTATCCATAAAATAAATTTATAATTAAAAAGTTGACCATGCATCTGTGTTTACAGGGAAACTTGTATGTAAAGAAGAATTTGAAATTGATTTAAACACGTCATTTCATCATTATATCTTCCAGTGTAAGAAGAATCGAAAGCCACCAAAGGGATGACATCACCCACGTGTGACGAATGGAGATAATCAACCGGTAGAGGGACCCAAGACACCAGAATTTACCACTCCAGTGAAATCAGTGAAACACCGTGATGTGTCCATCATCCAGACAGATCACTCGTATTTCACAATGAAAGTCCACAAAACATCAAGCGATAATTGAACAACGCATGTGACGAGCTGTGCAGTATGGAGAAATGGCTTAAGAACACGCAACAGAAGCCCCGACGTCTCCATAAGAGGGTTGATTCATTGGTAACCATTGTCAAGTTGCTTCAGACAAGAAACTTGTCTCTGGGAATGGAGCAGACCTGTTGTCAAAGATATTCTCGGGTGTTCCCTCTGAGCTATTGAAGAGAATGTGGAAAAACAAAGTGAACAGGTAACCCATGAGACATACCCACCTGTGCTGGGAGCTTTTGCATTGACTCTGCAGTTCTACTCCACCAAGGCTAACAAGTATGTTCCTAAGACTTTTTGACTTTGCACTTCCACATCGTACAGTGATAAGGAAATGGTACAGTGGGATCAATGGGGAACCAAGTTTCACACAGGATGCCTTTGTAACGCTTCAACTCAAGGTGTATGAAGCAAGAGCAGCAAAAGCAGATGTGTTATGTTCGCTGATACTTGATGAGATGGCCATCTGCAAGCATCTAAGTTGGGATGGGGAAGGTGTGTGGTTTTACTGGCATCGGTGATGAAACCACTCCTGTTGCTGCAGAACCACTTGTCCTGATGGTTGTGCCATTGAACAACAGGTGGAAAATTCCAGTGGGATACTTCCTTATTAATGGAATGTTTGCAGAGGAAAGGGCCAACCTGGTTAAAGGCCCAGTCACACCTTGACGTTTTAGCCAACGTATGCCGATTTTTGAAAAATTTTCTAAAACGCTGGCACACGTTGAATACGTTATGGGTAAGTTTTGATAACATTGAGAGCACGCTGGAAAACACTGCCATACGTCGTTGCACGCTGGCTTTAAACTTGTACTTTTCGGTTGTCCTCAAATTTTGCATGCTTGAAATTTCACGACGTATGCCGGCGTATGACTCACTCACCGTTCACTACGCTGGCCATAAGTTGTAGGCACGTTATGCGATCGTTGACAGACGTCAACACATGTTACTTGTAAGTTAATCATAAGTTGAGCACGCCGAGGTAATGTTTAGCGTACCCGAAACTTATTCCTAGCCTATGAGTAACGTGTTGTAGGCACGTTACGCGATCGTTGACACACGTCGACACACGTTACTTTTAAGTTACTCATAGGCTGAAAGACGTCGGTATAATGCTTAGCGTGCCTGAAACTTATTTATAACCTATCAGTGACATGTTGCTAACACGCTACGCGATCGTTGACACACTTCGACACTCCTTGCTTGAAAGTTACTTATACGTCGAATCATGCCGAGTTATTGTTTAGGGCAAAAGAGGCTTTTATCTAACTCTGAGTGACGTGCTTTGCACCTGTGTGTAACGCACCTCGCCGCATACTGGCGTATGTGACGTATTTGACGTTTACCGGACGACTACAGAACTTAACGAACGAGTTCCCAACCTACAGATACCAGATAATGATGTAATGGCAGCGATTAGGGGAATTGGTAAATAAAAAGGGGTTTCACAGGAGGAACCCGTCAGTGTTGCAGACTACATAGCGAGTACATGTCCATGACATTACGAGAGATGGAGTATCCGGCAACGATGACACTACAATATCTACCTGTCCTCCAACATCAGCATACCCTCATCGATTTGGCACTGCACCAGTTGCGTGCCTAGAACCGAGAGAAGAAGACGTGAACGGAGGAGAAGGTACTGGGTGACACCATGGATCGGGATTTGATTTGCACCGATAAGATTGCACGATAGATCACGATAGATCACGATGCCGTTGATTTGCACCGATAAGAACACGTTAAGTGTAAACAATTCGATGTTTGGCGCAAGCGTCTATTTTCAATAGTGGAGTTTGAGCGATTTAGCACGTTGAATAGAAACGCTTCAAATTTCCGAGCGCCACGTCAAAAAACAAAGGCGAGTGACAGCAATTTAAATCGTTCATTGTAAACAATTAAAATAGTTGAGTGGCACCGTTTAAAAGTCGTTGAGTGTAAAAAAATCCAATGTTGAGCGCAAGCGTCTACTTTCAATAGTGGAGTTGCAGCCATTTAAATCTTTGAGTGGCAGCCTATGAATAGCAAACCCCACGTCACCGGCAAAGATAAACTGCCGCACGATATGGATAAGTTAGGCTATCGTTGGGCATAGGTTGTGAACGCCGGCTACACGATAAATATCGTTGGTATACGTATCTATAAGGTATCGTACGAAGCGCTCTATGTCATTATTAGTACCTTGAGCATTTGTCCAACTCGTTATGAATACACCTAAAACGAAAAACAAGCCATAGCTCATTGTGAAAAACCCCAAAAAAATAGCCGCGAAGAACTTCGAACAATGTGCAAAGATGTCTCCTACCCGTGGACACGCGGACGCAAGGAGGATCCATCATCACCCACACCTCCCATCACACTCACCTACTACTGCCAACATGAACAAACATACTAATACTGATACGATACTGATACTGTTACTGCTGACATGGACATCGACTCAAAAAGGAGTCGAAAAACCCACTGATGGGTTCCCCCTTGTGAAGACCATTTTTATATACCAATTCCCCAAAACGCTGGGAACAGGTCATTATATGGCAGTTGTAAGTTAGAAACACTTTCATTTAGTTTTTTTGTTGACCGGAAGACGTCAATGGAATACGTCTACATACGTCAATGTGCGTTGGGA
>CM068954.1:149962099-149977784 GCA_035128595.1 Eptatretus atami
GTTGGGACTACGTAAAGAATTGGATCAAAGCACGTCAAACATAAGTTAGAAATAAGTTTCGCGTAAAAAATACATTACCGTGACGTGTTTCGACTTATGAGTAGCTTACCAAGTAGCCTTTGTCGACGTGTGTAAGCGTCCGCATATCGTGTGTACAACTTATTCCCATCGCATGCGGAGCGTGTGTCATACGCCAAGTACGTCGTAAATTTTAACATGTTTTTAAATTACGACGTACTCCACTTACTACGACGTATGATAGCGTACTTTAGCGTTCTATTCACGTACCAAACTTACCCATACCGTATTCGACGTGCGCCAGCGTTTTAGACATTTTTTCAGGTCGGATACGCTGGCAAGATCGCCAAGGTGTGACTGCGATTGTGACACTCCATTTCTGCGGCGGTTATGATTTGAATCGTTGTGCTGCAGCCTTTTATAACTACGCACGTCATCGTCGGCGATCGTGCAGCGCCTATGCTAAGTTAGACTATCGTTGGGCATAGGTTGTGAGGCCGACAACAGGTTCAGCATTCGTTGGTATAAGTTACTAATACACAACGAAACGTTCTGTGTCCGTTACTAATACGTTATCATAAGACCAAGTCGTTATGAATACGTCCGAATCTTTTAAAAAAACATCAAGTTCAACGTAAGCCAGCGTTTTACATACATTTTAAGACGTTGCCATCGCTGGCTAAAACGTCAAGGTGTGACTGGGCCTTAAGCAGTGTCCTTGCAAGTTGAGTGATATTGGAGTGCAGGTTTCATCACTCGCATCAGTCACGCATGATGGTCCATCTTGCCATTTCACAATATTGATGAGTCTGGGTGCAAATATGAAAGTTTCAGAATTAGAGCCTTCATTTCCTCATCCCAGCAAGCCGTCGCATCGTGTCAGTGTTCTTCTTGATGTGTGCCACATGTTGAAGCTGCTACGGAACACTCTGGCAGCAAAAGGGGTTTTGGTCAATGGTTCTGGAAAGGAGGTAATATGGTCATACATTAAGGAACTCCATTAGCCATGAGAGGGAGAGGGGCTAATAGCTGGAAACAAGCTGAGGTCAGCACACATTGAGCAGCAGAAGTCAAAGATGGAGATCAAATTAGCAGCCCAAACTCTCTGCAGTGGTGTGGCTGATGCCTCAGAACTCTACCAGCAACATTTGCAGCTTGCCCAGTTTAAGGGTTGTGAAGCACCGGTAGAGTCTATTCGCATCTCCAACTGCTTGTTCGATTGGATGAACTGTAGAAATCCTCTTCCACGGAACTTCAAACACCGATGCCCCTCATGCAATGAACAAAAGTGTCACTCTTTCCTGAGAAAAGCGTTCCTGTACATGCCATCACTAAGAGATACTGGATGCAATGTATGAAAAACCAAGGAAAACAGCCTTCATTGGATTTGTCATGGCAATCAAGAGCCTTCAGGCCATGTATGATTCCCTGGTTGGTTGTGTTGAAGCAAAACTTAAGTACTTGCTGACTTGCAAGACGAGCCAAGATCACCTTGTTCTGTGCAGTACGTACAGCCGGTGGACCAAACAACAACCACACATAGGGACAGTTTGCGGCTGCACACAAGAGATGTTCATTTGCCATGAGGTTTAGAGACAGTGAAGCAACTGTGTCACCCAGGACAACATTGGTGTCTGTCATGTGATCAGTGATGCACCAAGGCAGCGACAGTTACTTCAGAAGAGCAGGATATGTTCTTGATAAGAAAGTACGACATGCAGATATGTTACTCAGCTGATGACGATCACAACGATGTCGATGCCCCCAACCTTTGTCCTCTCACATTGTACAACGAGGAAGTTAATGATGTACATTGTTTGATATGTTGTATGTATGTCATCGAAGCACATTCCTTGCTCAGAATGTATCAGTGTGTTGATGAGCAGTAGTGATGTGTCTGGTAGAAGTCTGTTGCATTGGAAAAACGGGGTGGTCTTATCAAGGCATCATTTGTTGTGGTCCAAGTTTGTGTGGTTTTAGAAAAATGTGTTCAGATGCTTTTGAAGACAGCAGGTGGTGCACTCCCACAGTCTAAGAGGATTACTGCTGCCATCACAGCAGCTGTGCTGAGTAGCTGCACAAGGTGTGTTCGACCAGCTGTATGAGCACACACTCGATGGTTCTCCTGACTGTAGTCACGTGTTCCTGCTCACCAAGTGTCTGGAGGCAATCTACATCAAAATCCGGATGTACCTTCTGACCAAGCAGTTCAATGTGAAGATCACAGGGCCAAAAGTTCACAAGCAGTTATCAAAGCCGGTTCTGTTTAGGCATCAGTGAACTCAGGTGTCCGTTTTTGTTTGTGGATGGGCCAGAGCATTGACCTATTGTCTATTTTATCTATTTTTATCCGTTTGTTGTTTATCAAATGACAAAAGAAAGCCATTTCAGTACAATTCCAAAGTTCAAACTTCCAGTGATCTGTTCGTTACATTCAGCTAAGAATTTTAGACAGTAATTATTGATGTATTTACATGTGCGAGTTTGTGCCAATTTTAATAAAAACCCGTTTGCCATTTTATGTATTTTTCTTATATAATACTTCTTAAAATACAGGACATTATTTAACTTGCCAATAATTAAATTGCCGTAAGCATCCTTGAGGTTTTTGTAAAAAGAAGGATTTATTTTGGAATACGTTAATTTTTTTCATGAATGTTTGTCTTTCATGGTGTTAATTTATTCTCTTGTACATGTTGTGTACCTTGTACCATGTCCTCACTGCGACATTATCATGTTCTGGGTTTTATAGTATAGACTATTGCTGGTTCATGGTGAAGCTCAATCAGCCATTGTCCACATGTCCTCAACAATTCGCCTCACTTTGTGTGTTAAGCTGGCAGTTTTTTTTTTAGCAAATACAATCCGTCGCTTCACTGACGGTTATTCAGGGGTGTGGGGGGGGGGGATGGAGAAAGAGGAAGGGAGAGAGAGAGAGAGAGAGAGAGAGAGATATATATGAGGATTGGTGGGGGGGGGGCGAGGAAAGGGGGAGGAGAGCAATGCTAATCAAACATTGCTATTTACTCTGGGAGGGGTAGGGGGGAGAGAAACGGGGGAAGGGGGAAGTGGGGAGGTTGGGAGGAAGTAAGCTTGAATGGAGTATGTTTTGGACTTGCGTTTGGTAGGGGACTTGAGGGGGAAAGGCGGGTTGGGGTTCTCGACTTGTGTTTGTAGTGGACTTGTGCAGTAAGTGGGGATTAGTAGAGCATTGTACGAAATGTGGTATGTTAAAACAGTATGTTAATACAGCATACGGACACTGCCTAGAGATGTCCATGGGGTGGCAAGGGAGGGAGTTTGGGAAGAGGTAAGTGTGAAGGGAGGGGAGGAAGGCAGCATGAGTGGAAGGGAAGAAAGCATGAGGTGAGGGGAGGGCAGCATGAGGAGGGGAAGGGAAGACAGCATGAGGTGAGGGGAAGACAGCATGAAGGAGGGGAAGAGAAGACAGCATGAGTGGAAGGGAAGAAAGCATGAGTGGAAGGGAAGAAAGCATGAGGTGAGGGGAAGAAAGCATGAGGGGAAGGGAGGGCAGCATGAGGGGAAGGGAGGGCAGCATGAGGGGAAGCTAAGGGAATGCAGTATGATGGGAAGGGATTGCAGTGTGAGGGGAAGGGAATGGAAGACAGCATGAGGTGAGGGGAAGAAAGCATGAGGTGAGGGGAAGGGAAGGCAGCATGTGGTGAGGGGAAGAAAGCATGAGGTGAGGGAAGGGAAGGCAGCATGAGGGGAGGGAAAGGGATGACAGCATAAGGTGAGGGAAGAAAGCATGAGGGGAGGGAAGGCAGCATGAGGGGAGGGGAAGGAGGCAGCATGTGGGGAGGGAATGCAGTATGATGGGAAGGGATTGTGGTGTGAGGGGAAGGGAATGGAAAACAGCATGAGGGGAAGGGATGACAGCATGAGGTGGGGGAAGGCAGCATGAGGGAAGGGAGAGGAGGAGCAGCTGAGGGGACGGGAAGGGAAGAGCATGAGTGGAAGGGAATACAGCATGAGGGGAAGGGAAGACAGCATGATGTGAGGGGAAGGCAGCATGAGGGGAAGGGAAGGCAGCATGTGGGGAGGGGAAGGGAAGGCAGCATGAGGAGAGAGGGAAGGGAAGGCAGCATGAGAGGAAGGAAAGGTGGTGTGAGGGCCGGGGAAGGGAAGGCAGCATGAGGGGAAGGGAAGGGTGATAAAACACACCCAATCAGCATAAAACTCACCCAAACTTTGCATGCATACGAAGGGAACTCCAATGTAGTGCATGAGTGAATATTGGGTATTTGTGTTAATTTAAACACCCCTTTTGACGATAATTAACGGTGTAATTCTGGACTAGCAGCTCATATGAATATTGTGTTTCTGGCTGAGCTTGGTAGGGTTTGTACAGGAAAGCTGGTCCCATGAACCATGAAGTGCTGGTGTTGTGGGACACAGGAACTGACATTCAGGCATGATCTGCTGGATTGTGCTCTGTAGGCATGTAGTGCCACTGCTCTGGCCATGTTGATTGACGGATGCGCTAGACTCTGTTGTGTGAATACACATTGTATTTGTATCCGAGGACTAATTTGCTGTCAGTAGAAGTTGACTGCATCAGGTTTGAGGTCTTTTTCATCGAGGATGAGCTCTGCCATTTCTACTGCCAACACTGCTGCACATACTTGAAGCTGGGGTATGGTAGGCTTAGACTCGGAGGTTAACTTAGTCTTCCCTAGCATGAAGCCCACTTCGCTTTGTCCATCTTTGTCAACGGCTCTGATGTTGGCACTGCACTAATCGCTTTGGTGGATGCATCTGAAAACGCACATAACTCGGTGCATTTTTCCTTGGAGAGGGAATTCAAAATGTAGGTGTATGGGATATGAAGCTGCTTCAAATCTTGTAGTGCATGCCTCCATGCCTTTCATTCTTTCAGCTTTTCTTTAGCGACTGGTGAGTCCCAATCACAGGTGTCCTTGGAGAGTTCCTGCAGTGTAGCTCTGCCCTCTATGGTTCCTGGAGCTACCAGGCCAAGAGGGTCGAAAAGACTGCTTACTGTTGACAGGACTCCATACCACGTGAATGGTCTGTCGCTGACTGATACTCTGAAGGTGAATGTGTCTGTGACTATTTCCTATCATGAACCTTGTTTTCTAGGTTTAAAACAAAACTGCATCAAGGTCATCAAAATCTGCCATTTTTAGGGGTATGGGTAAATGGTATCGAGTAATGTTATTTAATTCACAGCAAAATTAAAATTTATGGAAATAAGGTGGGTCCAGTGATTTCCCCAAAGGCTAATAGGGAAAGAGATCTTTCAAACTGGACACTTGGAATGTCCGCAGTGTGGCATATATCACTCGAAGAGTCCAATGTTTATTACTTGCAAAATCAAAGATTTTTCAAGTATATTGGTCAGTCGATTTTGTTGTTCTGTCTATTTGTTTGTCGGTCAATCACCGACAGGTCACAAATTTAAACTGATCTTCACAAAACTTCACCACATGGTAGAGCTTAGCATAAGCAAGAAGCCTATTGTTTTTGAGGTCAAAAGATCAACATAAGCAAAAGGTCAACAACTTAAGTGAAATTTCTAAAATCGTCAATTTACATCCAATTAACTTGAAAGTTGAAAAGGATTTGCATAGTCCATCACTGAATTGGGAAAGCAACTATTTTTGAGGTCAAAGGTCAACTCAAGGTCAAAGTTCTAAAATCATAAATTTTCAACTGATTAACCTGCAAATTAAGGAGCAATTGCATAGTGCGTCACTGAATTTGGAAACCAACGATTTGAGGTCAAAAGTCAACTCAAGGTCAAACTTCAAAATCATCCATTTCAATCTGAAAATGATCATTTTCATCTGATTGACCTGAGCTTTGATTAGATTGTCAATTTGAATCTTAATGAAATGGACATTTTGATGTATCCATGGCAACCTTTGGAGATGGGGGTGTATTTTGCAAGTATCGTGCTCTGCATGTTGTCTTTTCTTGTTTAAACGTTCTTTTTCTTTTCATACATCTCCATGCTAGAAACTGAAGCTGAAAAAGACTGTTCAACCTCTACAATCCGACTAATTTACCTTCAATATTAGAGTTCCTGCGACACAGCAACATTTCTTCTGGTGTTATGCAATGCCTTCTTTTGTATCTTTTTCAGATATCGCTTGTGAAGATACAGCTGTTTACAAGAGTGTGCAGTAAAGTAGAAGGGACAAGGAAAGGTGAGCAATACATGCATGCTTCTGCTTTCTTATTGTGGTTTGATAGTAGTCCCATGGTAGTGCAACACTTGCTGTAGTTTAACATCTCATGTAGTAGAAACACTTCATGTAGTTATATTACTCTCTTTCTCTCTCTTTCTCTCTCTTTCTCTCTCTTTCTCTCTCTTTCTCTCTCTTTCTCTCTCTTTCTCTCTCTTTCTCTCTCTTTCTCTCTCTTTCTCTCTCTTTCTCTCTCTCTTTCTCTCCTCACCCTTAATACCCCCATCAGTGAAGTGAGGGGGGGTTGTATTTGCTCGTGTTTTACAAGATTGACAATATTTTACTAACTAGAGATTCATATCAGATTCACCACCACTTCGATGGATTGCAGCAATCGGAAGCGATGTTAAAAATAAAAATAAAAATAAAGCATGATCAGAATGGTTGAGGTTGTCCCATTCATCCGTTTTATGTTTGTGCAGGTTTCTGGATTATACAATACCAGCGATTTTGTTTCTTAATCACAAAATGCAATCCATAGGAGAAAAACAAACAAGCAAACAAGAAGAATGTTGTGCATAGCACGATACTTACACAATTCCCGCAAAAAAAACATAGTTGCCATGGAAACAGCAATTTGGCAATCCAGCTCGGTTTGTTTTGAAATAAGGAATGAATGCTAAAGGAGGCTTTTTGCGCATGCGATGTGTGTATGTTTACTGTGACTCGGCTCTGCTCTCCGGGCACTTTTAACTTGCCCAAATCTGAAATGCAAATTGTCATTTTAACATGATTGTTCAGCATTTATAGGAAAGAGTGGCATTTTCGAAATGGTTAACCACAATTGTTCTCTTCCTAAATGCAAATCGGACTCACGACAACATAGGAAATATGAGAAATATCTGTGGATGAGAGATGTCGGATTCGTACCATTTCCTGTTAGTACAAGCGAACGGTATCATTTCTAGTATTGGGTGGTCGCTAGACTACCGTTATTCTCAGGTTTTCCATCTGTCTGTATGTATGTAATGGACAGCTCTGGAGGCCAGAGGAGTCAACCGATTTTGATGAAACTTGACTGGTAGGTTCATACCAGGATCTAGTTGTATGTTTTTGAGCACCGTTGTTATGGACGCCACCGTTGCCAAGCTACGGGACTGAAATTTTTGAAAAAAATCCGAAAAATATTTATATCTATTTTTTTTGACAATCAAAAATCGGCTTCCGCGCTTTTATGCGCACTATAATCAACCTCTTTGTCAAAAATTTTCAGCCTGATCCGTCAAAACTGTATGGCTAGTATGCAATTATATAGCGACCACCCATGTCGCCTTCCGGCTTGTCCTTTTTTTGTGGCCAGAACCAAACAAACATATATGTATATATATATATATATATATATATATATATATATATATATATATATATTTATATTATATATATATATAATACAGTGGGGAGAACAAGTATTTGATACACTGCCGATTTTGCAGGTTTTCCCACTCACAAAGCACGTAGAGGTTGTAATTTTTATCATAGGTTACTTCAACTGTGAAAGACGGAATCTAAAACAAAATCCTGAAAATCACATTGTATGATTTTTAAATATTAATTTGCATTTTATTGCATGAAATAAGTATTTAATACATCAGAAAGAGAACTTAATATTTGGTACAGAAACCTTTGTTTGCAATTACAGAGATCAGACGTTTCCTGTAGTTCTTAACCAGGTTTGCACAGACTGCAGCAGGGATTTTGGCCACTCCTCCATACAAGATCTTCTCCAGATCCTTCAGGTTTCGGGGCTGTCGCTGGGCAACACAGACTTTCAGCTCCCTCCAAAGATTTTCTATTGGGTTCAGGTGTGGAGACTGGCTAGGCCACACAGGACCTTGAGATGCTTCTTACGGAGCCACTCCTTAGTTGCCCTGGCTGTGTGTTTCGGGTCGTTGTCATGCTGGAAGACCCAGCCAGCCGCCATCTTCAATGCTCTTGTTGAGGGAAGGAGGTTGTTGGCCAAGATCTCGCGATACATGGCCCCATCCATCCTCCCCTCAATACGGTGCAGTCGTCCTGTCCCCTTTGCAGAAAAGCATCCCCAAAGAATGATGTTTCCACCTCCATGCTTCACGGTTGGGATGGTGTTCTTGGGGTTGTACTCATCCTTCTTCTTCCTCCAAACACGGCAAGTGGAGTTTAAACCAAAGCTCTATTTTGGTCTCATCAGACCACATGACCTTCTCCTATTCCTCCTCTGGATCATCCAGATGGTCATTGGCAAACTTAGACGGGCTGGACATGCGCTGGCTTGAGCAGAGGACCTTGCGTGCGCTGCAGGATTTTAATCCATGACGGGTAGTGTGTTACTTATGGTTTTCTTTGATACTGTGGTCCCAGCTCTCTTCAGGTCATTGACCAGGTCCTGCCGTGTAGTTCTGGGCTGATCCCTCACCTTTCTCATGATCATTGAGGCTCACGAGGTGAGATCTTGCATGGAGCCCCAGACCGGAGGGAGATTGATGTTATCTTGAACTTCTCCATTTCAATAATTGCGCCAACAGTTGTTGCCTTCTCACCAAGCTGCTTGCCTATTGTCCTGTACCCCATCCCAGCCTTGTGCAAGTCTACAATTTTGTCCTGATGTCTTTAGACAGCTCTCTGGTCTTGCCATTGTGGAGAGGTTGGAGTCTGATTGATTAAGTGTGGACAGCTGTCTTTTATGCAGATAACGAGTTCAAACAGGTGCAGTTAATACAGGTAATGAGTGGAGAATAGGAGTGCTTCTTTAAGACAAAACTAACAGGTCTGTGAGAGCGGAATTCTTACTGGTTGGTAGGTGATCAAATACTTATTCATGCAATAAAATGCAAATAATTATTTAAAAATCATACAATGTGATTTTCAGGATTTTTGTTTTAGATTCGTCTTTCACAGTTGAAGTGTACCTTAAAAATTACAGACCTCTACGTGCTTTGTAAGTGGGAAAACCTGCAAAATCGGCAGTGTATCAAATACTTGTTCTCCCCACTGTATATGTACATTGTACAGCCCTCACAGGTCCCGTATCCCCACCCCTGAGCCCCCGAACCTCTCCTGATATGATTCATAGTAAATGCTACCATTTTAAACGTACCTTGGAAATTCACAAGCTCCAGATATATCCTTCCCATCGGTGTTCAGAAGCACCTCATCCCGATATACAGTCCATTCACCAGAAGCAATCTGTTGAAGGTTTGTGTAGCACACGCCAATACTCTCGGACCTTGCACCGGTCCACATGGTCAGGAGTTTGTAGTACAAGCAGCTTCCCGTTCGGTGAGCTGAGAAAGTTATCTATGTGTTTCATTGTGCGGAGGTACGGCCCTTTCTCTCAGGTACTTTTCCAAGTATTTTCAGCTTCTTTTAGAAACTTTGTGAAATGTTACAATCCTCATCTCCCACACATGATGTACGTTCGGCTGACCTGATGACCCCAATTCCCTAGAGTTTCTCCACATGCGCACAGAGCCGTGAGCGCCGTCGGATTTTCGTTTTTGACAAAATTACGGATCACTGTGGTCTCATCGCCAGTGATCAAGTGTTTGAGAAGTTGGATCGTGTTCACATGTTCGTGTCTGTGATCTCCACGAGTGCTTCTGCTCGATGGTTGCAGCTTTGCACGAACTTCGCTGAGATTCATTCAGCCCAAATCCTCAGTCACAATGGAATGAACGGATCCAATGTTGACGCCCTCGTCTGCAAGTTTCTGATCGTGATTCGCGATCCTGATAGCAGGGTCCTCACTTGGTCAATGACGATCTCATTGGATTTGAGAGCCTACAGAGGTGCTTCACTTTCCACTGATGTGCGACCATCTTTGAAGCGGTTGTACACTCTTTATCTGTGTGTGCGCCACATTGCTTTCGTTCCCGAAGGCCTGTTAATCTTGGTGATCGTTTCCATTGGGATTCGCAGCTTTACACAAAATTTGATGCAGTAGCTTGTTCAAGTTTTCTGTCATTTTGTCAAAAACGAAATCGACGTGGTCTATTTGCCTCCTCATACTATCGGTGGTCTGTCGGCGACTGACAGCTTCTGCAGGCGGGAAAATATTCAGGCATATGAATTAGGATCGCCTACATACGTGCAACAAACCACGCGTCCCTAGCTTCATTTGTTTACGCACGAAAAATTAAGGTTGGACACTTTTTGAACACACCTCGTATTTGACCTTGACCGCTGGAGAAAATGGCCAACTGAAAGTGATGAACCAACGAGTGATTTAAAAGTAGAATGTCATGATGCAGACCGGAAGTCTGAACAATGACCCTGCGCCAAGTTATCTCAAAAAGTGTGTCTGGAAACATGACCTTGCTGTGACCTTGAACTTTGACATTCCATCCATTGGGACCATACTCTGTGCAGAGCGTTGGTGCTGCTGAAGCAGTCTCCTTGGCTATTGGGTACAATCCTGGACGGGTCGCCACTCCGACACAGGATACCAAGCAAGCTGGCACTCATTTTGCTGACCTCAGAAGGATGACAGGCAGAGTCAACCCCACCTGGTATTAATTCAACCACGCTTAACTTTGACATTCTGACCTCAAAAACAAAAGGTTTTGACGAGCTTGACCAGCTGGTTAAGTTTCGTGAAGATCAATGGAGAATTGCAATCTGCTGGGGACTAACACATAGACAGACCGACAAACAAACATACTCAGGAAACGATTATACATCTTGCGATATCGCAAGTTACAAACAGAAGCAAGTCATGGGTATTTAAGGAGGTACTAGAACCGCACTTAGTACTGTGGAGCGCACACCTCTGCCAGGCTGAATAGTTCACGTTTTGTTTCCCACTGATAGGTCGGATCTCCACCAAAATCGAATCGGCTTGTTCTTGTCACTTGACCAACTCATCAAAGCCTGGTGTTGGCTTAGTGGTTTGGGTGGTAGCTTGGGATCCTAAGGTCCTGAGTTTGAGCCCCATTGGCTCCTGAATTAAACACCAGGGGGTTGACTCAGCCTGTCATCCTTTTGAGGTCATTGAAATGAGCACCCGTGTACTGGTAATTGGGGCACCGCATCAGCGGCATAGCCATGCCCCAAACCAATGATGTAAACAGCAGCCAAAAAGGCTGTACACGAAGGGACCAACTCGTCCACATAGTTTTGTCATAACTCGTCACAACCTTTTGAAATATCGTGACATGGTGTCAGGGCCCCATCTCTCAATGGTGAAGAATCACTGAAAAAGTTTTAAAATCCTCGTGTCCGGATCCGGATCTGGATCTTCACCAAAATCGAATTGATTCTTCCTCCTCACACACCCAACCTGTCCACCAAGTTTCGTCCGAATCCGTGCACACCTTTTTGAGATATCCTGTTCACACACTTACAGACAGAGACAGACAGACAGACAGACAGGGATGGAAACATCACCTCCGGACACCTTCGGTGGTGCAGGTAATTCTATCAGAATGAGAAACGATCTGACACAAGAGACGAGGTTGAAGAGAGCCCTTTAAAGGGGAACTGAATCCGTCGTTCACCTGGAGGGTTACCTGTTCGTCCAAGGGTCAAACTGCATCGTTAAAGTGAGTTTGGCAAATGGACAGGTGCGAGAAAAAAAACCCCAAAAAACAATCTATTGTGTGAAGTGTGCTTGTGATGGTCCTGGGTTTGATTCCCATTTTGTATGGGAATATGTCCCATTTTGTAGCCCTGCCAACAGGGGGCACCTCCATTCTCACTGTCCGGTTAAAATGACACGGCAGTTGCTCCAGTCCAGTTTCCTGGAATCCGCATCGTCACGTTACGTGGGAAACTTTTCCATGTCCTCGTCCTCGCGGCCTTTTCCGTGTGTTTGAGTTTGTTTGGTTTATTAATTTTTCTTTCGGGTCTAAAGATTTTGTTCTCAGTTCTGGATCCACGTGGCCATGATCCAAGCATCCCTTGGCCACGCCCATCACCTCGTCGTTCGACGTTGACCACGCCCCTCGCACTCGGCCGGGGGTTTCCGCGTTCATTTCGGACGTGCTTTGGAATCGCGAACGGCGATGGATACCATGGGGAGTATGAGGGAGATGGTGGCCCGAAGCGATCCCTACGACGTGCTCATCGAGGATGCCGATCAAGAGGTGAACGCTCTGGATGACGCTCCTCCTGCGCAGGTACGGATGGGATGGGGATTCGTACAGTGATGCTGGTGGGTTCATGTACCGTGTGAATACTTGGTGTGTGTGTGTGTACGTGTGTGTGTGTGTGTGTGTACGTGTGTCGTGTGTGTACGTGTGTGTGTGTGTGTGTGTACGTGTGTGTGTGTGCGTGTGTGTACGTGCTGTGGTGTGTTACTGCAAAATAAATCAACTATAATAATAAATTATAATGTGTATATACACACCACAAACACCGGATGACGTAAGAGGAAAAAGAGCAGATTGTAGACTGTCTTGCGAGGGATTGAAAGACAGTTGGTTTCTAGTTGGTAGTTGGTAGTTGGTAGTGAACGAGTACGAATCTATAATCGGATATAATTATGACAACAACAACAATTCTCGTGAACGCGGAAGTTCGGGGGTACTTCCCTTTCGTGACGTCGTATCATTTCAAGGAACAGCAACGTTCTGGCGGGAATTCCACATGTTTACACCCATTATACACTTCCCTGTGCTGTGCACGTATCTAGTTCTCCATACAGGTCGAATTATCAAAACAAAATGTCTTTCAAACAGACAAATGGAGGTGCAGTTAATAGTATCATGATCAGACGACGACTACTACTACTACTACTAGTACTAGTACTAGTACTAGTAGTATGAATGTGCAATTGGTTGAGGGTGCTGGTGATGACATTCCCATTCCTAACAAAAGACGATTGAATCTCAGGTCCACCAACTAATGCTGACAGACAGGACACCCAGCTTAACGTCTCTGTGAGGGACTGTGCAAACTTTGCAACGTCCTGCTTTTAGAAAGCAGTTTGGTCAGAAATTTAAGGCAGAACATGTATTGAAGATGGCAGGAATAATTGGTGCCGTGAAAGAAGGAACGACAAGTGCACTCGGTGGAGCACATACCTCCGCCAGGCTGATCAGCTTCCGTTTTGTATCCCACTGATTGGCTGGATCTGGATTCCGACCTGACCTAAAATTTCATGAGCTTGTTCTTGTCACCTAACCAACTCATCCACAAAGTTTCGTCTGAATCCGTCAATAACTTTTTGAAATATCGTGCTATACTGTGCAGTATATTGTTTTAGCCCTGTCACTCGATGGTGACTAATCACTTAAAAAAAAAATTTAAGGATCTGGATTCGGATTTGGATTCGGATCTTCACCAAAATCGAATTGATCAATTCTTCCTTGTTACATACCCAACCAGCCCACCAAGTTTTGTCCGAATCCATCCACAACTTTTTGAGATATTTTGTTCACAAACAAACAGACAAGGGTGAAAGTACAATTTCCTTCCACCTTCGGTGGTGGAAGTAACAACAATATTAGTTTCGTACAAATAAATGGCTGACTCATTCATAAGCTCAAGCATGATGCAAAGTCCCTTCTTCTTTGTTCATATGCAGTGTAAAGCTATGAGGTAGCATCATTGGCTGAGGGTGCGGCTGTGCTGCTGATGCAATGCCCTCTGCTTGTTTCGGGCAGTAATTTGGAATTTGGTGAGGATGCCGGTGATAGCTCCCTGACTCTAAGCAAAGTACACCATGGGATCTTCAACATCTACCAACAATTGCTGGCAGACGGGACTCCCGTTTAACGTCTATCCGAGAGATGGCACACGCATTGATGAATCACCCTGCCTGTGAAGCACCGGGATGACAGTTTTATAGCTGCGTCGGGATTTGAACGCAGGCTAGACAGCTTCGAGGAGAGTCCAGGCAAAGTTCGTAATTCCACAGCATTTGAAGTGTAGTTTGTACAAAAGTTTTACTTTCTGGCACAGAGAAACGTGTTTGATCCTCTTGCGTTGAGATCACAGGTCATAAAAGAGCAGATTGAAGATGGAAATTTGACATGCTCACAGGAGGACAATAGCATTCCTGCTGAGATAAACAGAATCAAATACGAGAAGGGCACTCAGAAGAGCGCATACCTCTGCCATGAACTGCCTGATGCACGAGAACATACCTGGCCCAATACATTTTTGAAATATCATGCGAAACGAGTATATCATTTTTGGCAGTATCTCTCAATGGTGAAGAATCACTTTAAAAACATTAAATAATTATCGTATCTGGATTTGGATTCGGATCTTCACCAAAATTGAATCAATTCTTCCTTGTCACACACCCAAGCTGTCCACCAAGTTTCGTCTGAATCTGTCCACAACTTTTTGATATCAGGTCAGGTCAGGTATGGGAGCATGCGCCAGAGCAGCACGTCGCTGCGTCCACTTTCCGCCGGTACTCCAGGGGCCTCTGTCTGGCCATCCCCAGGCAGATGCCTGGCCCATCCACATCTCCTTGAGATGCTGATCAACCTGCTGCAACCACGAGGCACGTGGTCGGCCCATTGGCCTCCTCCACTCACGAGACTCCCTCGCTGAGAAAAAGAAAAAATCTGAGTGAGCAGGAATCCTGTCGTCAGGAAAAACGAGCACATGTCCATACAGCCGCAGATGATGCTCACGGACTATACAGGTAACAAATGTCATTTGAGTCTGTCTTAGCAAACCGCTCGTTGGACCACAAGTCGACCAGTGATAGCCAAGGATTCTCCGAAGAGACCTGGTACCAAAGGAATTAAGTCTCCTTCTCAGATCCCTGGTCAGAGTCGAAGTCTCACATCCAGAGAGCAAGACTGGAAGCACCAAGGACCTGAAGATTCGGACTTTCGTCCTCCTGCACAGGTACCGGCAGCGCCACACCCCATGATCCAGTGAATCCATTGACTCCCCAGGCCCGACCCAGATGTGTGTGACCTCTGACTCAACAGCCACACAGAGACATGAATATCACTGCAAGATTAAAGTGAATTCTCTCACGACCTCAACATCCTACGACAAACAGGACCGACAGGACAGCAGGATCCAGATGTCATTTGAAAGCCTTGGATTCTTAGTTTTGACCGAGAAAACCCGTATCTCAGCGGTTCCGACTCCTCATTCAAATCACCTCGAGGGCCCCCAAAGGATTTCTAAAGTCTCCACAAAAGATGACTGCATCATTTGCGAAATCAACGTCCAGAGATCTTGACATTCCCAATGCTGCACCACAGCTTTGATCTTTCTCGACATGCTCCCCAGGTATCCAGTACCATAAAGTCTGAAAGTGTTGTGGGGGCCAAGTACACCACCCCTGACAAACTCCAGTAACAACTGGAAATAAGTCAGAGATGGTATCACCACATCTCAAAGCACTCTTAGTACCAGAGTAGAGTTCAAACATCAGATCGATAAGTTTTGGTGGCACCCCACGAAGACCAAGGATCCTCCAGAGGGAATCCCAATTCACTGAATCAAACGCTTTACAGAGATCAACATTGGCTGCAAGCAGCCCCTGC
>CM068954.1:149991332-150005556 GCA_035128595.1 Eptatretus atami
CCCCCCCACCCCCTTATAATACCAATTGTAAATTAGCTCAGGTGTAACCAATTACATTCAAAATCACACACCAAGTTAATTGACCTCCACCTGTGTTAAATTGTCGTGATTCTGATTATTTCAGAACAAAATAAGCTGTTCCTGTAGGTTTCCTCTGCTGGGTAGTGCATTTCACAGCAAAGACTCAACCATGAGAACCAAGGAGCTTTCAAAAGACCTCCAGGATAAAGTTGTGGAAAGACACAGATCAGGGGATGGGTATAAAAAATATTTCAAAGGCCTTGAATATCCTTTGGAGCACAGTCAAGATGATCATTAAGAAGTGGAGGGAAAATGTACCACCAAGACCCTGCCTATATCAGGCCGTCCCTCCAAACTGGATGACCAAGCAAGGAGACTGATCAGAGAGGCCACCAAGAGGGCAACTTTGAAAGAGCTACATGCCTTTATGGCAAAGACTGGTAACTGTGTGCATGTGACAACAATATCCCAAGCACTCCACAAGTCTGGCCTGTACGGCAGGGTGAAATTAAGGTAGTCATTACTACTCAGAAAAGCCCACCTTGAGTCCTGTTTGAGGTATGCGAAAAACCATTCTGGAGATTATGAACCCATGTGGCAAAAGGTTTTGTGGTCTGACGAAACCAAGATGCAACTTTTTGGCCTAAATGCAAAACGTTACGTTTGGTGCAAACTCAACACAGCACATCGCCCAAAGAACACCATCCATAATGTAAAGCATGGTGGTGGCAGTATCATGTTATGGGGATGTTTCTTATCAGCATGGACTGGGGAACTTGTCAGGATAGAAAGGAAAATAGATGGAGCAAAATACAGAAAAATCTGAGAGGAAAACCTGCTGCCCATTGCAAGAAAGCTGAAACTGGGACGGAAGTTCACCTTTCAGCATGACCACGACCCGAAGCACACAGCCAATGCTACCCTGGAGTGGCTAAGGAACAAAAAGATAAATGTCCTTGAGTGACCCAGTCATCGTTCTGACCTAAATCCAATGGAAAATCTGTGGCATCACTTAAGGATGCTCATCAATGCTCCCCACGAAGAATGGGCAAATATAACCCAATCAAAGTGTGCAAAGTTGGTCGAGACCGATCCCAACAGTCTCACAGCTGTAATTGCTGTCAAAGGTGCTTCCACCAAGTATCAACTCAGGGGGGTGGACACTTGTCCAACCAAGATATTGTTACGGCTGTGGAAATTCGCAAACATCATAAAGGTCCCATAGGTGAGGTATTTCTGAAGCTACCATTTGTGTAGTTAGCTCCAAACCCGTTGTATAGAGGGAATTATGTGATTCATTCGGGCTGCGACACTTTGAGTTAGGCGTTTTCTGTTCTGCTTTATTTCGAACCGACAACACTTCAACGCCAAACAACGCCAACCACACTTCAACGTCAACAACGCCAACCAACAACAACAACGCTAACCACGCCACCACTCTAACAACACCAGCCCCGCACCCTCACAACCACGCACCATCTCAACCACGCTACCTACACAACGAACGCCATCCTCAGCGGTCTACGTACGACGGTTTGCGCGTTGAAGGCCGTCGAACGGCTTCGCCTCGTCCCCCACAAGCCGCAGGTGGGGAACGAGAGGGAACCCCCCCTTCTCGAAGCGCCTCGAAGGAAGGTGGAGCCGAGAACGGGCGTGGCGCCGGGCGGATAAGAAGCAGAGGCGGATGAGGCTTCTCTCTCTCTCTTCGTCGTCGATGCTCTGCTTGGAGGTTCTTTGGTTCTCTCTTGGTTCGGCGCTCTTTCTTCTCTCTCTTCTTCGTCGATGCTTCTGCTTGGAGGTTCTTTGGTTCTCTCTTGAAGGCGTCGAGAGGCCGGTACGGGCAGGCGCAGGCGCGGCGGAAGAGAGCTCGCGGACCACGGCGAGTGACGGTCGCCAAGGACTTAAACGCCACAGGGAAGTCGACTTCCAATTTCTTTTGGGTTCTGTGTGAACGTGGTGTGTGGCGCCGTGTCTCGTGAAGTAGAATTGTGTAAGTGGTCCTGTGGTCGCGTTAGTCGGTTTGTAGCTCTGCGTCTTTTGTTCTATGTGATATATGTGCTTTTGCTTATTGAAGCTGTAAATACATGTTTGCTTTATGTGTGCTATTTCGTTGTGTTGTAAATAAAATGTGCTTCTGTTGAATTCTTCCCCCGTGTCGCTGCGTCCTTCCTTCGTTGGGTCTCCATCTGTGTTTCACGTAAAGGGTTTGAGTGGGCGCGAGACGCCCGATAAATTAATCTGAACCGTCAAGGCCGACGATAACACCGCTCGTTATCCGTTAGCATGGAACGGGTCGCTTAAGCGGCCCGTATCCGAAGTCGGCCTGGCGAGGTACAACCCCTCGGTAGGTTACCCGTGCGGGTACTTAGGTATATCGACTTTCGGCGATTTACCCTATTCCGCGCGGGTAGAATGCGGACTGGTTGTGGTGAGGCCGAAAGGTCCACCCGTGACTGGATCCCGGCATTAGCCGGGAGGGTCACGACTGAATTGTCCGTCCGTGGGCGAGGCGGTCGCGATTCGAGTCACGTGGCCGATCGCACGCCGACGGGCGCGAATTCGCAACACTGGTGTCAGAGAGCGGGAAAACAAACCTCCTGTCTCCAGCTAAATTCATAGGAATCGGTCCAGGGGTGAGAGGAGCGACCCCCGATTCCTCTAAATTACGAGCGAGCTAAATTAACCCCTTACGTGGAAAAGATGGCTCTCAAGGCGAGCGGGTCCGGGGGTAGAAATGTATATGTGTAGTAAATGTAGGATCCATGGCCCGGGATGGTACTACTTGTTTGTAATGTTGAATCACGAGGGAGCTCACCCTCATACTCTGAGCACGGACTTTGCCGCAAACTGGGTCGCATAATGGCGGCGCGATCGCCCTCAGCGCAGCACGGAGCGAGCGGCTAATTATGGCTCTGCGAATGGCGCAACACGAAGCGAGCGCTCCAGCAGCCATCGCTTCAAGCCACGTGGTTATGGCAGGTGAAGCAGGCGGACAATTAGCGGCTTCAAAAACAGTTGGAAGAGAAAAATGTGAACATGATGGGGAGTTGGAACAATTGAAGAGAGATAAGAACAGGCAATCAGGAAAGGAAAGCTAGAATGGAAGATAAAAAGAGGAAGAGACAGCTGGGAGAAGGACGGAAGAAATTGCTGAAAGTCGAACAGTTCAAAGAACTGCAGGGAGAATTGAGGGAGGAAGAGAAAGGAAAACAAGCATAGAAAAGAAAAATGCAAACAAGAGAGGAATTGAACTACTGAAGCAAGAGGTAAGGGAAGTCACTTTGAAATAGAAATCCTGGAAGGGGAGATAAGAATTGGAGGAAGGATAAAAAACTAAAGAAATAAAAAAAAAAGGGAACAAAGGAGAGCATAAAGCAAGAGAAATAGTGAAGATAAGACATAGAGGACATAGAAAAAGAAAATTGGAGAACAAAATAGGATAAAAGAAAAAGACAAGCAATGCAGAATAGAAACGAGGTAGAGGCAAGAGGACGAACGTAAAAAGGATAAAGAAAAAAGAAAGAAGAGAGGAAGAAGAATAAGGAAAAGAAAGGAAATACAAAAAAGAATCGAGAAAGGCAAGAGAAAAGAGAAGAATAAAAACAAAAAAACGGAAAGAAAAGAAAAATGGCAGAAAAACTAAAGAAATACAGCAAAAAAGGGACGAATTGAGGAGGAAGCAGTGGAAGAAGAGATGAATGAGTAAGAAGCATGCAAATTGAGGGAGGAATTAGAAACAAAACTTCTGAGTTACAAAACGAGCTGAGGATGGTGAGAGAAGAAAGAACGACAGCAGAGAATGAACGTTAAGGAACCACACGGTAAGATCGAACAGCTGAAGCAAAGGCCAGATTAAAGAATGAGATGCAAGAAGAGTAATGATGGAAGAACGAATGAGACAGAAGAAGGAAATCGATCATGGAAGGAACCACGAGATTGCAGAATGAGAACAAGAAAGACTGATAGGAAATACAAAGAACAAGGAATGAGACGGAGAAAGAAATCTGTCAGTTGAAAGAAATAATGAGATTGCAAACGAGGAACAAGAAAGACAGTGGAATAAAAAACTGAAAGAGTATGAATTGAAACTGAACGACAAAAGGAAAAAAAATAGGTGGAATACGAGAAGTTGAAGGAGCAACGAATGAAGCAGGAAGAGAAATGAGGAGATTGAAGGACACAACGAGATTGGAGAAGGAAGAACGAGAGGAACAATGGGATAGAAAACAAAAAGAACATGAAGCTGAGGTTGACCAATTGAAAGAAAAGGCAAGGCTGGAGTACGAGGAGATAGACAAAGAACAGCGAATGAAACACAGGAAGGAAATGGGCCAATTGAAAGAAACGATGAGATTGGAAATGAGAAGCAGGGAAGAGTGGGAGAGAAAACAAAAACTATACGAGTTTGAAATTAATAGCTGAAGGAGAGATGAAATTGAAGTCCAGAGAGATGGAGGAACTCCAGCAAGAAACAGAAACTAATAAATGTATAAGACACGAGGTGAAAGGATTGGAGGGAGAGAAAAGAACAATTAAGACGGAAAGCAAGGAGGAGGTACGCGGGAGATCCTGAAAGAGCAAGGAGTGAAACAGAGGAAGGACGGGAGCGACTTAAGGAGAAGCAAGGTTGACCTACGTAAAGATAAGGGAAGACGCCAGAAAGAAGCAGAGTCTAATAGACACGAGGAGACAACAGAAACTAACAAATGTACAGAGACGCGGGAGGTAGAGAAAGTAGAGGAGAGACTGCACGATAAAGACGGGGTTAAAGGAACAGAACACACACACACAGAGGTAGTGGGGATAATGGGGGTGAGCTCGTGGACTGGGTAGAGACCCGGTGTGAGCAGCTGGATGGCTGCCTCAGGAAGAGGGAGGAAGTATGCCCCTTGAGGCGAATCACGCACAGGTGGGTTCGGTCGTGCTTTGCGAGGTCGAGGAATGAGTGCTGCGGACGGGCACGTGCAGCTTGGGGGTATAGAGGCCCGGAACCTTGTGGGGACACGAATCCCCAGTGTGGTTGTCCCGGTGTGTGGGGTGCAAGGTGTGAGTGCGCTCCCGTGTGTGGATGAGACCCAGGGTGAGGCGACCCCGTAGTGTGAGTGGTGTGGTGGCATGTGTGCCGGGGTGCGTGCTTCCCAGCGTGCCGTGTGTTGAAAGGGAACCGCAGGTGGATGAGGCACCGTGTGTGGAGGAGCCACGGGTGCGGGTGAAAGACCACGGGTGGGTGAGCGGCGTGTGCGCCAGAAACGGCACGCGTGTGCGAAGCACTGTGTGTGAGAATGCGCTATGTGAGGGAGACCGTGTGTGTAGGTCTCTGTATGTAAGGGAGATGTCAGTCGGCATGCGTGAGCATGCAGCCGCGTCTCCCGGTGTGAATGCGAGTGTGTTGGAATGGAGTCTGTGCGTCGCGAAACACGCCGGTGTGCGTGAGGGTCGAATGGCGGAGACGACGGCGACAGAGGGACACAAGCCGGGTAGCGGCCGTAGTTGTAATGGGGACCGTGCCGGGTTCACCCAGCAGCGAGCGCGCGGTCCGTGCTGTGCAACGCACGAGACCCCCACGTGCTCGCTTGCGGGAGTGAAGCCCGGTCCGGAAACGCCAGCGGTGGATGTTGCCGATCCCGCGGACGGACAAAGTTTAGGCAGGATTATGGATTTGGACCGGATGGGTTCTCCACGCGAGCGTGTGTTAAGCTCCAACGGGCAGAGCACATGTGTTGGCGTGGGAGCCCCTCGGAGTGCGAGGTTTGCCTTTGGGGCGGCAGCGGTGACGTCATGGCTGCACGTAGGGTTGGAATCCGGCAGAGGGTATCCCTGCCGGATGGTACCGTCCAAGAGGGACGAGGTACGCGTGCAGCTGCATGACGTCGCGGGCAAGGTGCAAGAGCGCAGGCTGTGTGTTGCCGCTGGTGCTGCGCATAATTGGAAAACAAAATTAACAATAGCAAGCCTCGCTTTCGGTGAACAGGATTCCTGGGCAAGGGGTGAAGACCCCCTTACCAGGGCACAGGATGGACACTAGCTAGGGGGAAGGGTTAGCTTAGCTAGACCGGCTCCATGGGCAGGGGTAAGTCCTCATGGGGCCCGTGGAATGGATTAGTTAAAGGGATTGTAGTCAGATTTAGGAAGGGAGATGGGAAAATAGGATATTGAGGACAGTGACAGACTGTGGATGTGTAGTGGGGACGTAGCTTAGCTACGTAGTGTTAAAAGATGTGCTACTAGTGTAAGGGACGACGTGGGAGCACGAGTTAGTTAGGGGAGGTAGTTCGAAGGATGGCAGGATTCAGCGGTGGGTGTTTGAAAAGTTTTGAGGTGTGTACATGGTGAGTGATGATGAGGCCAGCGGGTCTGTGAGTGGAGCGAATGTGGAATGCATGGTGCGATGAGTGATTGGGGGAGGAGTGACTCCCGCCCAGGGTCCCGGGGTCAGTGTAGAGTGAGTTAGTGGGTTAGTTAAATTGACAAAATGGAGGTCGTTTTGTGTTGGTGGGAGTGTAGGCTCGAAACCATTTGGAGGGGTGCAGGAGCCTGTTGACGGGCTGGGAGCGTGGCTGCGAAAGGTGAGTATCGCTGAGTGGGTACCCCGGGCACCGGGCTAGTCGGCCGTGGTAGCCAAGGGCCCATGGGGGCGGCGGTTAGCGTGATGGGCACGGGTGCGCCCGCTTGGTGCGGGGGCCCGGAGCGCCGTTAGCCGCGTGGGCAGTGTCGTGGGCACGGGTGACCCTCAGAAAGGGGCCCGGGCGCCAGCCTGCCACGTGTGCGTTTCAGGGGAGTTGCCATGGGGCACTCCCCGGTGTTTAGGGAGCTGGTAGGCTCGGAGGCAGTGTAGTGCCCGGGGTGCCATCGTAGGGGATTCGGCAAGGGTCTGCCTGCCAGGGGAGCCACGCGTCCCAGCCACGAAACCGTGCAAGGGCACGAGGGAAAATTGGAGGGCGAGGCCCAAAATTTGAGAGGACACCAACACAGGCGACGGGAATCTGGGTTTTTAGAACCATTAGATTAAGCGAGAGACGCTTGTTGAAAGCCCCGGTAGTTTAATAGTTAAATGTGGTTAGGGTAGATTAGGAAGTGTACCCTCCGCACCATCCATCCCTTCGCTCTCGTTGTGGCCGCTGGACCCACTTTGGGTTAGAGATCGCTGAAGTCTGGGGAGGCCATCTTGAGGCTTCATTGGGCCTCGACACAGGACGCTAGCTCTCCTTATTCCCTCCGGAAGGGAACGTAGGGGTTGGGAGTAGGCTAGGTGACAGAATAGGTTAGCCGAACAAGGACGATAAAGGGGTTAGGGGACGATTTATAGTGGTGGGGATGGAGGTAAAGATAAAACAAAAAAAATAAAAATTAGTTGGGGCTAAATTGGTTTTTGACAAATTAAGGGGGTGGGTATGGACAGTGACAGGCAAAGGCGATAGGTGGGAGGGAGACCGTAGGGTAGGTCCCAGCCCGCCTCTGCGAGTGGCCAGCACCACCGTACTCCCTCCACCAACCTGCACTGCACGGCACAGAGGCCGGCCAACTCATCGGCGGCTGTTGTTTTTGCTGCAAGGCCTGTGCCGGCCGGATCGTCAGCAGCTGTGTACTTTAAGGCCTGTGCCGGCCAGTTCGTCTGCCGGCTGTGTTTGCCTGCAACGGCCTTGTTCAGCGGCTGTGTTTGCCTGCGGCCTGTCGTGCCATGCCTTGCCTGCCTGTTTTTGCCATGCCATGCCCACTGCCCACATCTGCGTTTGCCCCGTTCAATTTTGATTTGCCCCCCCCCCCCCTGTTCATTTCCATGCGCGCCAGGATCCGCAAGCACCAGTTTGCAAGCTGCAGGAACTCTGCCTGTTGGCAGCTGCAACACGGGCCTGCAGTGGCGGCCCGTGCACCGGTTTTCTTTGACTCTTACCTTTTTCCTGCAGAGTCCATTATCCTGGGCCATGGTTAGTGTAAATTTATAAGGTTAAGGAAAGTTGTGTATTGTAAATATGAGTGCGCCCCCGCATGTCTGTCTTAGGCCGGCAATTTTATTTAAGTCGTCCGTGTGAGTGAGTTTGTTTAGTTAGTTACTCAGCCCTCAGGTTATTTATTTTGGGACACGAATACCATGAATGTCGCACTCAGGGATCCGTAGGTAAACGTACTAGGGGAGAACTACACATGATGGCACACGATAATTTGACGACTCGGGACGAGTCTGTAAAAAGGAGGGGGTAGGTGTACGGCTGTGGAAATTCGCAAACATCATAAAGGTCCCATAGGTGAGGTATTTCTGAAGTACATGTGTAGTTAGCCAAACCCGTGTATAGAGGGAATTAAGTGATTCATTCGGGCTGCGACACTTGAGTTAGGTGTTTTTCTGTTCTGCTTATTTTCGAACCAACCACACTTCAACGCCAAACAACGCCAACCACACTTCAACGTCAACAACGCCAACCAACAACAACAACGCTAACCACGCCACCACTCTAACAACGCCAGCCCCGCCACCCTCACAACCACGCCACCATCTCAACCACGCTACCTACACCAACGAACGCCATCCTCAGCGGTCTACGTACGACGGTTTGCGCGTTGAAGGCCGTCGAACGGCTTCGCCTCGTCCCCCACAAGCCGCAGGTGGGAGGAACGAGAGGAACGCCCCCCTTCTCGAAGCGCCTCGAAGGAAGTGGAGCGAGAACGGGCGTGGCGCCGGGGCGGATAAGAAGCAGAGGCGGATGAGGCTTCTCTCTCTCTCTTCGTCGTCGATGCTTCTGCTTGGAGGTTCTTTTTTTCTCTTGGTTCGGCGCTCTTTCTCTCTCTCTCTTCTTCGTCGATGCTTCTGCTTGGGAGTTCTTTGGTTCTCTCTTGAAGGCGTCGAGAGGCGGTACGGGCAGGCGCGAGGCGCGGCGGAAGAGAGCTCGCGGACCACGGCGAGTGACGGTCGCAAGGACTTAAACGCCACAGGGAAGTCGACTTCCAATTTCTTTTGGGTTCTGTGTGAACGTGTGTGTGGCGCCGTGTCTCGTGAAGTAGAATTGTGTAAGTGGTCCGTGTGTCGCGTTAGTCGTTGTAGCTCTGCGTCTTTTGTTCTATGTGATATATGTGCATTTTTCTTATTGAAGCTGTAAATACATGTTTGCTTTTGTGTGCTATTCGTTGTCGTGTTGTAAATAAAATGTGCTTCTGTGAATTCTTCCCCCGTGTCGCTGCGTCCTTCCTTCGTTGGGTCTCCATCTTGTTTCACGTAAAGGGTTTGAGTGGGCGCGAGACGCCCGATAATTAATCTGAACGTCAAGGCCGACGATAACACCGCTCGTTTATCCCGTTAGCATGGAACGGTCGCTTAAGCGGCCCGTATCCGAAGTCGGCCTGTGGCGAGGTACAACCCCTCGGTAGGTTACCCGTGCGGGTACTTAGGTATATCGACTTTCGGCGATTTACCCTATTCCGCGCGGGTAGAATGCGGACTGGGTTGTGGTGAGGCCGAAAGGTCACCCCTGACTGGATCCCGGCGTTAGCCGGGAGGGTCACGACTGAATTGTCCGTCCGGTGGGCGAGGCGGTCGCGATTCGAGTCGCGTGGCCGATCGCACGCCGACGGCGCGAATTCGCAACAAATATCTTGTTTTTGTATTTTTTAATTGATTTTTCTGAAACTTGTAGAATTTGTTTTTCACTTGGAAGTTGTGGGTTATGATATGTAAATGAAAGTGGAAAAAGTCTGATTTAATGTAATTTAATTCCAGGCTATAAGGTAACAACGGGTGAAAAATTTGAAAGGGGGTGTAGACTTTCTCTAGTTACTTTTCTGTTGTTCACTGTACATTCATCCTGTTTCTGAGTTCCTTTTCATGATTCCTAAGCAACTTGAGAAGTCATCGAGTGATCAATTCAAGATCCTACACTGATTGATGTTTGCCGCATGTATGCTCTTGAAACACATTCCAGCCTTTCAGCCACCATGACATGTTCACACTGTTGTTTTGGACACGGCACTTCCTGAAATTATGACTGGTGGCTGTAACATCGGAGGTTAAATATAGTGTGTATCCTGCTTTATTGCAGACGTGACAAGGTCTCAAGGATTTTCCCACCTTTATGATCCTTTACTTGAAAAAGGTACCAGAGTGCAACAGTGAGACTAGAGAGGTATGTGAACATTGGCAGTACCGGTTGGTCGAGTATTTGTTATCTCGATGGATTTCGATATGCCGAAAGTTTTGTTCTGGTTCATTTCCAGCACGTAGCACTGCAATAATAATACCATTCTTTTCGTGCCGTAAAGGCACATTAGGCTGCCGAGGCAGTTTCATTGGCAAGGAGTACAGTCCTTGACCGGTCGCCACTCTGACACAGGATACCCTGAATGGTTATTACCCCAGTACACTGGTACTCGTTTCACCGACTTTGGAAGGATGATAGGCTGAGTCAACCCCACCTGGTGTGAATTCAATGGTTGACAGGGGCGTGAACTCAGGACTCTGAGGTCCCAAGCCAGCCACCTTTACCGCGAAGCCAATACCAGGCTTCAGAGAGCACTGTGTAGCAGCAGTATTCTTCTCTGATGTTATTTTTATTTCTGGTGATATGTAACTTCTTTCCCACTTCTCTACACCATACACGTCTATCATCTGAATTGTTGATGCTTATTGTGTACTGTACTGGAGCGTTGCGGGTGTTATGAGCAAATTGACCTTTTGTTGCAGGTAAGTTCCTTGTATATTTTTCTATGAATCAAAAACCTCAAATTGAACAGAGAATTTGGAGGACGAACACTTCCTTTGGCAGTTTTTCGTTGATGTTGTGTTTAATTATCATCCTCCTATTGTTCTGTTCATGACAGGTGTTATTGATTGTTGAGTACTTTGTGTTTAATGGTCTCCCCATTGTCCCATTTAAATCATATCAATGAGAAATGGTTCCTGGAAACGCAGCATTACAGGTCATGGTTGTTGGTTTATGTGAAATGGATCGTTTCCATGTATATCTGTCATTGTCTTCTGATTTCCACTCTCTCACCGGCAGGTTAATGTTGCCAATGGAGGCGTCAACCTTCCCAGCTTCCTGCGGAGGCATAAACTTGACACCAAATGGATCTTCCTCATTGCTATGGTCTTCGCCTTTGTGGTGGTTGTCATTATTATTGCAGCTTTGGCGACCCAACAAAAACACGGTTTGTTCCTGACACCACACGCTGACATAATTTCATCTCGGTCTCTTTAAGTTCCCAATCTTGACCAAAACCGTGCACCCACAGGAAAAATGACATTTGGCCTGCCTCACTCAGCTTATTCTTTTGTTAAATGTTTACATCCTCTTTCAAAAGACAAATACAGGGCAGGTTGATTAAAATGGACGTAGAGATACCGTAACGTATGTTCCTACATGTCTACATTGTTTAGCCGCCAATCCCCTCTCATTTTAATTTCCGGTACCTTTGTACCTTCACATTATTTTTATTTAAAATATGAGTTGACCTTTTTAGCATTTCCATCTGAAATGTTGGCTTATGATGCTGTGAACCCAAGTTCAAATCACATATTCCATGTGTTCATTGCCTACTGGCTGCTGATGTCCTTTTATTTCACATAAAAGTACTCACTGATGTGATTTATGTACAAATTCCAGTATGAACCTTCTATCAATGTGAAAAAAAAAATGAAAAAAATGGACAAACAATGGGTGTCGGAGGAAATGTGTGGCAGGAAAGGATGCATGAGGTGGATAGGATGGATACAGAAGGAAACTCTCAGGAAGGAAAAACAAGAAACTTTGATCTAACAATATGTGTTGTGTAAATGTTGTCAGTGTACTTTGCTTAACATTTCCCAAATTTGATTTCCAAACTAAATCAGACATAGACAAAGCACATCACATGGATCGCCATCTTCAACTGGATTACATTCTTGTCTGTATGTCCCTCTTCCTTGCTGGTTTCAATGTTTCTCCCAACCACTCCCTGCGCCCCCTTCCTCTCTCTTTACCTCCGCTACCGAAGGTGGATGGAAGTTATGTTTTCACCCTTGTTACTTACGAAATCTAAAGATTTCGTAAGTATATTGATGACTTCCGTTTCTGTTTGTTTGTTTGTTTTGCTGTTTGTTTGGTGTGTTGTTTGTTTGTTTGTAGGCACGATAACTCGAGAACGGAAGAGCTACCAATGTCAAATTACACCACGTGATTCAGGAGGGTGTGGCTAGTGCTGATTAGATTTTGGTCAAAATCGGTCAAAGGTCAAGGTCACAGTGAGGTCAACATCCAAAACATTCGATTTTTGATGGTTTGGTACAGAATCATCGTAGAAACTTCTGGTTGCGTCGCTACCTTCTCTAGAGACAGCTTTTATTAGACAAGGTCAGAGGTCAAGTTGACGATTTCGTAAATACCAGTCTATGACTGCTTGTTGTGTGTTTGTTTGTAGGCACGATAACTCGAGAACGGAAGAAGCTACAATGTCAAATTACACCACCTGATTCAGGAGGGTGATGGCTAGCGCTGATTAGATTTTGGTCAAAATCGGTCAAAGGTCAAGGTCACAGTGAGGTCAAACATCCAAAAAAGTTATAACTCGAGAACGGAAGAAGCTACCAATGTTCAAATTACACCACTGATTCAGGAGGTGATGGCTAGCGCTGATTAGATTTTGGTCAAAATCGGTCAAAGGTCAAGGTCACAGTGAGGTCAAAATAATTCCGTAAATTAATGTGGAGAAATGGAGTATTTTTGCTTCGCTCGACGTTACGAGTTCGTTTAACTTCGATTTTAATTTTGTCTTCGGTTTTTGCGATCGCTTAGGACGCTTAAAACTCGGTTGTCGAAATTCTGGTAAAAATCGGATGTTTTGGAGACGTTTTAAGATTGTATAAAAAATATTTCGCTCGACGCGTCACGGGTCGTCCCATGAATGCAGTGCGCTCGAGCAGACGCGTCGTTGAGTCACAGAATGTTTTGCGTGTGCGCGCTGACGGTGTTTTCGATAAGATCGTGTTGAATCATCGTAAAATCGGTGAACCGGTGTTATTCAGATAAAGATGGTGTTAAAATCATTTTTATCCCAATAAAGTTACGTCGCATGCCTGACTCGCTAAGCCGTCGATATTGTAAAGATTGTTGTGTGGTATGGCCGAATTTTACGGTTTGTGACTGATAAAATAATATTAAATAAATGCGTGGAGAAATGAGAATTTTTGCTCGCTCGACGTTACGCGTTCGTTTTCAACTTCGATTTTTATTTTGTCTTCGGTTTTTGCGATCGCTTAGGACGCTTAAAACTCGGTTGTCGAAATTCTGGTAAAAATCGGATGTTTTGGAGACGTTTTAAGATTGTATAAAAAATATTTCACTCGACGCGTCACGGGTCGTCCCATGATGCAGTGCGTCGAGCAGACGCGTCGTTGAGTTACGTTAAGGTATTAATTGCGGGGTAATGGAGATTTTTGCTTCGGTCGACGTTACTGATTGTGGTTTTGATACAGAATCATCGTAGAAACTTCTGGTTTGCCGTCGACCTTCTCTGAGGACAGCTTTTATTAGACAAGTCAAGAGGTCAAGTTGACGATTTCGTAAGTACCAATCTATGACTGCTTGTTTGTTTGTCTGTCTGTCTGACTCTTGACTAGAATATCTCAAAAGGTTACGGACGGATTCGGACGAAACTTTGTGGACAGGTTGGGGGTGTAACAAGGACAAATTGATTCGATTATGGTGAAGATCCGGATCCCGATCCAGACACTGGAATTTTAAGTGATTCTTCACCATTGAGAGATATGACCAAAAGTGAGATATAGCACTATATCTCAAAAAGTTATGGACGGATTCTTATGAAACTAGGTGCATGAGTTGGGTAGGTGACAAGAAGAAGCCGATGAAATTTTGGTTCCAGTCCAGATGCAGATCCAGCCTATCAGTAGGATAAATAACTGTTCAGCCTGGCGAAGGTGTGGGTTTTACCGATTGCCGTTCTAGTTGACTTTGTATCAACTTGTATGATAATATGGAATCACGTCTGCCTTTCACGGCCAGTCCTCATGGCAGTGCTTTGTTTTCTCATTTCTATGGCTATGCTGGCTTCCTTACAATTTGATATTTTGCATCAGAGTATTACTTGCAGTGGGCTGCAAAAGTATTCACCCCCTACCAATAATGCCACATTTAGATGAAGTCCAAACTTTTAGAAACAATTTTTCCAAATGAACTTTTTTATTCATAACTGAAGAGATCAAACGAAACACTGTTATAGT
>CM068954.1:150021487-150040946 GCA_035128595.1 Eptatretus atami
AACTTGGCCAAAACCAGTTACTGAAGTTCCGTTGCCGCAGGCAATTTCCATTCCTATCAGTAACGATATGGTCGTTGGTGTTATTATCCTGTTCATTCCATTCCTTCCACTTAGCCCAGTACCCACACCACTCACTCAGATCAAAGGGTATTGCCAACAGAGGTATTCCAGTAACTGCTGAGTGAGGTATCTTAGTGCAGACCCAGCAATTTGTTTTATTAAAAGCCTTAGCGTGGTAAAGAGAAAGAGCCAGATAAGTATTTATTCCATGTCGTGAACCCTTATCTACTTCCACTCTGCCCGTTAAGCTTCTCCGGTCTCTGGGTGCTATGTGGTTAGTTCGGGCTGTGTGACAGGCACTTGGCCGGGGAACATACAAATGACGTTGATCACGAATAGTACTTATCGGCCTCACCGACCATGTCCACATTGTACAAACTGCACCAGTAGCACAAGTAACCCTGCAATAAAAAGAATCATCAAAATGATCAGGACGCAGCGTTCTCCTCGGGCTCCTTCTGGCCACGCCAGTGTGTGGCGTGAATCCATGTTGCTCTCCCTTTACACTTCACAGCTGTATGAGTAGTAAGTAATATCAGGAACGTCCCGCACCACCGTGCTTGAAGAGAGTTCTTTCTTTTGTAAATCCTCACATAAACCAGGCCTCCCGGCTTGAAGTTGTGGTGAGCAGACGTGGCAGGCTCAGGCAAGGCTTGCTTCACCTGCGCATAGAAAGTCCTCACAGCATGATTCAGGGAGACACAGAAAGCTAGCAACGTGTCGTCCATTTGCTGCACATTCATTTCTTTTACAGTTAATGGAGGTGAGTGCGGTAGTCTCATAGGTCTTCCCATGAGAATCTCAAGCGGAGATAAGCCAGTTTTTCGATTCGCGGTAGATCTCATAGTCATGAGGGCAATGGGCAGTGCATCTGGCCATTTCAATCCAGTCTGTTCACAAATCTTGGCCAGTTTATTCTTTAGAAATCCATTCTGCCTCTCAACTGCCCCTGTGGGCGGATTGGGGATGATGAGGACAGTTGAGGTGTTGCTTGATTTGCAAAACCCGACATCTCCTTCACCACCTCGGCTGTAAAATGAGTTCCCTGATCGCTAGAGATCCTACAGGGTATCCCAAACCTACAGACAAAATCCTTCATCAACAGTTTAACCACCGTAATGGCATCTGCTCTTCTATAGGGGTAAGCCTCAACCCACTTGGTGAACAAATCTACGATGACCAAAACAAACTCAAGTCCACAGCACTTTGGTAACTGGATGAAATCAATCTGGATATGAACGAATGGCCCAAACGGAACTGGATGGCTGTCTGGGGCCATTTGTATCCCCCTTGTAGGATTGTGCTTTTGGCAAACATGACAGGTCCTACAATACTGTTCTGCAATTTGACTAAAACCCAGGGAAAATCATTGCTTCCCAACAGAAGCACACATCCCCCCTTTGCTGGTATGCCCGGCCCCATGCGCTAAATGTGCGAGCCAGGGTAGCAGAGCTTTTGGTGCCACTACTCTCCCATCAGGTGATCTCCATAGTTTGGATCCATTATCGAATTCACATCCAGCCATTATCCACAAATCCCTTTCTCTAGTACTAACAGCTCCGGTGGATGCTCCCATACCTGACCTGAGGTTTCAGCGCATGTTCACAGTTCTCATTTTGCTGGAGAACAATCCACAGCTCAAACTTCACAGTGACTTGCTTCATAAGCAACATGTAATTAATAATGGTGATGGGGGCACAGCAAGTGAACAAGAATTTTAAAATATTGATGGAGAAACCTCATTGGTGTTTATCCTGATGGAGATGATTTCAATGGCAATAGTTGGACTATTCTTATTCGGGCAAGGGCATAGGATGATCGGAAGGGTGGGTAGAAATGTCTGGTGTGGGTGTTTGTGTGGTCTCTGCTGTGAAGCGTCGGGAGGCACGAAGCTGGCTGGTTTTCCATTAGGTCAGCAGAGACTCCAATAACGCTTTGCAGCAGGCTTCGCCTTTCAGACCGTTCTCGCATTGCTGGCCCGTCTCTTTTGGTGACTGTTTCTTCTTGGCGTGCAAGTGGCCCCGCCTTTTATAGCCAAATGTCCCGATTTCCCCCCCACCTCCCCAGTTAAATATCACTTCAAAAAACATAGATTGAGTCCCTGCCCATTAAATTTAGAAGGGGCCATGTGAAGCAGATGATTTGTTGGCAAGCAATATGTGTGAGGTCTTGTACCTGCTGTAAAATGAAGATGATTTGAATTGTAATCCATGTGACTCTTACACACCACATCACATGTTTGTGCAGAGAGCGAGGCAAAGCAGGTGACGAGTTTCATAGAAAAAGACGTCTCTGTGTTCTACAAAAGCTGCATGGATGAAGAAGCAATAGCAAATATTGGAGCTTCCGAGCTTCTCGGCTTTCTCAACACGGTACGGTGACCGTGTGAATCCAGGACGGCAGAAATGAACTAATTTTACCTGGAACACAATTGTATAAAACCACAAAAGAGCTGTAACGAAGTCTTTTCTGGGGTCACCCATTTATTTTCACACCATAATGGCTGCATGGGAGGTTAGATTTATCAGAGAGTACATCAATTACTATTATGTTGTTTAAAATTTTTAAAAATATTTCGAAAACTGCATCATATCAAAAGATACGTAAGGTGTGAGCAAGAGCAATCAGGATTCAAATTTACCAATGACATGTTCTCCAGCTAAAATAATGGAGACAATTGTCTTACATCATGTGGACCGCCTTCCTCACCGAAAAAGGCTATTGAGCTGCCATTTTAAACAGATTTTCCTGTTCACTAAGAAACCACCAGGAAGTGCTGTTGTTTAAATCTTTGGATCACTTTTGATATGTTGCAGTATTCTATGCTTGCACAATAAGCATTTGATCAGATTCTTGTAGAATCGGCTTCAAGCTGATAAGCCCCTAAGGTGGAATTTTTGAATACCGCGGGCTCCCTCGCCCCTTTCCTTCTTCCATTCCCTTCTTCCTCCGTTACCCTTATTCCCATCTTTTCCAACTATTTCCTTCTCTCCCTTTCCCAGTATCTCTCCTCAAATTCCTTTTCGTATTCTGCCTGAACACACCTTTGCCTTGCCTTCCCTTTTCCTGCGGTACTTGAATAATAAGTGGATAGTCTTGAGAACTTGCAGTTCTGACATTTAAACAAACATGTTTGGAATTTAAAACTGTTTTCTCTCAATATCAAGAATGTCAAGAAAGACTGGTTTGAAAGGTTCCAATAATCTGCTCTTTATGAAGCATTAGCTTGGAATTAGTCTTTTTTTTCATCAAGATGCAGCATGAATGACAAATGAGCAAGGAAAAAAAAATGTCAAAGCATAAGGCTGATTTGGAGAGAGTTAAACATCATACAGTACTTTGAAAAATATTTTGTTGGATCTGTGAAATGCCAAGGTGAGGTGTGAAGGATAGGTTCGGTGAAATGGTTGCGCAGACATGGGGAAGAGAGAGTTTGGGGTGCAGTGGGATCGGGGGTGGGGGGGGGGGGGGAATTGTGGGTTTGGGGTAGAGCAGCATTATTGAGGAATTGTGATCGTCCAAGTTGAAAGAAACAACATTGAGATGAATGAATTTGGAATATGGCTCAGGAGCCAGCAACAATGGCCTGCACTTTGCGAAATATTCTGTTCGATCTTCCATTTTCACCAGAAATCAATGCCAGTAAACATGTCCGATATATTCTGGTGATCCTCCATGACTAACGCCTCGATCTGGGCAAAAGTGTGGGTCAGTCCCTTGTGCCGCCATTCCTGACCTGATATAATCTCCGAGGGACTCATTTCCATGGTTGTAGTGAATCGTCCTATTTGGATACTTCATGAGGATGCACCCTCACCACACACCCACCATGCAATCATGGATTTCTCTGTTGCTGGCACCTCTTTTGCAAAAATATTTGATGCAGCTTGATAAAAAATTTCACAAGATGCATAACTCTATGATGTCGCAAGTTTTTGGACTATACTCTTAAACAGCAAATTATGTCAGAATAATTAAACTAAAGGGGTTTAACAAGCATTCATGCAAGCTTATTACAAGAGAAACAAGATCGGTAAATGCTTGTCCAAGAAATGGTCGAGGACGTGTTCGACACCGGGTTTTTTTACAACTAAAATGGCCGCCAATCGGCCATCTTTGATCACATCGCGAAACAAAATGATGTGCATATGTATACTATCATGTGTTATCTTTTTTGCCAAGTACGAATTATAATCCGTCCATATATGTCTGAGATATGGTTGCGGACGCACGCACGCACAGACACGAAAATCGAGACCAAATCCATAAGCCCCCCGTTTCCGACAAATCTAACGGGGGCTAAAAAAAAAAAATCCTCAACTCTGAGGTAGCAATTGGAATACCATGTTCATTTAACATTTTGAATGAACTGTACATCTTACATGATATGTGTTTCATGTAAAGTACACTGTATCGCATGTTATTTAACAATACCTCCATATCAGCCAATACAGCTTCTGTCCATATCAGCCTGAGAGACTTTGTTGGTCATGGAGGAAATGACACCTCATCATAACTTTGTTCTTCCCTTTTCTCTTTATCAGGAGAGTATTCATCATGTATTATTGATTAGTGATTTACATTGACTATCTCCTTTAGTTTGTATATAATTTAAATATGAGCCTGTGAATGTTTGTCTATCAGCCTGATAAGCTGCTAAACAATATTGATGCCAGAAGCTCTTCATCATCATGTCTATCCACAGATAAACTGGAATTCCAGTGATTTGGACACCACCCTTGCTCAAATCTATCGGAACACTACAATTTCACCTTTTTTCACCATCGCAATAAACGCTGATACAGACAAACCGACGAAAGCCCAGTGTCACGTGAGTCATTTATGAACACAGAGCCTTGCATCGACAGCAATTTTTTTTCTCTTGACTGTGCTGTTGTTATACTGTTTAAGGGTCATTTCATCACTTTGCTACAAAAATAAAATTGGTGACATAACTCGTCATTCTTTGTTAATTCATTATGTCAGCTGTCACTGCATTACCATTAGCTGTCAGATGTTGTCACATTACCTTTCAACTTACAGATCAGGAAGCTTACTTCTAATATTGTAAGCGAAGTCATGGAATCCATCATTGCTGCTGATGTCATTATCATTCCTCTTTCCAAACAGCATGATCTCTGATCATTGGTTAGGATTCCATCCCAGTCACTCAACTCTGGACATGCTGCTATACTCTTCCCAGAAATGGTCGATGCCCAAAATCTCAAATAAAAGGCCAAGACCATCTCCCTGGATATATATCGGGCATGCAATACAGTCTGGTATACTGCTTTGCTTGCCAAGCTCGATGCTTATGGCAGGTATACAAGATTACCTTCCTACCTGTCTTTAAGACCTCCTCCACTTATGAAGCCAATGCATTATCAATGGAGCTCTCTTCTCCCCTATCCCAGTGGATGATGGACTTCCTCAAAGCATCGTCTTGTGTCTAGTCTTGTTCCTTTTCAACTGAAACGGCCTCTCCGATGCTCTGGAAATCCCTCACTTCATTTCTGCAGATGACTTCACATTGTCAAACAGTACCCCATCCCACTGACAGGCATACAGCAGCTGCATTACTCTCTCCTCATCTGAAGTTGATAAGATACTCATCTGATAACTGGTACATATCAAGGTTCAATCTCTTTAACTTCTGGTCCTCAAACTATTAGCTATGACCTCTTCTCGGCCACACATTGTAAAGCTGGCCTACAAAGCCAGTTGAAGACAGGGCATCGTTTACATTCATTCCTTGAAAAACTAGAACTACTCACAGCTGACAATGCCTTTATCCATAGCTCAGTGGAGTACTGCTCTCCACTATTGGCTCATGCCCCAGCATAAAATCTCTCTTTCCCGGATTCCCTGGAATCTAAAGCTCTCAATGTTATTGAAATCTCCCGCAATGATGACTAGGCACAAGGACAATTCCTCTCGTATTGCAGGCATGTTGGTGGCCTCTTTGTTTTTCACTGCCTCTCCTCTGCCCTCTCTCACCCCTCTGAATCCCCACAGTCACTCCTGGATGCAAAAGTGTTTTCAGTAACATTCTCCTGGTTAAAATCCAGGTGGACTTCACACCTCAACTCTTTTGTTCCTCTTTTCTCCCATTTGTGCAACTGCCTTCATGAGGCTGTTCAATCCCATTATACGGTCCACATTTTCAAGCAGGTGGCACACCGCCATCGCTTATCACTCATGCCCCATCCCCATTAACCCTACCTAACCAACCCTCATAGTTGCAGTTTACCGTTTCCTCCTCTCCACTTTTCCTGCTCGTTCGTTCTCTTTCTCATTGTGTTAAACTATGGCCTCACTACCCCACTGTGAGTCAATTGCATTTTTACTCTCGGCTCTTCAATGAGCCTAGATCTTGTATAGAAAAAAAAATAGCTGTTCTGGCATCGCACAACATGATGAGCCCAGAAGTCAAAACTGCATATTAGTGAGGTTGTCCTTTGTTAACTAATTCTGATATTAAATATTAATGTGATTATGCTGTCTTTAATTAGGGATTGTTATTTTTTTTCAATTTTTTGGGGGGTTGTTCAAAGTTTAATTGCAAATTTTTTTACCATTGGAATTACATCACCACTTTTGGGGATTTTTATTTTATTTTACCAATCAACAGACTGCATTTGGTTTTACTAACATTCGGGCATCTGAGAAAACTTCTGGGACTTTTTGAGGAAGTCGAGGATTGGCAGAAGCTCGCCTTGCTTCCCTTATCCACTCTCTCATTGTAACTTCTTTTCCTTGTGAAATAATTGTGACATTATTGTACAAAAGGCTGATCAGTGTCATCTCTCAATTTTCCTTCTAGTTATTCCAGCCGAGCTTTGGCCTACCTGCGAGAGACTATTATGTCACAGAAAGTCCAGAGAACAAGAAAGTGAGTGTAATTTTGTAAGCCTTTTGTGAAATGCAGTTGATACATTCCTATATATATATGTATATACCTATGACCAAAGCCATCGTGTTTTACAGCAACTTCACTATAGCATTTGTAACTTTGTTAATTCACTACTTTGATCATTTGGTTAACTAGTCTGACCTTTTATCAAGCAGAAAGATGACATTGTACCATCCAATCAGGCCTTCTGTTGTTGGGAAGTTCAGGATGGCCTATTTGGTAGTTCCATCTGATTATATCGATCATGATGCTGGGATTACAGGTTAAGTTCCCTTGTATTGTATTGATTTATCCATTGTCTTCTGATGTATTTGCCCGACGTGAAATACATGTACAAGGTCCTCTTTGAGCGTTGGATGCCGTGGAGAAAAAAAATTGTATCCAGAGTAGTGCTAAATTACCGTAGTTTTCTCCTCACCGAGACTGAAACTGCAGAGTCTGCATGGTTTCACTTTGGAAGAAGTGCATTGCTTGGTAAGAACAGAACAAGGATTTGTATGCGTGATTCAAAGAAGTTTCGAGACCTTTTCCAATGATCTCAATAGATCAAATCGGTTTATTTTAAATTGTCCCTTGCAAGGCTAAGAAAAGAAAACAAAAACTAGAAAAAACCATGAGGCTTGAATGTATGGGGCAATCACAAAGCTGCTGAACATGCTTCTCATTTGTATTTTCCCATCTCTCTCCATCCAGGTGCAGTCTGCCTACCTGGAATACATGGTGGCAGTGAATGAACTGCTGCTAGGAGAGGCCAAGAGTACAATACGACCTCGCATGGAGGCTGTGCTTGAGCTGGAGAAACGCCTTGCAAAAATATCGGAGCCATTGGAGAAGAAGAGGGACATTATGGCATTCCAAAGAATCAAACTTGGGGACCTTCAGGTGAAGTATTTAGCTTTGGGTATTTGTTATTAGTAGTACACCTGCTCCCTACCTGAGTGGCAGGTGAGATCATGTTATTATCCTCTCTGGGGTATATAGATTACAGAAGATCTTGGCTGGGGTCCGTTAGTCTGTGGGGTACATGATAAGCATATAATCCCTCAAGAACGTCGGGTTTCCTCCCTTTCAGTTTAGTGTTAAACAAGTCGCGACTGTTTAAAAATGTAATCGTACGTGTTTATGGTTTGTCATGTTTTTTTTACTTCTGGTCAGGTAGATGTGTCCCACGAAACGCCGCGATAATGTATTTATACAGGTTAACACAGTGTTTGTCCAAGAAGGGAAACTCCCTTGGGGAAGGGGCATATTATTAGTATTAATATTGTTTGTAATAACATTAATTATTTTGCTATTATCATTAGCGTTGTTATTGCTTTAGTTATTGGAAGTGGACTTGGGGGGGGGGGACTCCACGATAAACTATCTATACACCTTAATACGGACCTCACTCAAGGCAGAACACCCCTCGGGGAGGGGGCAAATGAAGTCGCTACAACCTCCATTGTGTAACCCTTCGTCCTCCTGTTAAGTTTGTTTGAGATTGGATAAGTAATGACCGAATGTATCTGTCAGATAGACAGATATACAGACAGATCCCAAATTGCATATTTTAGTGTGATTCATGATCACAGTACGCACGTTACGTTTACTTGTGTGATCAAATTTTATATAATACAGTAGCATGAAGATGCTGACTCAAACCATTTTTATGACATAATTTAATTAGACTTCACCAATATAAGTATTTGTACAACTAGAGAGTTCATAGAGCATGATACCCCACACAGTGTTCAAGTATATACTTGAATTTTAATAAAATAATGATTTTAAAGTTCATAAAAAAAGAAAATTCAGAAGTTTAGCATTACTGAAGCAGTCTTATACATCACCCTTCAACACTGTAATAAGATGACATTGAGTCACATGTTAGGGTATGGAGGCTTTATTGATAGCCATATAAACCAGTGTGAATCAGCATTATACATAGCCAGATAGGCAGCCTCTTCTTCACCCCGTTTCACTTCATCCTCAGTAAACCTTTTCACATGCCACACCCTGTCATGCTATATATCGATACATAGCATGGTTTTTGGAATTATTAATGAGATTTGTGTTCTCCAGTGTTCAAGTATATAATTCAATTTAAAGAAAGGCTTAAAGAGGTTTAAAGGTGTCTAAAAAAAATTAATTCCAGGTTTTACCGATGTTTTACCCAGTGTCTATTACATCACCCTATCTCATACATCACATCAGTTATTCGTGCCTGTTGTTTGTGTTCTTTATAACATCCTTAAAAACAGTAAGTTTCCGGTTTAGAATGATTTTCAATTTTGTTTGACTACCAGGCAGGTACACTGAATAAAAATATTATGTCACTCCTCTGCGCATATGTGATCGGGACCAATTCAAAGTCAAGGTACGGTAAAACGGCAAACTTGTCTTCCTATTCGTGTTCGAAATATAACATTCAATTTAAATAAGTTGTTCCTCGATCAGAAACTGATAAGACAGACGGACACACGGACAGACGTGAACCAATTGCTTAACCCCGCTTTTCGCTTCACGTGCGTGGGGTAATTAATGATGAGGAAGGGTAGACTTCCGATGCAAGAATGGCATGGATACTCCAGAGATTTTAATACAACACAAATCCTCAAAGAATCTCCCAATATACAAACTTATAATGTGTGTGTGTGTGTGTGTGTGTGTGTCCTCAACTCCAAAACCATGAAACCTGGAGACCTGAACCTTTGCATGCATATTAATGACACTCCAAGGAAGTGCATGAATGAATACTGGGTATTTGGGTAAATTTAAACACCCCCTTAAAAAACTTGACAGACGATGGCCACTTCCTTTGCATACACCACCTAAAAACTACTGTAACACTTACTTTCTAGATAAGCAGGAGAGAAAGAAACCATTTCTCTAATCAGCACATCTATTTTGCAACAATAACTCACAACTTGTCTTTTGCTTTCCTTTATTATTTTTTTTGTTAATGTGATGTGGCCATTGCAATAAAAACCATATTTTTACTCCCGTGCACGAAGCGAAAATTGGGGGAGTTAAGCAATCGGTCGCGAACGTATGTACGTGTCTGCATTTTGCTATTCCCTTTTCTCTTCAACCGCTTGTTGGATTGACGTGAAATTTTCACCTTAGATTGAAACCTGGCTCGTGTCCCATGGAGAAATAAGTGTGATTTTTTTTTTAAAAAAACGATGTCATAGGTGCTGTTGTGGAATTTGTCTTTTACCGACTCGGTATAAATCCTATTACTCAATTATCTTTACCCAAATAATCCACTGTCCACAAGGAAAAGTACATTTTATCAAAGAAAATTTATTGCGCGGTACCACGGAGTCCAAAACAATGGGATGTAAATATCCACAATGATTTGCACTAAACTAAGCTTTAATTTCCTGATATATATATATATACATATAAATATATATATATATTTATATGTATCATATATATATACATGCTTTGGTTGGAGTGGAGGCAAAGTGGGAGAACAAAGAGAGAGCATGTGACCCACAGCTGGCCACATGGGTCTGATAAGGCATTAGGCAAAATAACTCAAACTGCAATACGTGTCCACTGGGTGGAAAGAGAATGACATAATCATGGCAAAAGTTTCAGTGTTATCAATCAGGTCCTTGTTTCATAGTGACATTCCTTTTATCAATATTTAGGTCAAAAGACTCTTGGGTAAAGGGAAACATAACTGACAGCCAATTTGACGATAGCATAAAAAATTAAATTTATAAAGCACCAGCAACAATTATAATTGAGAGTACATGAATATAATTATTTTCCTCCACAGTGCCTTCGTTATGACATCATCATTCCAAAGAATGTTACATCCGATCAGTATGAAAATTTTTGAGTGCCATCGAGGGATAAATTGGTCAACAGAAAAAAATTGATGAGGTCATTGGTCACATGGTTCGGCAGCCATATTAAGAAAAAATAAAAATAAAACTTCAAAACTCCTCTTCTCTGAAATGGCTGAAAAGATCGACGCAAAACGTCACAGGTATGACCGCCTATCCATGAGGAACAAAATGTTCCCCATGTATGACATCAAAGGTCACATAGTTTTGCAACCATATTGGATTGAAGGGAAATATTTTTTTAATTCCCTCTTTTGAACCGCTGCATCAATCGACGTGAAACTTCAAAATTATGATCTCGTAGTGATTGGGAATATACGTTTTAAATTTCAACCTGATCGGACACATCGTCTGGCAGCCAGAGTTATTTAATTTTTTGAATCTGGGTTCTTTTTTATTTTTTTTAAATTTTTTATTAGGCTCACTTTGCTGCGCCTGGATGGGTTTGAAGGTAGAGGAGTAGCAGTTGAAACCCGAGTCCTATCCAGGTTCCTCCTGATGACTTCATCTTTGCTTTTTGCTTGTTTGGGTTCCTTCTGATGACTAATGCAGTACCTATTTTGTTTGGTCTTCCATTTGAGTTGAATTTAAATTTTTTAAATGCCATTCTGAATTAATTTCAATAAAGAGGATGTAATGGGTCAGGTGTCCGATCAAAGCGGGACATCTCGGTACCCAGTCATCACTGCCAGCAGTATTAAAGTGACAGTTCTAGTGTTAATAGCGTACATCGAAAACCATTCAATGGAGGAAATTAAAACTCTACCACATGTTACATGACATGACCATTTGATGATGGCGCATATTGACTGGACATCGAATACCGTTTAATGGAAGAAATTGAAAATTTACCACATGTTACATGACTTTACCACATGTTAGATATATCCCATATTTCTTGGATGACGTACGACGTACGTCCCCTCATAACTTACATGGTGAATTAAACAAATCCTAATGCCCAGAGCCAATGTCACTTCCTCACATTAGAAATTACAATCATTGTAATCGCTTCAGCCTTTATTATACTTGGCTGGTGAAAAAAGTGAAGAAGAAGAATAATAAGAAGAAGAAGTACGATATGGCATTTTAACGATCTCCAGATTTATACTTGAGCGATCTATTCCGGAATCTTTATCAGCCTTTGTAGTTATGAAAACACTCAAGAACGAGAATAAAAGCTACTTTGTAAAGGCTTATGAATGTACTCTATAGCAGACTTTTCAAAGTATAATTTGTGCACATTTACCTCAGAAGTGTAAATAGATTCAATTACAAATTTGCCACCAGAGGAGTTGGCTCGCACCAAGTCCTTCTCAAAACTGCGCGGGGTAAGTAGTCCATGAATACCATCGAGTTTTCATCACGAATCTCGACTGTCTTTTACAATAACATACAGGACAGGACTTGACTCAAGATGTGACTTGAGACTTGATCATTGAGGGTTGCCTCCAGTTTGGTGAATTACATGTGCAAACAATGGCACAATATCGTAATCGTACGACGCTTGAGATATCATAGTTGGACGACACTGCGGGTGATGTAGTTGGACGACGCTGCGGGTGATGTAGTTGGACGACACTGCGGGTGATGTAGTTGGACGACACTGCGGGTGATGTAGTTGGACGACGCTGCGGGTGATGTAGTTGGACGACACTGCGGGTGATGTAGTTGGACGACACTGCGGGTGATGTAGTTGGACGACACTGGCGGTGATGTAGGTTGGACGACATGCGGGTGATGTAGTTTGGACGACACTGCGGGTGATGTAGTTGGACGACAATGCGGGTGATGTAGTTGGACGACACTGCGGGTGGATGTAGTTGGGACGACGCTGGCGGGTGATGTAGTTGGACGACGCTGCGGGTGATGTAGTTGGACGACGCGCGGGTGATGTAGTTGGACGACGCTGCGGTGAGTAGTTGGACGACACTGCGGGTGATGTAGTTGGACGACGCTGCGGGTGATGTAGTTGGACGACAATGCGGGGATGTAGTTGGACGACACTGCGGGTGATGTAGTTGGACGACGCTGCGGGTGATCTAGTTGGACGACGCTGCGGTTGATGTAGTTGCACAATGCTGCGGGTGATGTAGTTGGACGACACTGCGGTGATGTAGTTGCACGACACTGTGGGTGAATTAGTTGCACGACACTATGGGTGGAGTAGTTGCACGACATTGCGGGATGTAATGGCACGACACTGCGGGTGATGTAGTTGCACGACACTGTGGGTGAATTAGTTGCACGACACTGTGGTGAATTAGTTGCACGACACTATGGGTGAAGTAGTTGCACGACACTATGGTGAAGTAGTTGCACGACACTATGGGTGGAGTAGTTGCACGACATTGCGGGTGATGTAATGGCACGACGCTGCGGGTGATGTAATGGCACCACACTTGAGGTTATGTCATCATGCGACTCTTGAGGTCATGTCATCGCACAATTCTTGAGGTCATGTCATCGCGCGACTCTTGAGGTCATGTCATCGCGCGACTCTTGAGGTCATGTCATCGTGCGACTCTTGAGGTCATGTCATCGTCGACTCTTGAGGTCATGTCATCGCGCGACTCTTGAGGTCAATGTCATCGCGCGACTCTTGAGGTCATGTCATCGCGCGACTCTTGAGGTCATGTTCATCGGCGCGACTCTTAGGTCATGTCATCGCGCGACTCTTGAGGTCATGTCATCGCGGATCTTAAGGTCATGTCATCGCGCGACCTCTTGAGGTCATGTCATCGCGCGACTCTTGAGGTCATGTCATCGCGCGACTCTTGAGGTCATGTCATCGCGCGACTCTTGAGGTCATGTCATCGCGCGGAACTCTTGAGGTCATGTCATCGCGCGACTCTTGAGGTCAATGTCATCGCGCGCCGACTCCTTGAGGCATGTTTCATCATCGCGCGACTCTTGAGGCCAGACTTGAGGCTTTACTCACAGTAAGCAATTTAAATAATCAAAAAGGCGAAACATTAAATACCCACAAAAATGACAAAATTCCTTGTACCATTATTTTGTTTCCTTTCTTTTCCCTTTTCTTCTGCCATTTTTTCCCCCACCCATTCATACACATTATACAGATGACTCGAATGTTGTAATTGGTCATTTCAAACAAAATTTCTCCACTGCAGGATTTCAAAGATGATGCTGCATGAGATATTTCATTTTGTTTAATATCTGAAGCTGAAACATTTTCATAGTATAATGAATGGATCTTACCTTTGCATAGCTTGAGGTTCATTGACTCATCAATATCCTTAACCCATGTTTTCATTTATTTTACAGAAATTTGCCCCTTTTCTCAAATGGGCATTTAACCTGCGAACATCTTTCGGACCAAAAGCTGATTTTTCGAATGACGATGTAGTTGCCCTCTACGAAATAGAATACTTCAAGAAATTAAATGGCATCGTAACAAACACCAGCATGCGGTAAAATATTTTTGGTTTGATTATTTTAAACTTCCTCAGATTTTGTCACTTATAAGGCATGAATCAATTGTTTGTGAATGTAGACAAGATTTGACTGAAGTGTTGTATCTCACCATGTAACCCATGTACCAATAATGGCATATTTGTAGACTCAGGACTTGCATGAAAGACGAGCTGGGTAATACAGTGGAGGTTTTGATACGAGTGGACCAAAGGTCATGGACGCATGCATTCGTCAAATGCTAAGAGAGGTTCCTGGACAATGAAAATGTGCTTCACAATGAAGTTGGAGTGAGATTGGCTAATCTTTCTACCCCCTTCTCTGTAGTGTTATCAAAGACTTCATCAAATGGACCACTGTCCGACTCCTCGCGGAACTGCTTGATAGCCGGTTTGCGAGAGCCAAGGAAGTCTTCGAAAAAATTATTTCTGGAGCATCAAAGGTGTGTAACTCCTTTAATGAATGGCAGGCCAGCAGAAACCTGAGAAATGTCTACAAGGATACACAACTTTTTTTTCTTTTTTTTAACAGTGCAATGGATGTCAGATTTTTATTTTATTATCTTGCCAAAACGAAGTTTTTGCAAGATATGTTAGTCAGCTTGAATGTTTTTTTTTTATTTATTTTTTATTTTTTTTGAAATTTTTTTTGTGTTTGTTGTCTGTAATCAACGTATAAAAAATTCTGCAGAGCACAGTTATCATTGGAAATTTTTGTAACTTTCGCAGATCAGAGGCCTATAGAGGTCCCTTTCAGCGCACAAAATTTTGAAGGTCAAGGTCAAAGGTCAAGGTCACTTTGTCGCAAATCAGGGAGTCGACGAAACCCTTATTTTTTGAGTAATTTTAATCGAATCGTCTCCAAACTTTATGGAAATGTAGTATATGGTCTGGCGCTCAGCTGATTAGTTTTTGGTGCGATGGCCTTGACCTTCATGGTTAGTGCCTGAGGTCAAACATATTTGACCCCAAGGTCAAATTTTCAAGTTTTAGGAACCATATCGTGTCGTACCTCAAATTGAAACCTCTGAGTGCTTTCTAGATATGTCAAGCTTGAGACATTATGACGTCATTTGGTGACGTTATGAGGCAAACACATATTTTTCATGGTTACTCTGTAGAACGATTCTCATCGGAATCTCTCGTAGGCAGATATTCTTCAAGGAGTCGCTCCTGGTGGGTAGCAGCTCTGTTCACCTCAGTGTGACCTTAAAGAAGTCACACGTGGTCACCTTTTGGCAAGATACGGGTCCATTGGTTTATTTTATTGTTTTTAAGTTCCTCTGACCTTTCGTTATAGTTCCATGACCTTAATTTTATGAGTAGAGGGCTCGCGTGTAAACGCTGCAGTACACACAATGTGTGCAACACTCTGACTGAATACTATCTATGCCTGCAGGAATGTTTGCCCCGGTGGCAATTCTGCTTGCAGAAAACAGAAGAGGTCATCGGGTTTGCTGTTTCCATTAAATATGTCAACCACACCACAGATATAGTCAAGACTATTGTGGTAATTTGGGTGTGGGAAAGGGAAACTTTTGAGAAGTTTGTGCAAAATCCTACCTGGTATATTATAGCCGTGGTGGAGATGAGAGCCTTCACAAATAATGAGCCTAAAATGGGATATTATGGTGGAGATCTATACCATCTTTTATTATTTCTGATGTGTCTTGATCATATTTTGGCCCCATCAGGCTGAGGAAATAATGACACACGTGCATTCAACATTCCTCCAAACCATTCAAAATGCAACGTGGATGGCAGCAGAAACCAAGATAGAGGTCAAACGAAAGGTAAGGAACTGTGCAGGATTGTACAATTTGGAGGGAAATTGAGATAGGAAACATGAGGTTTGTGTTCTACAGTCTTCAAGTTTATATCATTAAATTTTATCCATGAAGACTGTAGAACACAAATCGCCTTCATAATACTTCTAAGAATCATGCAATCTATTGATATATAGCATTCGAGGGCGTGGCATGTGTATCAGGGTGAAGAAGAGGCCGCCATAATGACTCTGCACTGATCAATAAATCCTCCATCTCCTAAATTGCAACTCAACATCGTCTTATTACAGTGTATAGAGGTGGTTGGTGTATGAGACTACTTATGTAGTGCTAAACCTGATTTTTTTTTTTAAAACGATCTTTAAAATCATTATTTTATTAAAATTGAAGTACGGGAGGGCCTTGCCGTTCGTGGGTTTCCCTTTCATTAATTGGCTGGCAAGGCCTGACGTAAATGCAGAACTGCAGGGAATTTGGAATTTAGCCTGTATGCCAGCAATAACTCTGACTCTTCATAAATACCATGGAATCTTTAACCTCCATCAATTAATTCTAGCAGATGGGACACCCAGTTTAATGTTCATCCGAGGGACGACATGCACATTTGGTGTACGCCTTGCTGCGAAACACAGTGTGACCGTTTATAGCTGGGTCGAGATTCAAACCCAGAATAGACGGCTCAGAGGTGCATATACCTCAAAGCTCCATCCAGGACTCAGTTTCTGACTTGTTTGCAGGTGGACCTGCTGAATTCCCGTGTCGGTTTTCCATTCTTCCATCTTAATGGTGCATCTTTGGACTTCAAATACTTCCGAGTAAGTTTGCAAGCTCTTCTTTGATCTACATTATATTGTTTGTACTGAAATATGATCACGATTGAAAATCAATAACTCGTAGTTTTTTTGGGGTTTTTTTTTTGAATGATGAATAATCACTCCATTGTCTACAGGTTGTTGAGAAACTTTTTGAGCTGAGGCTTAGAATATATAAGCCCTTGGCATGAACCATGCATGTATTTAGGATGTGTCCATTGGAAGTAGAGGCTTTGGCTAAATCTCCGGATTGTTTTCCTGTTTTTTTCATGAGCTCACAATATGATTTTTTTTTTTCGGCATTTTATCAGCTTTTTTAATTGGTCACCATATATCGAATGATGTCACAGCAAGACCCTTCTCAATCATGATTCGTTAGCTTTACGAGCAAAGATTTTATCTTTTTGTTATTCCTTTTCCTGGTGTTGACGCTCAGGAAAGAGCAGAAAGCATCAACAGACAAAATTGGGCAAAAGGAAAATAGTGCTATGACAGCAAACAGATGTACCATAACACAAGGAGAGGAAATTGTAGGACACAACAGTGGAGAATAGTCTCAGTGGATTTAGTTAAGCTCAGTAATATAAATGGGAGAAAACATAAGGAGGTGCCTGTATGCAGCAGACTTAAAATACAGTGGCAAATAGATAATACAACCATACATCGAATTGTTTACATTCCCAGCAAACATTTAACAGTTAACAAGTATTGTCAACTGCATGCCAGTCTATCAGTGTGGTTATTCTGTGTAATCTCTTCCATATCTGACAGCTCAGAATCACAAATGCAAGTTTCTTCCACAATATGCTGAGCCATTACTCGGCAGAGGTGTTGAGCAGTGCTGACGAGCTGAGAATTGGCACGCATAAGTATGGGTAAGCTTTGTGTCTAGACAATCATCAGCTTATTGAAACAATAATTTTGCAGGCTTACTTGCATTATTGTACTGACATGCAGACCAGATTTCCGATTTTACATTGAATTTAAGATGATGTAAATGTAAAACACCACATCACCAGACTTGGTGGCATCATGATTAGAACGTCCATGCTGAGTCTGGGAGGTTTGCAGTTCGAACCCCAGCTGAGTCAAAACAAACACTTTAAAATTGGCACGTGTCGCTTCCATGATTGACCCTCAGCATTAAAAAAAAATAGATCACGGACAAAACAACCACACATTGGCAATTTGCTGTGATGGGCAAAAAGGCCTCCTCCTGCATTGCTGATCCTTGCAAGGGAACATTTATAATATACGAGCAAATACAACCTGTCACTTCACTGATTGGAATATTAAGTGGGAGAGAGGAGGGAAGGGAGGGAGAGAGGAGGGAAGGGAGGGAGAGAGGAGGGAAAGGGGAAAGGGGAAGAGAAGGAAAGAGGGGGGGGAGAGAGGAGAGAGGAGGGAGGGAAGGATGGAGGAGGGAGAAGGGAGGGGAAGGATGGAGGAGGGAGAAGGGAATTAAGTGAATTGGTGAATGGTGAATTAAGAATAGTGAAAATTCACCATTCACAAAATGGTGAATTTAAGACCCCATCAATTGAGAGTGAGGTGTCTAAGGATGCGCCTGATAAAGGATACAATTAATATGGCCGTTAATTATCTTCAAAAGGGGTGCTTTAATGAACCCAAACACCCAATTTCCACTCATGCACTTCCTTGGAGTTTTCTTTGTATGCATGCAAAGTTTCAGGCTGCTAGGTTTCATGGTTTTGAAGTTATGGAGGAGATACACAACACACAACAACACACACACACACACACACACACACAACAACACCAACACACACACACACACATTTTTATTATAGATTATTATTATCAGTGTCTATGACCCAAATGCCAATGTTTCACTTTTCTGTGCCATTGAGGAGCAGATTTGAGTCAATGACTTTGTGATTTCGCTTGTCTCCTGCTTTTTCAGATGGAAAGTGTTGCCACATTCGACAGAGCCATCTTATAATCCAGTCTTCAACAAGATCTTTATTCCTTTGGGAATATTGCAGTCTCCAATCTTCAGCATTCATGATCATAAGTAAGTTTTCCCAACCAGAATGGTCATTGGCCGTAAATGGCTCATTCTGTCAAAATTTGTCCACAGATAGTAAGTACAGTACAGTGTGCCTACAGGTTGCAAATTAGTTTTTACTTTTTTCAAAAGTAGTTCTAATTTCATGAAGTTCCACAGCTGTTGACATGACATGAAATGGGCATGATAAATATCAACTTGTTAATCTTCATATTGTCCTCAAATCTGTACTTCAGTTATTCAAAATTTTTATTTTCATAAAATAGAAGTCATGTAATGATCAAGGCATGTATTAAAAATAGAATGAAATTTTATTCTGCGAAAGCAACTAAATGTAATATTCACTTGGTACTGATGTTCCAATAAATTGAAGTTACAGATTCACTCTGCAGCTATAGACAAAAATTGTTTTATTCATCAGATTTCACTTTGATTTTCACTTAAAAAACAACATAAAATCATTCCTTTTCTCCAATGCATGAACTCATCTCAGATCATCAATTTGGATTGAGACCTGGTCACTACAGCTTAGACATGTTGCTTCCACTCTCCCAACAATGGATGGAGGCCCTCAATATC
>CM068954.1:150062047-150073822 GCA_035128595.1 Eptatretus atami
TCCTTGTTCTTTTTCTGGTCCTGTTCGGTGTGCTCTTGGGTCGGTGTACTCAGTCGGTGCTCGGTCCGTGTAGTCGGGGGACCAACACGAGCAGGCACGAGCGCCGCAGGAGAGGCTTCGCCGACCACGCTCGAGCGGGGAGTCACGGCCAGACGGGACCACGTCGGAGGACGGTCGCAAGCGACGCGACACTCAGGGAAGTCGCACTTCCATTTTCTTTTGGGGGTTCTGTGTGAACGTGTGTGTGTGGCGCCGTGTCCGAAAAGATATACTGTGTATGTGGCCGCGGTGTACGCATTATTCGGTTTTAACTCTTTTTTATGTGATATATGTGCATTTTGATAATGTGGCTATAAATACATGCTTTATGTGTGCTATCTGTGTGTGTGTGTAAATAAAATGCTTTCTTGTTGAATTGTTCCCCCGTTTCGCTGCGTCCTTTCCTTTGTGGGCTCCATCTTGCTTCACGTAAAGGGTTTGAGTGGGCGCGGACACCGATAATTAATCAGGAACCGTCGAGGCCGACGATAACACCGCTCGGTTATCCCGATAGCACGGAACGGACCGTTAAGCGGTCCGTGTCCGAAGTCGACCTGCGGCGAGGTGCGATCGCCCGGTTTACCATCCGCCTGGGGTACTTAGGTAGGTCGAGTTTGGCGAACAACCCTATCCCACGCGGTGGCCGATTGGCACGATCGTGGTGAGGCGAAAGGCCCACCCGTGACTGGCTCCGGCGTTAGTCCGAGAGGGTCACACAGAATTGTCTGTCCGGTGGGCCGACGTGCCGCGATTCGAGTTACGTGGTCGATCGCACGCCGGCGGGCGCGAATTCGCAACAATATATTAGCTCTTCCACAAGCTTTGACTTTGTATCCAAAGAAATAACGACATTATGTATACCCCATCGGTGGAATGAGTTTATGTTTAAGTTATTAATAGTTAAAAGGGCTGAAGATTAAATAAGAATTTAAATGTTTTTTGAAAATAATGGCTATTCGATCTTGATGTCATTCAGCCAATATTTTTTTAACAAGGACTCCACGCCTTAATTTCATGAAATATCAACACGCATGCATTGTCCTTTATTGCATCCATCAGGATTTGTGTTAAATCGCATCTCTGACCTAAAACTTTTAAAAACCCCAGTTGCTATGAATGTTCGCTTTCCATCAACCATTCTTTTTTCCAACTTCAGTGCCAACTCACCCCTCACTCTCACTCTCAAAGCAACCAATCCCACTCTTCTCCCTCCAAGCCTCCCTCTCACCTCTCTCAAAAATTCCCCCTCACCTTTCTCCCACCTTTCATCCCCTCACTCATCCTTCTCAAAGTTGCCCCCCCTCTCATCCACAAAGCTGCCTCCATCCACTGCCCTCTCACCTCCATCTCTTCAGTCCACCTCCTCAAATCTCAACTGCCTTGTTCCCCCTCTCTTGTCCCCCTCTTCCCCAGCACCACAGAGCCTTTTCTCCTCCTCATTCGGCTGCCCCCTCCCGAGCTATTCTGCAATCCCCCACACTCTTTCAACAACCCTCCTTACCTCCCCCCTCGTCCCTTGTCCTACCTTCCCCTCCACCCCTCCCCCACCCCCTGCACCAAAGCCTCCTCCCCTACCTCTTCCTTAAAAGTGTGGACCTCAAATATCCGGGGCCTTCGCTCAAACCTTTCAGATCTTTCCATACAGGTTGCCACTGACAAACCAGACATAATCTGTCTAACAGAAACTTTCCTCCCCCAAGACGTGTCTGACTCCCAAGTATCTCTCCCTGGTTACTCCCTCCTCCGGTATGACAGACCTGAGCCTCGTCCTGGTGGAGGAGTTTTCTCTTTCATCAAAGACTCTATTCCTCACTCTCCATGCACTGCTCTCACTCCCCCACACACCCAGGAATACCTCTGGCTACGGCTTCCCTCCACTCCCACCTCATGTTTATATGTGTACTGTACCATCCACCTAACAGTGATGACTCCATCGACACCTCACTATCCGAAAACATGGACCATCTTCTATCTTCTCATCCAAACTCTCTCTTCCTCATATGTGGCGACTTCAATTGTCATCATGCCAGTTGCTAGGTGTGGGTACCTCTCTCACTTGTCATGGCACCTCAGCAAATGCTTTCTGCGACTCATTGGGACTGACTCAATCGGTCAACTTCCCGACCCGGATCTCAACCAATGTACTCCATCTCTTCTGGATCTGATTTTGACAAATTTCCCTGATATGACAATATCTGCTGCTCTTCCTCCGCTCCAATCGGTTCTTCTGACCACTTCCTTGTCAAAGTGGACATCTCTTTGGCTATTATCAGAGAACCACCTCACCGCCGTCGAGTCTGGCATTTCACTCAAGCTGACTGGAGGGTCTCCAAGCAGCCCTCAAACTTATAGACTGGTCTCCTATCGCTATTCTCCAACATCAACTCATCCTGGAATTCTTTCAAGAAACTTGCTCTCCCTCATGCACAGATTTATCCCCTCTCGTCTTCAGTTGTCCTACCCTTCCTCCCGCCCTTGGTTCACTGAAGCTTGTGGTGAGGCAGTTGTCCTGAAACAACTTGCCTTTGCCTCATGGAAAGCAAACCCAACTGAGGGCAATCTCAGTTCCTTCCATAAAGCTCGGAACAATGTGTATCCACCCTCAGGAGAGCCAGAAAACAACATCTTTCTAATCTCAAGTCTGAACTCTCAAACCTCTCTCCCTCCTCAAAATCCTGGTAGCATCTAATCAATCTGTTTCTGGTGTATGTTCCCACTCCATGCCCTCCCTTACCTCAAATGGCCGTACTGCTGATACCGCACGTGAAAAAGCTGAATGCCGAAACTCGGTGTTTGCAGCTAAATCTTGTGTCCAAAACCCATCACTTTCTCTAGCCACCTTACCCAGTCACACCCAACTGTCCCTGGACTCTGTGTCCTTTTCTCCGACAAGGTGGAGAGCTTGCTGTCAACCTCGACTCAGATTCTGCAACCGGTCCAGACGGCATCAGCCCACGTGTCCTCAAAGCCTGCTCTTATGCTCTTGCTCACCCTCTCTCTGTTCTATTCACCCTCTCATTTGCTCAAGGTCATCTGCCATCTGCCTGGAAATCAGCAAACATCACTGCCCTGCATAAAAAAGGTGCAAAAACAGATCCCTGCAACCACAGACCAATCAGCTTTCTCCCAATCATCAGCAAGGTTATGGAATCCATCATCGCTTCAGACATGAAATCCTTCCTCTTTCTCATGGCTTGATTTCCGATCATCAATTTGGTTTCAGACCAGGTCACTCTACCCTGGATATGCTGCTTCTGCTCTCGCAACAATGGATGGAGGTCCTCAATGCCAGACAGGAAATCCGACCGTATCCCTGGACATATCACGTGCTTTTGACACAGTCTGGCACCCTGCCCTGCTCACCAAACTCTCTTCCTATGGTATCCAAGGCAATCTCCACTCATGGCTCGCAGACGTCCTCTCCTGTCGCAGTCAACGTGTGGCCCTAAATGGAGTTCTTTCATCCCTCTTCCTGTCCAGGCTGGAGTTCCTCAAGGTAGCGTTCTGGGCCCTGTTCTTTTTCTGGTTTTCATCAATGATCTCTTGACTCTCTGAAAATCCTCTATATCTCTTTGCTGATGACTCCACCTCTGCCGTACCATCGATCATTCCTCAGACCGGCAAGCAGCAGCTTCTTCGCTCACTGCAGTCTGGATAAAATCACAAACTGGTCCAACACGTGGAACAGGTCTTTCAATCCAGACAAATTCACACTCTCACTATGTCTCTTCGAAAGGACTGTTTAGAACCCCCCCCCCCCCATCCACTTTCTCAACAATCCTCTGGAAGAAGTCCTTTCTTTCAAGCTTCTGGGTCTCACTATCTGCCATGACCTTTCCTGGAAAGCCACATTTCAAACCTCGCCTCCAAAGTCAGTCGCGACTGGGAATCCTTCGTCGTGCAAAGTCCTTCCTCGGCCCTCCTGAGCTCCTGACCACCTGCAAAGCTTTTGTCCGCAGCCTGATTGAGTACTGTTCTCCCCTCTGGCTGGTGCTCCTGCCTCCCACCTTTCTCGGCTTCACGCTGTAGAAACCAAGGCATTTCGGATCATTGGCATCTCCCGCAATGAGGCTGATCTTTGGGCCTCTCACTCAATCACCGCAGGTTGGTCGGTGGTCTTTCTGCTTCTTCTACCGTCTCCTCTCCAGCCTTGCCCCCCCCTGCTCTCTCTGCGATTTGTCCCTACCACATTTCCACAGGGCGCTCAAGGTCCGCCAACAACCCCCTTCTGGTAAAACTACCAAAATCACGAATCACTGCTCACCTTCACTCTTTCATTCCTCTTTTTCCTGCCTTTGGAATAAACTCCTTCACTCTATTCTTTCCCATTCTTCCCTCCAGGCTTTCAAAACAGCTGTTCACCACCACATCTTATCATCCCCCATCCAAATCCTCGATGTTTTCTACCCCCATAATCCACCCAAGCCCACCTCCTTCAAATTCCCTGCTTTCCTTCCTGAAAGTCCCTGTAATGTCCATTTCTATTCCCCATGTTCCCCGTCCCATCCCTCTCCCTTCCACAGATCTTCTAATGTCTCTGTTCCCCACTGTTTTGTCCCTCCCACTCCCCCCTCTGTCTCATGCCCCCCTTGCTGTGCGTTGTGTGTTATCTCTCACACGAGCCTCGACAAGGTATACAAAAAAACAAAAAGACAAGCTAAAGTAATCTTAACACAATGACCACCCGGTTCATGACTTCTCAAGTTGTACCTTATTCAGACGTCATTACGTATTTCCAAGTTATAATTTAGTAACTTGTACTCGATAAGTTACTAAATTATAACTTTACTTTGTAACTTGTACTGCGTTATGATACAGCAATGCAATAATAACTTTTATTTGCATGATGAAAGAGACTGCAAAATTAGGGAGAAGTCTTGGCGAGCACCTCTCATTAGCCCGTCCACCCATGCAGCGGGAGGTGGGGTTTTTCAACCGTGTTTTTGCATGTCTCCAGGCCAAAACCTTTATCACCATTTCAGCTTTTGTCATCAAATTTTAAACAAACCTTTATTATGAGATTTTGAAGAAAACGAATGAATAATTGTGGCAAAACGTCAAAGAGCAAAGTCGGAGTAAGTACAAGTAGGCCTTATTAGCCCGTCTGCCACACGGCCAGGTTTTGTAATCCTTTCCGTCTTTCTTTATTTGCATTTTAAGCTTCGGTGTGTGTCCAGGCCATAATTTTTTTGCCATTTGAGATTTTGTCATGATATTTTCAACAAACCTTTATGACAAGAATATGGGGAGCGCAAATTAATAAAATTTACTTTCTTTTTCTTTTTTTGCTGTTGTTTTTTTCATCTAGTTTAGTTTGACTATAAAGCAGACTTGGTTGGGCTTTGCGTTTGGGATGCTTTTATCGTTGTCTGTGTCTACCATAGTTGATATATAGGGCAAAATTATTTTCTGAAATTGCAGAAAATGTACAGAATTAATGGAATCAGTGACTTGAAAAAGCAAACTGAATCTGACATGGTTAGAAAAAACAATGTTGGAAATAACAGAAAAAAGTCAAGATTAGGTCAAATTACAAATAAAATATTCACCAAATTGTCTGATGTTTTTGTGTGGGCAATTCTCCATGGACATAATTCCAAAAAGTAGTAAAAAAACAAAAACACCAATTCGATCACAAGGGATACTGACCCTCCATAGCTAAAGCACGAGCATAGTCAATGCTCCATTCACATCAATTGCAGCTGCAGACGACCATCACTGTGAATCTTGATCTTGATTGCTGACACGAAATACCGAATTAAATTCAATCCAACAATATCTTGAGAGCTCAATCAAAGTGAAATTGACTTGAAAGTTTCCCCGCTTTGTTGAAAATTTGGTGAAAAATATTCCATGAAAATACAATTGCTGATGAAAGCAAAATGTCGGACATCACATGTGTGTGTTTGTACGTTTGGAGAAACCTTTTTTATACGGTGGAAAATCGTTGAAGTACAGATGAGGTTGCTAAAAATAACTATAACGGCACTTGTAGAGCACATAACTCTCGTCTTGCGTGCTCATTCTGAACAAAAATACCATCGTTAACTGAACACGCTACTATTATGGCCCATGTTCCTATATCATCCCATCCATGTACACTATTATGTCACATTCATTGCCATTATCTGTAGCTTTATTGATTATTAGGATATTTACTGACCACTTTTTTACACATTAAGGCAAAATTGAATCGATGAAGATGGATATGAAAACATTTTCAAACTATATTCCCCATGGTTCGTCGATCATATGTATGAAGTTTTGCATCAATCTGTTAAGCGGTTCTGAAGAATATTTTTTTTAGTTTTTTTTTCAATTTAATATTGTTGACAGATCACATGACCGATGATGTCATAAATTTAATTCTTCACTCACATCAGGTCGTAGATCAGATATATGAATTTTCTGATTTTCCTGATAAGGATTTCCATTCAACAAATTATGGTGAGAATACTACAACTTTGATGACGACATCATTATCACCCTATGTACTGCATGGGGAGTTGATGACATATACCAAGTTTCAATTTTTTTTCGTTGAGTAGTTTCAGATAAAAAGATGCCAATATTTTTTCTTTAATCTTTATTGAAAATATGGCTGCTCTACCATGTGACCTATGATGTCAGTGTTATCAATGAAATATTCTCCATCCTCCTATGTTTAAAGTTTCACATCAATCAGACAAGTGGTTGCAGAGAAATAAATTAAAGTGAAAATATATAGATGTGGACACTTACACAGACAGACAGACAGACAGGGACATTGCAATAGTCTCGCAACCCCTTCAGGGTGAAACTATAATAAAAACCCTGGTATGTTTTTGTCGAGGTACATAATTACTGCCACGTCTGTGTACTTCCTTTGTGCCTGACCATATATGGACATCGTATTCAAGATTAATTTAATTTAGAGTGCCAAGTCCCATGGATTCCACTTTTTTCGCACCTGCTGATCATAAAATTTTTCTTATTGCCAACGTTTCTGAGTCATGCTGGTAGAAAACGCACCACCCAGTGGTGCCGTGGAGGATTTTAGGTGCAGAGATTTGAGGAAAATTGCATTTTTTACCATTGCAAGTATACAAATAAATGCTTCTTTTTCCATTGATAACACAAAACGGAATTCCTTTTTTGAAACTGAATATTTTTTTGAAGATAAAAACGGAAGACACTTTTGTTAACGGAAAATGATTTGCTCTAGATACAGGTGTGTGCTGGTCCCATGAGTATGGTGGTTGGTTGGTAAAGTTAAAAGGCCACTTCTATCCAAGCCCATGATTTACCAAAAGCTGTTTGTTGCGATTGCAAAAATAACGAAGTTTGAATTACGGAAATAGACGGCACATGAGCGGGTGTTTATGCATTTTGAGATTTAAGGTTGTTTTGTATCTTATTCGACAAGTCACCATTTGGCTTTCTCACAAACACATCATTCTTATGGGAGATGCAACATTGTAATCGATGATGAAGAAGGAGCTACAGTAAAATATTGTGAGGCATATGTTGGGATCGGAATACTTTTTTTATTGACGTTGATGCTTATCAATATTTATAGGTATCATTCCCATCCCAAGTGTAAACTATCTCAACCGATACACTATTAATAATTCCTTAACAAATGTTTTGTGATTGAAACTTTAACAAGAGGATTTGGCATTTAAAGGTTTAACAATTTGTTAAATGTTAATTTACCTTCATGAATGTTTAAAGGACGCAACCCTGGTATACATAGTAACAATTCCAATTTGATGTTTTATCGTAATGCTTCTAAAATAGAAGATTGCTGTGTTGATGATCACAGTGATGAGCAAAAAACATCAATGACAGCTGTGATATATTTCTTCCTTTTCCTATGCAGTCCTTGTGCTCAATACAACAACCACAAGATAAACACAAGCAGCTGCTGTTAGACGAGCACAGCCCTGCCCGATTCCGAGTCATTGGCTCGCTGTCCAACTTTCCGGAGTTTGCCAAGCACTTCCACTGCCCTCTGGGCTCCGGGATGAACCCTGGAAAGAATTGCTCCCTTTGGTGATGGGCTGCCCAGCATGCTACTTGTTCATTGTACTTGTGCCACAGGTTTTTCATTCTGCTCAACATTGTTTGTGGAATGTGATACTGTGGGCTAAAGAGGTTACCTGCTCTTTGTTCTCGGCTCTGCTGGTTGTATGGCCTAAAAGCCTCGATTTGGTCTCTGGATCGGCATCTACATAATAACTTCTTTTCGTTTTTTAAACTTTCTATTTTTGGTTTCTGCTTCCGTTATTTAGGCTTGTGTTTGACACATTTGTAAATTTCAATTCTGCTTTCTGCAATCTTTCAGCTTTCTTTCAGCAATCAATGAGAAATTGTCAGCACAACATGACTAATGTTTATTTATTTATTTTACAAATCAAAAGTTTGACTGCATTTCGATACCGAACAGGTTCCGAGAGCATTCAAACGGTATGACATCCCAATTGTCAATCCTCAGTCTCTAGATACTCACAATAGTTCAAGATGTATCAACGTTTTTTAACGACATAATTTGATAAGAAAAATATTTTCTCACTTATGCATACTGATAAATTGCAAAACAAAAACCTTGCTATGACTTGGGACAATTGTATCTTTTTCATATAAATTTTTCATCAGCCCTCATATGAAGTCATTGGTACAGAATTGAAAGGCCCAGAAATCGTATTTGCAGGCAGTCTGCTGGTGTACAGCATAATATCTGGATGCACCTGCAGCCTTTTGGAGTCCACATATCTTTTGGAATCAGTTTTTCTTTTTCTTTTTCTAACTTTATTCACTTACGGGATGTCATTAGCGCTGCTTGTAGGCAACATTTGGTGTCTATCCCAAGTTAACTGGAGAATATACTGTTCGATGGCTTTCACAGATGCTTTGTTTTTGTTCGCTGCATGATGACACACCTTCATACTGTATTTAATCATGCTGTATTTCACACCTTCATGTTGTTTCCACCCCTCCACTGCTCTTTTCCCATTCGTTCATTCCCCTGCTTGCTTGTGTCCAGCTGTGGTCCCACTGCTCCACGATCAGTTTGTTGCCTTTTTACCCTCTGTCACCTAATTCCACGAGCCTCAATCTTGTATAATAACGTCATGGAGGAGGTGTCAGTTGCACTGTTCTTAAATCAATATTTTCAGGTTTAGTAAGTGATCGCTACAGTAATATAAGCCATCTAAGAGTATTAGGAATGTAACGTTAACAATCTCTTTGAAATAAACGTGATGTCACAGCTGCATTAAGCATGTAACCGGAGATCCCAACCTCCGCTCTTCCTCTTTATGAACAATGCATTGGCCTTCAATTTGATCCTGATTGAATTACAATATATATATATATATATATATATATATATATATAGACTCCCCCAATCTCATTGGACATGTTCTTTACAGATTATGCGGTTTTACCGTGTGAGACATAATCCGCTATGTATATATATATACATATATATATATATATATCTATTATATATATATATATATATCATATGTAATTTCTTTGCAGGTTTATGGATTATTATCGATGCCTTTATTAATGCTGCATGTACACTCGGATATATTTGATGCTAGGAATTTAAGAAGTGTACAGACATTTTTTCCTAAGTATAGTGGCAAGCCTGGTTTGTGGAAGTCTCCAAGTTGTTTTTTGTTGTTGTTGTTAACAAGAATCTACAAGTCTATAAGTAGATGAAAGAAATTAATTGCTGTTGCTTTGATGTCAGCACAGACCCGTGAAGCTATTTCTTTTTATTTGATCAGGTTACTGGCACACCTTATTTCCTTGTTTTGTTATTTTTCATCATTGAGCTAAGACTTGTGAAGGAGTTTGCACTACATCACATGTGAAACGGGCATCATGATAAATTGGTAAAACATCTGGGTTGATCTGTTGAGTGTTCTCTTCTGAGCTCTAAACCCATGTTAAAATCATTTGTACAATATGTGTGTATATGTGTGTCCATTGCTTAATTTTAATTTTTATCTACAAGATCAAGGCTCATGGAAGAGCAAGTTAGATCTGACAGTGAGACACACATCAAGAGAATGAATGAATTGGAAAAGGAGGAGGGTAGGAAACACTGAAACTAGCAAGGAAGATGGTTGGTTTAGGAAAGGTCCAAGGGGGTAATAAAGATCATGGAACATAATTTGGGATGACAAGAGATGGTGTGCAACCTACTTTCAATCCATGGAGGAAAATGAAATGGAGCAGTCTCTGAAAGGCGGTTCTATTGATGGGAAAAGTGAGGAATAAAAGAGTTTTGGTGTTGTAGAGTAATTAGAGAGGTTAAGAGGACTGAGAGAGCAGAAGGAGCAACATCGGAGAATAGACGGTAGACAGCAGAGAGACCACCGACCTACCTGCAATGCAATGTGAAACCACCGACCTACCTTGTGTTCCTTTGTCATCATGGGAGATTGCAGTCATTAATGTTTCTATAATTCCCATTGGAGTACACTGATGTCCACTAATGTCTTCATCCTGCATGTGATTTATGTACAAGCTCCTCCATGATAAATGTAAACAAAGAAAGGATAGCTGTACAGTGTTATTCCCTTACTGTTTTTCAAATTCTGCAGATCATTTTGTAGAATCTTATGCTTTGTTTTTCTATTTAAACTACACTCCAACTTGTACTCCCTGCTTTGTGTTGGATATTCATCTTATTCATCTGTTGTTTACTTTATTGAGATGCAACCAACATATACGTCGTTCTTGATAAATATTGTGATGAGAGATTGATCATCCTCCAGATAGCGGTGTAAAAAGTAATGTCTTCATTTTATAGAATCGCAGAGGTAACAAGGTAATGAGTTTTTATTTTTAACAAAGTTAATAACCAAACTTGGGTGCAACACTGCTGGCCAATCCAGCTCCAAACTTTCACCATTTTGGCATCTTTTGTGGGTTTTGTGTGTCGTCGTTAACTGCCCATTAGCTTTGCATTCTGTTCTGTAAACAGGGTGAATTGTTTTGGGGCTGTTATAAGTTTGTGAGCAGGTTGAGAAGCATTTTTTGATTATTTATAAATTTGTGAAGAGAAGCTTTGAAAGTGTGCATGCAAGGGGTTGGCAGAGAAGTTTCATAACCAACATTTTCATTTGATAAGGGGGTTAACTTAGTCTTGTGTCGAAAAATAATGACATTTTGACCTCTTTCCCACTCTTCTTTCACAATACTTTCCCCACTTCTTCTTTCCATCATCCTTCCCTTTCCATTTCTCAAATTTACAGGATGTGATCTTAAATTACCCTCCCTTTTTTCTTTTCCATATTAAACTTGGTTCACAATGTGTACAATCATTCTAATCTCTCAACATATAACGGAGCTGAGCACGAGTTGTTTTTAGGAGAAATTGCAGAAAGCTGATGGGAACCTGGGTGAAAAGAAGAGTGAGGTTGAAGTGGGAAATGTGATATGGAAAAGTTTTGCATCTGGGGAATTGTAAATGACAATAGAGTAAATGTAACATGATCAAAAGCACAAAGAAGATTCAATGGATTGTACTTTCTGCAAATTTACTCTGAAATCAGATTACTGGAATTTCTGCTCCGATCAACAAACTAAAGGAAGGATGCACTCGCTGAATGTGACGATTGTTTAATAATGTAGTTCTAAGTATGCTACATTAATGTACGTAAACTTTTGGGATGTCATCACATCTTATATAAATTTCAAGTCCAAAGAGGCTGTTTGAAAGTGCACTTCACTGAA
>CM068954.1:150078021-150092151 GCA_035128595.1 Eptatretus atami
AAATAACGATAGAACAGAAAAACGGCTATCTCAAAGAGTCGCAGCCCGGATGAAGCACACATATTCCCTCTATACAACGGGTTTGGGCTAACTACACACGGACTTCTCGATATATCTCACCTGAGGACTCTTTATGGTGTAATGCGAATTTCCACAACCGTAACAATATAATATATTGTTACGAATTTGAATTCGATTGCACACAACATACGGGTTCCTTTAGTCAGCTATGTTGATAAGTGCTTGTTCCCTAGATAGCTCACCTTTCATTGTTTAAATGTTCAGAAATCGATTAGATGCGCTGCGGATCGATTTAATAGTTAGGGAACGAACAATGGAGACATCCCTCCCCCTCTTCTGTGAAGAGGAAGAAGAACCCTGCCGTCCCGTGACTCATGATGTCAAACAACTCCCTCCCACCCGTGGTTGAGCGGGGGATGGAGCACGAGGGCATGAGTCACACCGGGCGCGGGGAAGGGCGGGAGAAGGATAAGGATGAGATCCTTTATTTGTTCTTGAGTAGTAAGCTTTTTGCTTCGGCAGAGAGTAGTCGTTCAGCAGACCTTCGGGTCCTGCTTGGCTTGGGTTAGGGTTGAGGCCTTCGAAGCTTTTTGCTTCGGCTGGCTCAGTGAGCTGCGGCTGCGGCCTGGCTCGGAGGAAGCTTTTTGGAGGCTCTTTGCTTTGGTGGTTCAGTGAGCTTCGGCTTCTGCTTGGCTCGGGAGAGCTTTTTGCTTCGAGCTGCTTGTTTTGGAAGGAAGTTGAGCCAGTTGCTCGGCTCGAGCTGCGAATGGTGGCTTCTTCTTCTTCTTCTTCTTCTTGGTTCGTGGAGCTCTTTGTTCCATTTTGGTTCCCGGCTTGGTGCGATTCATCGGCCTCTTCTTGGAGGTGGTTCCTCGGGGAAGCGACGCATCGACGGGAAGGATCGGCGCCTCGTCTCACCAGCACGTGTTGAGAAGCGCAGGAGGATTCCCGGGAGCTCGGGAAGGATCGCGGCTCACGGCGATTGCGTCCAGCTCGCTTCGCTGGAGCCTGGGTCCGAACAACTTGAAGACCACAACGAGGTGGAGAGGTTCGAGATAGGTTCTGGTTTTAGCTCACCTGTCCTCCGAGCTGGAGCTCGTTATTAAAGGCTTCAGCCACCATTTCTTGGTGTGTGTGTGCGTACATGTGTCCGTGGGCCCGTCTAATAAGTAGGAAATTGTTAAGTGCTTCGTGTGCTGTAAGTTGTTGGCATCGCATTCGTATAGTCGGTATAGTTCTGCTCTTACGTGCTTCCCTAGTTCCCATTATTATTAATAAATACCCCAATTGTTAAATGTTTTCAGCTCGTCGCGTTGATTCTTTCATTGACTGAGCATTTCGTGTGATGGGAGTTAGAAAGCCGTTGGTTTGCCGTAAAAGGGGGACATTTGGACCGACGGTTCTCGGCGATTAAGCCGCTCGGAATCGCGCACGGGACAGGCTCGCCTCGGCGGTTTGTTCCGTACGAGATCTGGCGGGGTGGAATACCCCGGTAGTTGGATCACGTGGGTATTTAGGTACATTGAAGATTGCCAATCGACCCTACCCCACGTGATCTGCCCATTGGCGTATTTTGGTTCTTGTACAAGGATCCGTCGCTCGGAGTTATCCGGGTGGCGATCTATATTCCGGGCGATCGGTCAGGCCGACTCGACTTGCGGCTCCGTTCAGAGCGGTCGGTTGGCGGCCGACCCCCGGTCCGTAACAATATATATAATTATATATATATATATATATATATATATATATATATATATGTATAATGTATATATGTTTATATATATATAATATATATATAATATATATATATATATATAATATATATATATATTACCATCATGGGTTGTCTTTATGCCAAGTAAGAACAAAATTGGTGCGTACATGTCCGAGATAGGGGTGTGGACACATGCACGGACACGAAAATCGAGACCAATCCATAAGCCCCTGTTTCGGACCAAGTACAACGGGGGCTAATAACGTGGAAAAAGGAGTGTTTGGAATGGGTTATTTGTGGAAGAAGAGATGTATGGATGGGGATGACCTGGGGTATATGGCAGTGGTGAACAGCTGTCTTAAGCCCTGGAGGGAAGAATTGGGACTGAACAGATTGGGGAAATTGGTTCTGCAGGTGAGACAAATGAGTGGAGGTGAGCGGTGAGCCTGGATTTTATGAGTTTAACAAGAAGAGGGTCACTGACCTCTAGAAACCTGCAGAGAAGGAATATGCGAGGGGAGGACTATCCGGATAGTGAAGGCATATCCATAATGCAGCACCTCGGCGCTGTACACAATTTCAGGCAGTCGAGTGAGCTTTAATGCACAGTTTCCTGTATCATTTAAACGGATTTCTAAATGAACTCGCTGTGTTACTGCGAGATGGACCTCCGTGCTCAGCGCTCCACAATCGGTGATCATCCCGTGCCGTGAGCTGGGCAAACGCTTACCTGGTATGATCCGTGCCGTGAGCCCGGCTAATGTTTGCCTAGTTATAATCCCGTGCCGTGAGCCGAGCTAACGTTTGCCTGGTTATAATCCCGTGCCGTGAGCCGAGCTAACGCTTGCCTGGTTATAATCCCGTGCCGTGAGCCGAGCTAACGTTTGCCTGGTTATAATCCCGTGCCGTGAGCCGGGCTGACGCTTGCCTGGTTATAATCCCGTGCCGTGAGCCGGGCTAACGTTTGCCTGGTTATAATCCGCGTGCCGTGAGCCGGGCTAACGTTTGCCTGGTTATAATCCCGTGCCGTGAGCCGAGCTAACGTTTGCCTGGTTATAATCCCGTGCCGTGAGCCGAGCTAACGCTTGCCTGGTTATAATCCCGTGCCGTGAGCCGAGCTAACGTTTGCCTGGTTATATCCCGTGCCGTGAGCCGGGCTGACGCTTGCCTGGTTATAATCCCGTGCCGTGAGCCGGGCTAACGTTTGCCTGGTTATAATCCCGTGCCGTGAGCCGGGCTAACGTTTGCCTGGTTATATACCCGTGCCGTGAGCCGAGCTAACGTTTGCCTGGTTATAATCCAGTGCCGTGAGCCGGGTTAACGCTTGCCTGGTTATAATCCCGTGCCGTGAGCCGAGCTAACGTTTGCCTGGTTATAATCCGTGCCGTGAGCCGAGCTAACGCTTGCCTGGTTATAATCCCGTGCCGTGAGCCGAGCTAACGTTTGCCTGGTTATAATCCCGTGCCGTGAGCCGGGCTGACGTTGCCTGGTTATAATCCCGTGCCGTGAGCTGTGCTAACGTTTGCCTGGTTATAATCCCGTGCCGTGAGCCGGGCTAACGTTTGCCTGGTTATAATCCCGTGCCGTGAGCCGAGCTAACGTTTGCCTGGTTATAATCCGTGCCGTGAGCGGGTTAACGCTTGCCTGGTTATAATCCCGTGCCGTGAGCCGGCCTAACGTTTGCCTGGTTATAATCCCGTGCCGTGAGCGGGCTGACGCTTGCCTGGTTTATAATCCCCTGCCGTGAGCCGGGCTAACGTTTGCCTGGTTATAATCCCGTGCGTGAGCCGGGCTAACGTTTGCCTGGTTATAATCCCGTGCCGTGAGCCGGGCTACCGCTTGCCCTGGTTATAATCCCGTGCCGTGAGCCGGACTAACGTTGTCTGGTTTAAATCCCGTGCCGTGAGCCGGGCTAACGCTTGCCTGGTTATAATCCCGTGCCGTGAGCCGGGCTAACTCTTGCCTGGTTATAATCCCGTGCTGTGAGCCGGGCTAACGTTTGCCTGGTTATATTCCCGTGCCGTGAGCCGGGCTAACGTTTGCCTGGTTATTATCCCGTGCCGTGAGCCGGGCTAACGCTTGCCTGTAATCCCGTGCGTGAGCCGGGCTAACGTTTGCCTGGTTATATTCCGTGCCGTGAGCCGGGCTAACGTTTGTCTGGTTATATTCCCGTGCCGTGAGCCGGGCTAACGCTTGCCTGGTTATAATCCCGTGCCGTGAGCCGGACTAACGTTTGCCTTGTTATAATCCCGTGCCGTGAGCCGGGCTAACGCTTGCCTGGTTATAATCCCGTGCCGTGAGCCGGGCTAACGTTTGCCTGGTTATAATCCCGTGCCGTGAGCCGGGCTAACGCTTGCCTGGTTATAATCCCGTGCCGTGAGCTGGGCTAACGTTTGCCTGGTTATATTCCCGTGCCGTGAGCCGGGCTAACGTTTGCCTGGTTATAATCCCGTGCCGTGAGCCGGGCTAACGTTTGCCTGGTTATATTCCCGTGCCGTGAGCCGGGCTAACGCTTGCCTGGTTATAATCCCGTGTCGTGAGCCGGGCTAACGTTTGCCTGGTTATATTCCCGTGCCGTGAGCCGGGCCAACGTTTGCCTGGTTATAACCCCGTGCCGTGAGCCGGGCTAACGTTTGCCTGGTTATATTCCCGTGCCGTGAGCCGGGCTAACGCTTGCCTGGTTATAATCCGTGCCGTGAGGTGCTGCTGACAAGAAGTCGTGAAAGTGAAAAAGATTCCGACAGTTTTACTGCGGGCCTTCCGGAGACAGCACCGTGGCCCCCTCGGGTTTCATATCAGGAAGTGAACACGGAAACGAAGGGTGTTTGATGTGAGGAACGTCGAGAGCGATCGAGACACCACAATCGGACGGGTCACAGCTCACTGACCAGGTCGCCACCAGCGCCACATGTATCTGTTCAGCCTTCGCTGGAGGCTCTTCGGCCAAACAAACGACGACATGGAACAGCCGCTCACAGACTCCGACGCGACACCTGTCATGACGAGGTGATCAGCAGGGACAATGAAGATTATCAGGTGAGGTGCGAATTGTCCGGTTTCGTTAACCTGAGGTTCACTTTCACATCGCCGACCGTTCTCCTTCCCTCGAGGTTGAAGCGATGACACAAGTTCGTCCCTCCGGTGCCGAGCGTCCCTCCGGTGGCCGAGCTTCCCTCCGGTTGCCGAGCTTTCCCCTCCGGTGCCGAGCTTCCCTCCTGCCGAGCTCCGGTCGAGCGTCCCTTCCCTCCGGTGCCGCAGCGTCCCTCCGGTGCCGAGCGTCCCTCCGGTGCCGAGCGTCCCTCCGGTGCCGAGCTTCCCCTCCGACTCCCTCCGGTCCGAGCTTTCCCTCAGCACGCGTTTCCACGTTGTCATTGATCCCGACATTTCCAGATGCCCAAGACACACACGTTTATAAATGTGTAAAACCAATCGTGACATTTACCTCATTTAAAATTTCTGTGGATTATTTAACTTTGTTTTCTTTATATATTTTGAGAAACAGGTTTCCTCACCGATAAAGGTGAAACAGTAAAACTACCTTCATGATTACCTGCGCCACCGTCAGTGGACCGAGGCGATGTTTCACCCATGTTTGTTTGTAAACATGATATCTTCAAAGGTTATGGACGAAACTTGGCGGACAGGTTGAGTGTGTCACAAGGACGAATTTGATTCGATTTTGGTGAAGATCCGGATCAGGATCTGTGTACCAGAATTTTTTTTTTTTTTCAGTAATTCTTCACCATTGAGAGATGGGGCCAAAATGGACATATGCATGATATCTTAAAAAGTTCGTTGACGGATTTGGAGGAAATTTGATGCACAGGTCGGGTTAATTACAAGGACAAACTGTTCGATTTTGGTGAAGATCCGGATCAGGATCTGTGTACCAGAATTATTTGTTTTTTTTTTTCAGTGATTCTTCACCATTGAGAGATGGGGCAAAATGGACATATCGCATGATATCTCAAAAAGTTGTTGACGGATTTGAGGAATTTGATGCACAGGTTGGGTATGTAAAAAGGACAAACTGTTTCGATTTTGGTGAAGATCCGGATCAGGATCTGTCTACCAGAATTTGTTTGTTTTTTTAAGTGATTCTTCACCATTGAGAAGATGGGGCCAAAAATGGACATATCGCATGATATCTCAAAAATTGTGGACGAGGTGTGACAAAACTAGGTGGATGAGTTGGTGAGGTATGAGACACAACCGATTCGAGTTTGTTTTCAGGTCTGGATCCAGATCCAGCCTATCGGTGAATACAAAACGTCAACTATTCAGTGGGGCGGAGGTAAGCGCTCTACTGAGTGCTGCTCTAGTTAGTAAATAAAAATACCTTGAGGAACAGGTAATTTATTTGTGAGTTTGAATGAATCCAAATGTTGTACGTTTTTTTCACACACCTTCGCTCATTCTTTCCTGGTTGTTCATACTGTCACAATACGTTTAATTCCATAATCTTTTTTTTTTATTGTAAAATTTATTTCATTGAAATTATCTTTTTTTCTAAAAATGTTTGTTCATCGTTGTGATGAAAATGGCAACCTCGTTACTAAAATATTTATCACGACACCCTGAAACACTGGATGTAATATACAACAATTACCCTTACAAGGAAGTTTCGACGCAGGAGGCCAGATGGCCATGGCCTTCGATTCATCGTGCCTGTGCTACATCAACACCATGTAAATTCAATTTACGCTTTATCTAGGAGGGTAATGGGCTGAGGAGGGGAGGGGGGCGGGAGGAGTGAAGAGAAGAACATAGGACATCAACTGAGTGATATTTAGGTGTCTGTGTGTACGTATATCAGTAAATGGTTGGCAGGATAGCCAAGGAGGTACACACACTCGCTTCTAAGCTGTCTATCCTGGGTTTGAATCCCGAACCAGCTATAACTGCCATGTATATCACAGTAGGATCATTCATCAATGTATGTGCCGTCCCTCGCATGGACTTTAAGCGGGTGTTCCGTCTGCCAGTATTTGTTGGTGGACGTTAAAGATCCATGGTGTCCTTCGCAAGGAGTAGGCGAGCTATCGCGGCACCATGGTAAATTATAAATTCCTGCCCGAACCAGCAGAGGACAATTGCATTAGCGGCACAGCTGCGCCCTCAGCCAATGACGCTACCCCGCAGCCTTGTACTGCATTACAAACGAAGAAGTTGGTGATGTTAAAGACCCCATAGGTATCCTCTGCGAAGAGTAGGCGAGCTATCACCGGTGCCCTGAACAAATCACAAGCCCCTGACTTTACTTGCCGGGAAGGCACCCAGTATAACCCTGGCAAGAAACTGCTTTGGCAATTTTCAATACGTAGCTGTTATCGGATAGCAATCACTTGGTGAAAGATTGCATTACAAGTCAAAATATAATATGCCACAGATAAAGGTGAGGGAATGAACCAGTCCATAAGGACAGTTCTTTGCTCGTAATACATAAAGCCATGGAGCAAGAAAGGTAAACTTTTGTAATAAGCTATAAGAAGGAAAGTGTGAAACGTCAGGTTGCATTGTTGGGTTTACTGACTGCCTGGACACAGCTGAGGTTGTGGATCTACTGAGGTAGACCCACGACCACTGTTGTGGACCCACCGTTTGGAGAGGTTCATGGCTGAAAGGGTCGAAACCTCTATGAAGAATAGAGCCCAAATTATGATCCAGAAAGTCGGAAAAGCTATCAATTGCTAATAGTAAATGAGGTTCTTACTTGAGGTAAACAACTAAGTATTTTGAGTTTTGCAATTAAGATGAAGTTCAGTGTACGGTGTTTTATATGAATTCTGACTTATAACATTCTTTAAATGTTAATATGATGCTGAAGGAATAACCATCACTGTTCATTAAATTATTTGATTTGTGGGTACAGACTTCTGAAAAAAGTGTGTGTGTGTGTGTGTGTGTGTGTGTGTGTGTGTGTGTGTGTGTGTGTGTGTGTAGGAGGTGTCTATACAGCCGGAGCATGCCACAAAACCAAGCAAATGAATTTGAAACTGACATGAGGACACCAAATGGCCAGAGCTAAAATCAAGCTGGAACAGCAGCTGTCGGTCTGCTGGCTCTCTGCGTTCTCGTTGGAATAATATTTACTCAATTGTTCGAAGCAGAACCAACTCGTGAGTGCTTTTTATTTTCTACATTTTCTCATTCCACTTCTTCACTGTTTCAAAATTTGCTCAGGTTTTACCTGAAGAAGGAAGAGAGTGTTTCAGTTATTGAACAAAGGATCAATGGAACAACAAAATACTTCACTGAAAACTAACTTGTAGCAGCCTCTCGAGATGTAGTTGTTGACTAGCAGTGACGGACTGGGACTAAAAATCAGCCCAGGTGTTTGTAACGCACCCCCAAATTCAGACTGTAGGCAATTATTTATTTCATTACTTTTTCCAAACTTTTTTTCAAAGCTAATTCAACATACATGTCTCAGCTATAAGTTGTTCACAACGCAATACCGAAATAAAAATGTTGAATTATTCCATCCATTCCATCCATTGAGACCAGACTCTATGCAGAGTGTTGGTGCTGCCTAAGCAGTCTCCTTGATATTGGGTACAATCCTGGACAGGTCACCACTCCTACACAGGATACCAGCAAGCTGGCACTCATTTTGCCGACCTCAGAAGGATGACAGCAGAGTCCACCCCACCTAGTGTTAATTCAACAGAAAAATGGGGTTTAGAACTTAGGATCCTCAGATCCCAAGCCCACCACCCGAAACCATTAAGCCAACACCAGGCATGTTGAATTATTGAACAGGGTTAACTTTGACTCATTGCCAGAAAATTTGAAAATTTCTTGTACCATAAACTCGGGACGTGACGTATTAGCAGGATTTGGCCGTGCGATCTTATTGGCCCAGATTGGGCTGTCTAAAAAACATATGGGTTGGTGAGTAAGGATCTTTGGGGCTGCCGAATATGCAGTTAATGTCAACTGAAAGTGCAAATAACCGATGAAGCGTACAAATTGGAGGCAAGAAAAATATTTTAATATGAGGAACGCATTGTGTAACACAGGTAACCAACCACAAATCCGAGATCCTAAAATCCGATTTCACCTGAAAACCACCAATTCGTCAAGCTAAAAACGATGGTTTGAGATAAATAAATAAAAAATAATCGTTCGTAACGTGGGGATACCGGGAGTCCCAGCGCTCAGACGCACGATGCTCACAACTCCAATTGCTCGATCACTGTTAATTTCACCTTCATGGATAGAAAAACACTTAACAGTGTAAACGTCTTTGTTTTATCCTCAAAAACAGTCCAAAATCCTTTGATTCTTGCTCTTTTATCCTGAAAACTGGCAACCCTTTTGATCCCAAGGTTCCCGGAATTGTGGTTGGTTACTGTGTGTGTATGTATGTGTGTATATATGTATGTGTGTATATATATATATATTTGTTACGGCTGTGGAAATTCGCGAACACCATCAGGTCCCATAGGTGAGTTATTTCTGAGTACATGTGTAGTTAGCTCCAAACCCGTTGTATAGAGGGAATTAATGTGATTCATCGGGCTGCGATCCTTTGAGTTAGGCGTTTTTCTGTTCTACCTTTGTTTTGAGCCAACCAGCCAAACAACAACAAACGCCAGCAGCCACAACCTACCTTCACCACTCGCTACCGCAAACCTCACATCACCGCCATTCCAAACAGCACCATGGCCATCGGACACCGCCGAAAACCCTCCACCACCTTCTCCTACGGCCACTCCCGCACCACCTGTGGAACACGCGAGCGTCGGGCTATCTGCAGCGATACACGCGAGCCGCGGTGCAGATGGCGGTTTTCCGAGGAGAATTCGGATCAGGAATGCTACACGCCCACATCTGATCCATCCAATTAGGAAGCGCGGGGCGGCTTGGCCCCGCCTCCAGACGCGCCTGACGGAAATCGGGATATGCAAATTTGAGGATCAGGAAAGATTCACGCCCCTTTTTCTCCGTCCAATCGGCGAGCGTGGCTCCGCCCCTGAGGTCGTTTGGATCCGAGAATTTGCTATATGGTGGGTTCCTGGAGCCGATAAAAAGACGAGCGCAAGGCGAATCGGCAGAAGTGGGGCAGATGAGTACGGAGGCGAACGGCTACGGAGGCGAACGGCTACGGAGGCGAACGGCTGCGGAGGGAGATCGGCTGAGGAGAACCTGGAGGCTCGGGTCGGGGCGAGGAAGGTCAGCGACGAGTCGCGTTGAATCGCGCATCGCGGGACTCGAGCAAGCCAGCCATACTCCCTCCCAAGAGCCATCAACAATTCCCCCTTTCCCCCGCGCTGAGAGAGTGCGACAAGGGGCCCCGTTCCCACTTACACAGCAGGTGCCCACGAAACGGCGTGCAGCGACATTTTGCGGCTCGCCACGAGGGCGCGGGTAGGACCCTTCGGTCTCGTGGACCTGGCCGCTCATCCAGGTTCCACGCGCATTAGGCCCACGGGCCAGTCTGACTCCTTGCCTTTGAGGGGGTCTTTCCTTTGCTTAGTGTGAATTGCGTGTTGTGGCGCCGTGTCTTGTAAGGTAGAAACTGTATAAGTGTTGCCCGAGTGTTCGCGTTTAGTCGGCGTAGCTCTGCGTTGCTTGCATTATTGTTTTTGTCTTAAATTGATATATGTGCATTTGCTAATTGTGGCTGTAAATACGTGCTATAGTGTTGCTCTATGTGTGTGTGAATTAAATGTGCTTACTTGTTGAAACTGTGCCCGTTTCGCTTCGTCTTTCTTTAATTGAACCTCCATCTTGCTTCACGTAAAGGGTTCGTAGTGGGCTGGATACGCCCGATAATTAATCAGGACCGTCGAGCCGACGATAACACCGCTCGGTTATCCCGATAGCAAGGAACGACCGCTTTAAGCGGTCCGTGTCCGAAGTCGACCCTGCGGCGAGGTGCGATCGCCCGGTTTACATCCGCGTGGGTACTTAGGTAGGTCGAGTTTGGCGAACACCCTATCCCACGCGGTGGCGATTGGCACGATCGTGGTGAGGCGAAAGGCCCACCCGTGACTGGATCCGGCGTAGCCGGGAGGTCACGACTGAATTGTCCGTCCGGTGGGCGAGGCGGTCGCGATTCGAGTCGCGTGGCCGATCGCACGCCGACGGGCGCGAATTCGCAACAATAATATATATATATATATATATATTATAATACAAGCTTGCACACTAAAAACTCGGCTCGCCGTCACACGATCCCTATGAAATTGCTGTGCACTTAGCGGACATGCCTACGATGTTTGGGAAGTCCTTGGCGTTCCATAGTACCACTTGCATTTTGCACAATGTGTATTTTTGTCATTCCCCGTGTACGGTCTGTCGTCTGCTACCAGCTATGTTGTACTGCTATCCCGTGCATGTGCACGGGTATCGCGGAGTATGTATATATACATTATATATAAATAAATTATATATATATATATTACTATATATATATATATATATATATATATATATATTATATATATCATGGTTGAGGTGTCCTGAGTTCAAATCCTGCTCAGCTGTTGAATTAATACCAGGTGGGATTAACTCGGCCTGTCATCCTTCCGAGGTCGGCACAAAAATGAGTGCCACCATGCTGGTATACTGTGCGGAGTGGTGACCCGTCCAGGATTGTGCCCAAATAGTCAAGGAGACTGTTTGAACGCAGCACCAATGCTCTGCACAGAGTATGGTCCCAATCCCTCCTCATATGTGTTATACATGTATATGTATATGTTTATATATTTTATATGTATATGTTTTTAAATATATATATATATATATATATATATATATATATATATATTATATATTATACACGTGATCACATTTGCATTTTTTGTTTCTTTGTGGACAAGAGTCGAGCTCGTGGAAGAGCTAGTACAATGATGGTCAGGTGAGGTATGGGAGCATGCGCCGGAGCAGCGCGTACTGGTCGTCCACTTTCTGCCGGTACTCCAGGGCTCCGTCTAGCCATTCCCCAGGCTATGTATGCCCTGGCCTATCCCCATCTCCTTGAGATGCTCAACTGCGCAACCACGAGGCACATGGTTGGCCCATTGGCCTCCTCCACTCACGAGGATCCCTCGCTGAGAGAAATCTGTGAGGCAGGATCAGCGTCAGGAAAACAGCCGCAGCTGACACTCACAGCCTATGCAGGTAACAAATCTCATTTGAGTCTCTCAGCAACCGCTTGTTGGACACAAAGTCCGACCAGCGATAGCCAAGGATTCTCGATGAGGACCTGGTACAAAGGAATTAAGTGCATCTTTCAGATCCCTCGTCAGAGTCAAGTCTCGCATCCTAGAGGCAAGACTGGAAGCACAAGGACCTGAAGACTCGGACTTTCGTCCTCCCCACAGGTACTGACAGCGCCACCCCATGATCCATTGAATCCATGACTCCCCAGGCTGACTCAGACGTCTGTTGACCTCTGGCTCACAGCCAGCAGAGACATGAATATCACTGCCAAGGTAAGTGATCTCTCCACGAGCTCAAACATCCTCACCACAAACAAGGAGGTGGTAAAGGGGAGAGGTGGAGGGAGGGCAAAGCACGAAAGAGCAGAGGGAATAAGATCAGAAAGGAGGTAGTGGAAGACAGAGAGACCACCAACCTGTCTGCGATGGTGAAGTGATAGGCCCAGAGCCTCAGCTTCATCGTGGGAGATTCCCATAATCTTAAAGGCCTTGGTTCCACGGCCTCAAGCTGAGCAAGATGTGAGCCAGGGGAGCCAGCCAAGAGGGGGGCAGTACTCATCAAGCTGCAGATGAAGCCTTGTAGGTGGATAGTTCAGATGTGCCAAGGAAGGACTTTGTATGATGGAAGATGCTCAGTCAGTGGCTGGCTTTGGAGGCCAACCTTGAAATGTGATTACCAAGAAAGATCGTGGCTTGATAGTGAGCCCCAAGAGTTTGAATGACTGAACCTCCTCAAGTGGATTGTTGAGAAGGTAGATAGGAGGGTTGCCAGATCGTTTTTTTGGAGAGAGATTTCATATTAACTGTGATAATGGATTCCATGACCTTGCTGATGATTGAAAGTAACCTGATAGGTCTGTAGTTGAGGGGATCAGTTTTTGCACATTTTTTAATGTAATGCAGTGAGAATTGGAGATGTCCAAGCAAATAGAGATAGCCTAGTGCAAATGGAGGGTGAAAAGGGAAGAGAGAGAGGATGTGCAAAACCAGCAGAGCAGGATTTTAGAACTCGTGAACTGATGCCGTCCGGTCCAGTTGAAGAGTCAGTGTCTATGGTTGAAAGAACCTTCTCCACCTTCTCAGTGCAAAAATACACAGAGTCCAGGAGCAGTTGGGAGGACAGGGAAGGATGGGTACTGAGAAAGAGAGGTGGGGACATAAGATCTGGAAGCAAACACGAATTAAGGCATTCAGCCTTCTCACGACCAGAGTCTGACTGTGGTGCTATTTGAAGAGAGGGAAGGGATTGAAGGGGAGTTACACCAGAGACAGATTCTGAACAATGTGCCACAGGTTTTAGAGCAAGGTGACAAGTTTAAAAGTTCATTCTTGATGTTGGACAGATGTGTTTTCCGGCTCTCCTGAAAGTGGCACAAACTTGTTGCGAACTTTTTGGAAAGCACTGAGACTCGCTTCGGTCAGATTTACCTTCCAGGAAAGAAAAAGCCAAGTTGTTTTTCCCAAAGGCAAGTTGAAAAAAAATCCCCCACAAAGACCGGCCCACCAGTTCTCGAAGTGGCCCAGCCCACTGGGCATTAGCCCGAACTGCACTATGGCCAGTCCGGACAAGTTATCAATGTATATGCATTCACTTCAAAGTAAAAAATAGAAATATTCATAGCACTATGCACTCATAAATGCAAATGTTAAACCTAGAATGGACTCGGTCGAGTGTATACCTCCGCCAGGTGGAACAGTTTACGTTTTTTGTATCCCACCGATAAGCGGATCTGTATTCAGGCCTAATCAAAATCTAATCGGCTTGTTTCTTGTCACCTACCCAACTCTTCCACCAAGTTTTGTCAGAATCTGTGTACAACTTCTTGAAATATCCTGCTATATATCATTTTTGGCCCCTTTCCCTCAATGGTGAAGAATCATTTAATAATTATCGTTTCCGGATCGGATCCAGATCTTCAAAAAATCAAATCAATTTGTCCTTGTCACACACACCTAATTTGTCCACCCGGTTTTGTCCAAATCCATCTTTAACTTTTTGAGATATCCGCTCACAGACAGACAGACAAACAGTGATGAAAACATAACTGCCCTCCACCTTCAGTGGCCAGAGATTTAAACTACGTTTTTGATAGTTGGGGTTTCGTTGACCTATATTTTGGAAAAGCAGGGGTGGAGGAAAACTCAATGAAACGTATAAAAAGGTAAAGATGGACTACTAAAAAATTATGAGTAGATAAGAAATAAAACGTCAAATCACAATTT
>CM068954.1:150092176-150103148 GCA_035128595.1 Eptatretus atami
GACTCATGATGTCAACAACTCCCTCCCACCCGTGGTTGAGCGGGGGATGGAGCACGAGGGCATGAGTCACACCGGGCGCGGGGGAAGGGCGGGAGAAGGATAAGGATGAGATCCTTTATTTGTTCTTGAGTAGTAAGCTTTTTGCTTCGGCAGAGAGTAGTCGTTCAGCAGACCTTCGGGTCCTGCTTACTTCTCGTCTTGCGTGCTCATTCTGAACAAAAATACCATCGTTAACTGAACACGCTACATTATGGCCCATGTTCCTATATCATCCCATCCATGTACACTATTATGTCACATTCATTGCCATTATCTGTAGCTTTATTGATATTTAGGATATTTACTGACCACTTTTACACATTAAGGCAAAATTGAATCGATGAAGATGGATATGAAACATTTTCAAACTATATTCCCCATGGTTCGTCGATCATATGTATGAAGTTTTGCATCAATCTGTTAAGCGGTTCTGAAGAATATTTTTTTTATTTTTTTTTTCAAATTAATTATTGTTGACAGATCACATGACCGATGATGTCATAAATTAATTCTTCACTCACATCAGGTCGTAGATCAGATATATGAATTTTCTGATTTTCCTGATAAGGATTTCCATTCAACAAATTATGGTGAGAATACTACAACTTTGATGACGACATCATTATCACCCTATGTACTGATGGGGAGTTGATGACATATACCAAGTTTCAATTTTTTTTCGTTGAGTAGTTTCAGATAAAAGATGCCAATATTTTTTCTTTAATCTTTATTGAAAATATGGCTGCTCTACCATGTGACCTATGATGTCAGTGTTTCAATGAAATATTCTCCATCCTCCTATGTTTAAAGTTTCACATCAATCAGACAAGTGGTTGCAGAGAAATAAATTAAAGTGAAAATATATAGATGTGGACACTTACACAGACAGACAGACAGACAGGGACATTGCAATAGTCTCGCAACCCCTTCAGGTGAAACTATAATAAAACCCTGGTATGTTTTTGTCGAGGTACATAATTACTGCCACGTCTGTGTACTTCCTTTGTGCCTGACCATATATGGACATCGTATTCAAGATTATTTAATTTAGAGTGCCAAGTCCCATGGATTCCACTTTTTTCGCACCTGCTGATCATAAAATTTTTCTATTGCCAACGTTTCTGAGTCATGCTGTAGAAAACGCACACCCAGTGGTGCCGTGAGGATTTTAGGTGCAGAGATTTGAGGAAAATTGCATTTTTTACCATTGCAAGTATACAAATAAATGCTTCTTTTTCCATTGATAACACAAAACGGAATTCCTTTTTTGAAACTGAATATTTTTTTGAAGATAAAAACGGAAGACACTTTTGTTAACGGAAAATGATTTGCTCTAGATACAGGTGTGTGCTGGTCCATGAGTAGTGGTGGTTGGTAAAGTTAAAAGGCCACTTCTATCCAAGCCCATGATTTACCAAAAGCTGTTTGTTGCGATTGCAAAAATAACGAAGTTTGAATTACGGAAATAGACGGCACATGAGCGGTGTATGTGTTATGAATTTCGAGTTTTTGAGATTTAGTTTTTTGTATCTTATTCGACAAGTCACCATGTTGGCTTTCTCACAAACACATCATTCTTATGGAGAATGCAACATGTAATCGATGATGAAGAAGGAGCTACAGTAAAATATTGTGGCATATGTTGGGATCGGAATACTTTTTTATTGACGTTGATGCTTATCTATTTATAGGTATCATTCCCATCCCAAGTGTAAACTACTCAACCGATACACTATTAATAATCCTTAACAAATGTTTTGTGATTGAAACTTTAACAAGAGGATTTGGCATTTAAAGGTTTAACAATTTGTTAAATGTTAATTTACCTTCATGAATGTTTAAAGGACGCACCCTGGTATACATAGTAACAATTCCAATTTGATGTTTTATCGTAATGCTTCTAAAATAGAAGATTGCTGTTTTGATGATCACAGTGATGAGCAAAAACATCAATGACAGCTGTGATATATTTCTTCCTTTTCCTATGCAGTCCTTGTGCTCAATACAACAACCACAAGATAAACACAAGCAGCTGCTGTTAGACGAGCACAGCCCTGCCCGATTCCGAGTCATTGGCTCGCTGTCCAACTTTCCGGAGTTTGCCAAGCACTTCCACTGCCCTCTGTCTCCGGGATGAACCCTGGAAAGAATTGCTCCCTTTGGTGATGGGCTGCCCAGCATGCTACTTGTTCATTGTACTTGTGCCACAGGTTTTTTCATTCTGCTCAACATTGTTTGTGGAATGTGATACTGTGGGCTAAAGAGGTTACCTGCTCTTTGTTCTCGGCTCTGCTGGTTGTATGGCCTAAAAGCCTCGATTTGGTCTCTGGATCGGCATCTACATAATAACTTCTTTTCTGTTTTTTAAACTTCTATTTTGGTTTCTGCTTCCGTTATTTAGGCTTGTGTTGACACATTTGTAAATTTCAATTCTGCTTTCTGCAATCTTTCAGCTTTCTTTCAGCAATCAATGAGAAATTGTCAGCACAACATGACTAATGTTTATTTATTATTTTACAAATCAAAAGTTGACTGCATTTCGATACCGAACAGGTTCCGAGAGCATTCAAAAGGTATGACATCCCAATTGTCAATCCTCAGTCTCTAGATACTCACAATAGTTCAAGATGTATCAACGTTTTTTAACGACATAATTTGATAAGAAAAATATTTTCTCACTTATGCATACTGATAAAATGCAAAACAAAAACCTTGCTATGACTTGGGACAATTGTATCTTTTCATATAAATTTTTCATCAGCCCTCATATGAAGTCATTGGTACAGAATTGAAAGGCCCAGAAATCGTATTTGCAGGCAGTCTGCTGGTGTAAGCATAATATCTGGATGCACCTGCAGCCTTTTGGAGTCCACATATCTTTTGGAATCAGTTTTTCTTTTTCTTTTCTAACTTTATTCACTTACGGGATGTCATTAGCGCTGCTTGTAGGCAACATTTGGTGTTCTATCCCAAGTTAACTGGAGAATATACTGTTCGATGGCTTTCACAGATGCTTTGTTTTTGTTCGCTGCATGATGACACACCTTCATACTGTATTTAATCATTGCTGTATTTCACACCTTCATGTTGTTTCCACCCCTCCACTGCTCTTTTCCCATTCGTTCATTCCCTGCTTGCTTGTGTCCAGCTGTGGTCCCACTGCTCCACGATCAGTTTGTTGCCTTTTTACCCTCTGTCACCTAATTCCACGAGCCTCAATCTTGTATAATAACGTCATGGAGAGGTGTCAGTTGCACTGTTCTTAAATCAATATTTTCAGGTTTAGTAAGTGATCGCTACAGTAATATAAGCCATCTAAGAGTATTAGAATGTAACGTTAACAATCTCTTTGAAATAAACGTGATGTCACAGCTGCATTAAGCATGTAACCGGAGATCCCAACCTCCGCTCTTCCTCTTATGAACAATGCATTGGCCTTCAATTTGATCCTGATTTGATATATCAATATATATAATATATATATATATATATATATATATATATATATAGCACTCCCCCAATCTCCATTGGACATTGTTCTTTACAGATTATGCGGTTTTACCGTGTGAGACATAATCCGCTATGTATATATATATACATATATAATATAACATATATATATATTATATATATTATATCATATGTAATTTCTTTGCAGGTTTATGGATTATTATCGATGCCTTTATTAATGCTGCATGTACACTCGGATATATTTGATGCTAGGAATTTAAGAAGTGTACAGACATTTTTTCCTAAGTATAGTGCAAGCCTGGTTTGTGAAGTCTCCAAGTTGTTTTTTGTTGTTGTTGTTAACAGAAATCTACAAGTCTATAAGTAGATGAAAGAAATTAATTGCTGTTGCTTTGATGTCAGCACAGACCCGTGAAGCTATTTCTTTTTATTTGATCAGGTACTGGCACACCTTATTTCCTTGTTTTGTTATTTCATTCATTGAGCTAAGACTTGTGAAGGAGTTTGCACTACATCACATGTGAAACGGGCATCATGATAAATTGGTAAACATCTGGTTGATCTGTTGAGTGTTCTCTTCTGAGCTCTAAACCCATGTTAAAATCATTTTGTACAATATGTGTGTATATGTGTGTCCATTGCTTAATTTAATTTTTATCTACAAGATCAAGGCTCATGGAAGAGCAAGTTAGATCTGACAGTGAGACACACATCAAGAGAATGAATGAATTGGAAAAGGAGAGGGTAGGAAACACTGAAACTAGCAAGGAAGATGGTTGGTTTAGGAAAGGTCCAAGGGGTAATAAAGATCATGGAACATAATTTGGGATGACAAGAGATGGTGTGCAACCTACTTTCAATCCATGGAGAAAATGAAATGGAGCAGTCTCTGAAAGGCGGTTCTATTGATGGGAAAAGTGAGGAATAAAAGAGTTTTGGTGTTGTAGAGTAATTAGAGAGGTTAAGAGGACTGAGAGAGCAGAAGGAGCAACATCGGAGAATAGACGGTAGACAGCAGAGAGACCACCGACCTACCTGCAATGCAATGTGAAACCACCGACCTACCTTTGTTTCCTTTGTCATCATGGGAGATTGCAGTCATTAATGTTTCTATAATTCCCATTGGAGTACACTGATGTCCACTAATGTCTTCATCCTGCATGTGATTTATGTACAAGCTCCTCCATGATAAATGTAAACAAAAAAGGATAGCTGTACAGTGTTATTCCCTTACTGTTTTTCAAATTCTGCAGATCATTTTGTAGAATCTTATGCTTTGTTTTTCTATTTAAACTACACTCCAACTTGTACTCCCTGCTTTGTGTTGGATATTCATCTTATTCATCCTGTTTACTTTATTGAGATGCAACCAACATATACGTCGTTCTTGATAAATATTGTGATGAGAGATTGATCATCCTCCAGATAGCGGTGTAAAAAGTAATGTCTTCATTTTATAGAATCGCAGAGGTAACAAGGTAATGAGTTTTTATTTTTAACAAAGTTAATAACCAAACTTGGGTGCAACACTGCTGGCCAATCCAGCTCCAAACTTTCACCATTTTGGCATCTTTTGTGGGTTTTGTGTGTCGTCGTTAACTGCCCATTAGCTTTGCATTCTGTTCTGTAAACAGGGTGAATTGTTTTGGGGCTGTTATAAGTTTGTGAGCAGGTTGAGAAGCATTTTTTGATTATTTATAAATTTGTGAAGAGAAGCTTTGAAAGTGTGCATGCAAGGGGTTGGCAGAGAAGTTTCATAACCAACATTTTCATTTGATAAGGGGTTAACTTAGTCTTGTGTCGAAAAATAATGACATTTTGACCTCTTTCCCACTCTTCTTTCACAATACTTTCCCACTTCTTTCTTCCATCATCCTTCCCTTTCCATTTCTCAAATTTACAGGATGTGATCTTAAATTACCCTCCCTTTTTTCTTTTCCATATTAAACTTGGTTCACAATGTGTACAATCATTCTAATCTCTCAACATATAACGGAGCTGAGCACGAGTTGTTTTAGGAGAATTGCAGAAAGCTGATGGAACCTGTGGTGAAAAGAAGAGTGAGGTTGAAGTGGGAAATGTGATATGGAAAGTTTTGCATCTGGGGAATTGTAAATGACAATAGAGTAAATGTAACATGATCAAAAGCACAAAGAAGATTCAATGGATTGTACTTCTGCAAATTTACTCTGAAATCAGATTACTGGAATTTCTGCTCCGATCAACAAACTAAAGGAAGGATGCACTCGCTGAATGTGACGATTGTTTAATAATGTAGTTCTAAGTATGCTACATTAATGTACGTAAACTTTTGGGATGTCATCACATCTTATATAAATTTCAAGTCCAAAGAGGCTGTTTGAAAGTGCACTTAACTGAAAACTTTGTTTTTGTTAAAAAAAAAAAAATTTTGACCCTGTAAAAGTTTAGTAAAGTTGTAAGTAAAAGGCAAATTGTAATGTGACATTCTCTCTTCATTGAACTGTTTAAAAAATATATATTTTTACTTTGCGTCTATGTTGTCCTCACTATTGCATGTCTGCATAAGGAATGCAAATTGACAGCACTCTATCACTTTGTCAAAAGTCATGTCCACTGGAAGAGCTCACCGAGAATGACTGGGCATGGCAAGTTGTGTGGTTTTCTTCCAATGATAGTTTACTCTTTTATACATTAATCTAAAATTCAGAGCGAAGCTTGTATATTAATCACATCAAGAACACAGACATTGCACAGGGTGTTTTTAAAGTCTAGAATTACAGGGATATTTATTTTTTAATTTTATTATAATAATTAATCAAATTGCAAGCCACTGACATGCATAGACACACAGTATCAATTATTGTAGTATGTTTTTTTATTTTTTTGTTTCCTAACATTGACACATTGATTTTATCACAGTAGTTTCTCATTAATATTTATGTCTTCAATAGTATGTGGTCTAATGGTATAAACCACTGATTTCAGGTGTCCCCAAATAAAAAAAAATCAAGTGGCAATAATCTGGACTACGTGGAGGCCATTATATTGGTCCACGATGTCCTCTCCACCTCAAATGCACAGTCTCAAAATAAAACAAATTTTAAAATATTTCCTATGATTCCAGACTTTTGAAACACCCTGTAGTAGAAAATAGACAAACACGCTTGGTAGATGGGATTTGAACCTGGGTTCCATGCACACACAAGCCAGGTGTTAAAATGGAACCCTCGCAGGCCAAACTGTCCTGGATCTTTGCTTGCAGTTACTTTCTTCGCTCTGATTGGAAAATAATGCTCATCATGCGTGTAGTCGGTCTCACAACCTGTGTAGTGGAAATAAACTAATAATCTACTGTATCAGGCAGCTGATGGTTTCTGAGTTTAATGTTTGATCTTTGGAAGGTTAGCTTGTCATTATGCATTGTCAGCAACTGTGTTGTGTTTATGAGTTTGCACTAAGAAAAACTATTTTGAAGTGGAATTTGTTTTTTGTATTCCATTCAGTTTCTGAAATAAAATAAGTCAGTATCACTCCAGTTTTTGCCTCGGAGATCTGGTTCTTATTGAGACTCCATGTTGATGTAACATGAATGAAATGTTTTTGGGGTTTTTTGTAATTATGTACGTGTTGAATATTCGTTGTCGACGCATCCATTTTATCATTTAACCTCGTCCATGACCATAGATGTGTGTGCACCAAAACTCATCCCTTTCTTTTGGGCAATATATAACTTTATTTTTCCATCACATTCCATGTTTATTTGCCATTCAAATCTGTTTTGATTCATTTGCAAATGACTCCTTCCTTGAGAGCAGTTAATTCGCTCATTGTGCTGATATGCCGGGGCTGATGTGCATCTTTGCTGACATTTCTACTTTCTTCCATTGCTTCATCTATTTTTGCTTGATTTCCAAATTTCTCTTTCTACTGTTGTTTTGTTGAAGTCTATCTTCACCAGTAAATGTTTGTGGTTTCAGTGCTCTTGCATTCAATGTCCTTTGGCTTTAAGTGCTTCATTCCTCAAGTTTCATCATAACCACCATGATCCTGCTGATGAATCCATAAAGGCAGAATCGGTGCTGTCTTCGACTAGTATTGATCCATCCATGTGACCCTTGCACGCTGTGCCTTTTTAGGTGGTGCTCCGTGGTCATGCCCAGTGGCCGCCCATCCTTTTATGCAAATCCTTAGTGTCGCAAGCATTTCCCTTTAAATTTATATCCTATTGTTCATTCAAGATCATAATTTGTGGCTTTTCTCGTATCACGTATCGCCTTTCCTATAATCAAGCTCTTTACTCTCACCCATCAACCAAAATGAATAATCGTCATTCCTCGGCTAACATCCTAAACATCTCACCTCTATTGTGAAGCCATCGCAAGGTTTGCCAAAAACTTTCAATTCCTTCTCCGAATGTCAAGGAAAGGTGCCGGGTGCCTTAACCAGCAGTCGGTTTATAGTAAATGTTGTCTTCGAGAGAAGAGTTTGTTTTTCCAACTTTACTTTGAAGCATCCTTTGAATTACCCCACCCCAACATCCCTAAAACTCTCAAGCAAAATAAGAGATGAATTTAAGGTGGATATTAAATCTTTCACTTGTACCATTATACATACCTATCAAGACAATCATTTTATATGCATTATCGATTTTAATAACAGCAGTGTTACCTCGGCTTAAGTGAGAGCGTAGCTGTAAACCTTTCATCAAGGATACAACGATATAAGGGCAAAGTTTGGTTACAAGCTTACTTTTACACACATTTTACGCCCTGAGACATATGGAAAGACACAACAGGAACCATCTTTCCTTCTGAGGCAAAAATTAGAGGAAGATATGGTTGTGATGATAAAATAAACTTGTTAGGCAATGGCAGCTCCAAAATAGTATAATTTCGAAAAAAACATGTCTGCACCTTTCTTCCTGTAGAAAACACAAATCATTGATGGCATTTCCCACTTGCTGCAGCTATAAATCAATTGAAGCCCATAACACCCACAATTATCCTTCCTCTTTCCACATCTATGCAACTACTAAGGAAAGGTACCTTATTGTAAGCTAATGCTTTGAGCACGAAATACGGCCATGCATAACAAACATATTCATCATCATAACATTGTGTACAGAAAATGGCCCGGGATGAGGGAACAATCAATGATTGAGTAGTTACTTATTTCCTTGAATAGATGGGTGGTTTTTAGCTCGCCTGTTCGAAGAACAGAGAGCTATAGCGATACCCCTGGCGTCAGCGTGAGCGTGAAAATTTAAAGTTTTGGTGCAAGTTATTTCCTTCTAATGTTTTTATCTACCACACTATTTTTTACTGATTACAATATACAAATACATATATTTCTTTAAAATTATTTGGATCAGACTTCACTGCAATGCTTTCTAAAAAATATTATTAGACTAGACTTTTTAAAACGATAAATGTATAACACGGCGAGCATTGGGTGGCTTTGACACCAACTCTGGTGTTTTCGTGTAAACGGGAATTGTTGGGGTCGATCGTGTAAAAAGTGGTTTTCCACTGCTCATCTTCACCCCCCCCCCTTTTTTCGTCCTCAATTCAAACCTTCTTTGACAGTCAACCATTGGTTACTCAACTCATGACATCTCCAATAAACTTTCAAAGGCAATGGAATTTTACAAGAACAACAGTCTTAAATCCTAGACTAGTGTGCCTGCCGTTTGAAATCAGCGACCAAGGGATTCGAACATAGCCCCTTCTAGACCTCGCCAGCCAATGAGGAGGAGTGGCGTCATGCGGAGTTGGCACCACGTTTAGGGTGGGGGAGGAACGGGGCCCCCTCGGCACTATCTCAGCGCGAATGGGGGGGGGGGAATCGCTGATGCTCAGGGAGAGGGGTATGCTGGCTGGCCTGGATCTCGCGACGAGTCGAGCGACCCCACACCGCGACCTCGTCCCGTCCGCCGTCTTCCCTGCAACTCCTCTGCAACTTCTCTCCAAGCTCGACTCACCCTCTCTCGGTTCCACTCAGCTCTGCCCCGCTCTTCTCCCAACTCACACGCGCGAGTCGCCTTGCGCTCGTACTTTATAGGACTCAGGAGAGCCGATATGCAAATATGCGGATCAAAACACGATTGGAGCGGGGCCACGCCACCCTCTGCTCAGCCATTGGTCGGGCAAAAGGGGCGTGAACCTCCCTTGATCCCATACTTGCATAAACGGACTTCACAGACATGCGCTTGGAGGCGGGGCCAAGCCGCCTCGCGTTCGCCCATTGGACGGAGGGGAAGTGGGCGTGAAGCATTTTGGAACCGAATTCTCCCTCAGAAAGGCCGCCATTCGCGCTCGCGACTCGATGCGTTTTGCACCGATCGCCGAACGGGCCCTAGACAGCCCGACGTTCAGTGTTCACAGGTGGTGCGGTTGGTAGTTGGGGTGGTGGCTGGCGTTTTGGTGTTGTGAGGGTTGGAACGTGGTTGTAGTGGTGGCGGGCTGGCGTGGTGGTAAGGTGGTTGTGTGAGGGTTGGATCGTGGTTGGTGTGGTTGTAGTTGGCGCGGATGGCTGGCGTTTGGTTAAGGTGGTTGTTGTGTGATTGATCCAAAATAACGATAGAACAGAAAAACGGCTATCTCAAAGAGTCGCAGCCCGGATGAAGCACACATATTCCCTCTATACAACGGGTTTGGGCTAACTACACACGGACTTCTCGATATATCTCACCTGAGAGACTCTTTATGGTGTAATGCGAATTTCCACAACCGTAACAAATATATATATATTGTTACGAATTTGGAATTCGATTGCACACAACATACGGTTCCTTTAGTCAGCTATGTTGATAAGTGCTTGTTCCTAGATAGCTCACCTTTCATTGTTTAAATGTTCAGAAATCGATTAGATGCGCTGCGATCGATTTAATAGTTAGGGAACGAACAATGGAGACATCCCTCCCCCTCTTCTGTGAAGAGGAAGAAGAACCCTGCCGTCCCGTGACTCATGATGTCAACAACTCCCTCCCACCCGTGGTTGAGCGGGGGATGGAGCACGAGGGCATGAGTCACACCGGGCGGGGGAAGGGCGGGAGAAGGATAAGGATGAGATCCTTTATTTGTTCTTGAGTAGTAAGCTTTTTGCTTCGGCAGAGAGTAGTCGTTCAGCAGACCTTCGGGTCCTGCTTGGCTTGGGTTAGGGTTGAGGCCTTCGGAAGCTTTTTGCTTCGGCTGGCTCAGTGAGCTGCGGCTGCGGCCTGGCTCGGAGGAAGCTTTTTGGAGGCTCTTGCTTTGGTGGTTCAGTGAGCTCGGCTTCTGCTTGGCTCGGGAGAGCTTTTGCTTCGAGCTGCTTTGTTTTGGAAGGAAGTTGAGCCAGTTGCTCGGCTCGAGCTGCGAATGGTGGCTCTTCTTCTTCTTCTTCTTCTTGGTTCGTGGAGCTCTTTGTTCTCCATTTTGGTTCCCGGCTTGGTGCGATTCATCGGCCTCTTCTTGGAGGTGGTTCCTCGGGAAGCGACGCATCG
>CM068954.1:150140437-150154385 GCA_035128595.1 Eptatretus atami
TGGCTCTAAGAGAGCTCCGCGTTGTTCTTCTTCTTCTTGTTCTTGTTCTTCTGGTGAAGACAAAACCTTTATGATGCGGCTCTTGGACACATTTGTCCTTGTTTTCAGTGATTCTTCACCATTGAGAGATTGGGCTAAAACAATATATAGTACGATATCTCAAAAAGTTGTGGACTGATTCGGACAAAACTTGGTGGACATGTTAGGTGTGTTACAAAGCCAAATTGATTTGATTTTGGTGAAGATCCGAATCCAGATCTGGATGCGAGACTTTTTAAATTTTGTGATTCTTCACCATTGAGAGATGGGGCCAAAAACGATGTATCGTTTAACATTTCAAAAAATTATTGGGCCTGATATGTTCTTGTGGATCAGGCATTGCGTGGTGGAGGTATGCGCTCTACCGAGTGCCCTTCTAGTATTATGTTGTATTGTTGCAGGCCGGGGGTCGGGTAAGAAGACCACCAGGGGGGAAGCTATCACGGGTTCCCACCAGATTTCTCGGGAATTGAGGAGCCGTCGCACACGGATAATTCCGTGACGTGGCGGGTCGCTAACCGACCGTGAACGCCAATAACTCAACCACGTGACTTTGGGCCCTCCATCCAGTTAATCCGGTTACCTACAAATAACCACGTGATCTAATTACCGGGGAACACGCCCTCGGTACGCCTTGTCTGAACCGGATAAGATGCAGCCGAGCGACACTGCCAAGGACGTACCAGCTAAAAGGAATGGATCGTTGGGAATAAAATCCCGGCTAAGTTAGGATACGGACCATGCTGGATCAATGAAAGAATAGACAAAAACGAGCTGGGAACACTTCTACAAAGGATTTATAAATAAGCAGGCGAGGAAAGATATGTGGCACTGTGAATATAGCTTTTATTGTTGTCTGTAGCAGGAATAGCCGAAGGAAATGTGAGAGGTGCGGCAATAATACAAGCAACTTTCAAAAGCAGACACAGAGCAGAGTTTTCCCGATATAATTCTTGTACAATCTCAACTGAAATGAGGACAGGCGCCAGGACACACACACACACACACACACACACCACACACACAACACACACACACACGAAGAGTGATTTGAATGAAGTAGAAGGAAAGAGGAGATGAGGCTAACGGTCTCTCAATACCTTGCACGATTGCCCAATCGCGCCACCAATACGTTTTGGGGGGACGCTCCGCTGGGCGATACCTCCCTGACAGCTGGAGCGTCATCTCTTGCTCCGTGGCACTTCGTGCAGCGAGCATCGGTCCAGAAAATGAGACGTGACCGTCGGGCGTGCAGGGAGGGACTTGGGTGGAGTCAAAAATCAATGGGTGGAGAGAGAGACGGAGTCAGAAGCAAGTGGGCGGAGAAGTGGTGAAGAAGGCGGAGTCAGCAGGCGAATTGGTAAAGAAGGGCGGAGCCAGCAGGCGAATGGGTAGGTTGTCGATCCCAAGCCAGACAGAACGAGCCGCCAGGAACGACGGGCAGGAACGACACCCGCACGACCCAGGAACGAGGACAACTCCAGAACGACACAATAGGAATGATGAGCAGGAACGACACACCAGGAATGACGATTACGCTGACTCCCACCACCCCGCGACCTGTCCTTTTATGGATCCGGTGGTGCGGGGCGGGGGCGACGACCCGAAGTGATGTGTCGTCACCCGAATCGGGCACTCTGGTTGGGCCCCAGCCAGCACACGGCCCGGCCGCCATGACCGGAAGTGGCTCCACTTCACTTCCAGCCAGATGGCTCCAAGCTGCGGAACCGTCTCGCTCCGAGCACCATGACATGAATCGCCCTGCACAGAACCCCATGATATGAATCTCCTTGCACCGAACCCCGTGCCATGCCCTGGCGACCCGCGGTTGGCGCTGGTCAATATGCCTACTCCATGGTGTGCCACGCGGCCCGAGCGATCCGGCCGTACAGCATGCCTCTGCCTGGTAGCAGCTGCATCAAGGTGGAGGTGCGGGAGGATACCTGCCGTCCGCGGGAGACGTGTGGCTGTCGTGGTGAGCGAAGACTGACGGTAAGATGTTATTGTCACCCCATGCGCAGACCCGACCAAAGATATGTGTTATTCATGCCCCGTTCTGTACGATGATAAAGTATCACGGGCTGCGCGCGAGTCCGCCATGAAGCACATGGCCAGCACACGGGCTGGCCGCCATCGAGCATGGTGTTCGCGGTTATCAGAGGCGGTGGGATGCACGGTGCCAGCCCTGATCTGTGTCAGGGAATTGAGGAAAGGATTGGATAATAATTGTATGTAGGGTTGAGTTGAAGCAGAAGTTGGATATAATTATTAAATGGGGAAATGGGTGGGAAAGTGTGCGCCGAGTGTGTATTGAAAGTTGCCAGCATTTAGGGTGCCGTTGCTTCCATCTCCTCGGTACATGTTCCGTGCAGCGTTGGCGTCGTGTTGGGTACGCTTTCTGTCCAGGGGGTGGAAATTTCCGCTGTACGTGCGTTTGGCAGGCTGTGATTTCTGCAGAGGGGTGTCCGGCGTAATGCCTGCTTGGCCTTCGCTGAGGACCCATCTCACAGCGAAGGGCGCACGTGACTGGGGTTTACCTCAGGAATAAGAGTAGAAGAGTAGAAAAAAGAATAGGAATGAGTGCTGAGATTTAGTCAGTCCGAGCTATGAAGTTTACACAACGCACTGTCCCGTTGTCCCGCTAGACAAAAGGGAAGGGACTATCTGAACATATATTAATGGAATAACTGTCCCGGGACCGCTGTATGATGGTTGCTATTGCTTTGGAGGGATGTGGTTCCCAGAACCGCAACAGTATTGTATACCTATATAAATGCAAGTTGCGCAATTGTGTCTGAATGGGCTAAACATCCTAACTACAGCACGTTTAATGCCGAATGATACCTCATCTGTGAGCTCTTACTGAGTCCGAACAGTGCATGTGGAGGCCTACAAATATCGCTATTCATGCAATTTTGAGTTAAGTGCATTTTTGTTCCCAGGTTGCACACATGGGTGGTGTATAGGTTCAGAGTCGCTAGTTCGCACATGCACTGGAAGTAAAAATAATATAACCACAAACTATTCAGTCAATTCCGTCCAACATATAATTACCTTTTCGTCCATTTACTTCACCGAGAAGCCTTAGCGGTCTTAAAAGTTAGTGACTATTATGTGGAATTGGGATTGGAAGATGGGGCAGCGAAAGGACAGAGTTGGGAAAAGGGGTTTGAGGCTTGGGGTTGGGAAGGGGCTTGCAGAATTGAGGCTTGGTTGAGGAGTAAAAGGTTTGCTTGTTTACTTGCAGCTATCATTGACTCGATCAAGTGAGATACCCACCATGTCTTTGTTGTATTTGAAAATAAGGACTTTTCACTGAAATACATGTTTTTGCACTAGTGGCATTAACTTTCGACTATATTGTTTCCTTTGAATCACCTTGTATATAATATTATAACATGTTCCATTCTCTGAGCGAATTGTCTGCAATTTACCAAAAACCATTGACATCACATCTGTATTTCGCATAATAACGATAGATTTCTCCATGTGTGATGCCCGCCCCTCAATTCAATAGATATTGTTTTTGTATACATATTCGAGGCTTGTGGAAGACCTAGTACAGAGAACCGATCAGGATGTAACAGACAAAAACAGTACGCAAAACACACATTTATGGGGCGGACAAGATGGATACAGAAGGAAACTCCAAGAAGAGAAAACTGGAAAGTTCGAAGGAGGTGGGATTTGGGTGGGGTTAACGAGGGTAGAAAAGATCATGGTTTTGGATTGGGGACTATCTGAGATGGTGATGAATAGCTGTCTTAAAGATCTGGAGGGTAGAATATGCTTGAAGAGAATGTGTAAGTTGATTGTATAGGCAGAAAAAAAAGAGGAACAAATGAGTGGAGGTGACCAGTGATCCTGGATTTAGTTAGTTTCACCTGAAGGGGGTTGATGGTGGACCATGCGAGTCCTGCAGAAACCTGGTGGAGGGGAGAAAGCACTGAAAGAGGAGAGGGTGCAAGACCAGAAAGGAGGCTTGTTTGAAATGTCATGCGATACAAAAACGATGTATCGCATAACATTTCAAAAAATTATTGGGCCTGATATGTTCTACTGGATCAGGAATTGCGTGGCAGAGGTATGCGCTCTACCGAGTTGATACTACAAAGCAGAGAGGACACCGACCTGTCTGCAATGGGGAAGTGATAAGCCTGTAGACTCAGCTTCATCACGGGAGATTCCAATAATCTTAAAGGCCTTGGTTTCTATGGTGTTGAGCTGAGAAAGATGTGAGGCAGGGGAGCCAGCCCAGAGGGGAGAGCAGTACTCCATAAAGCTGGGGATGAAAGCTGTGTTCAGGTTTGCCAAGGAAGGATTTTGTGTGCTGGAGAATGCCCAGTTGGTGACTGGCTTTGGAGGCCAACTTTGAAATGTGGTTTACCCAAGAATGATCATGGCTGATCGTGAGACCCAGGAGGTTGAATGATTGAACTTCCTCAAGAAGATTGTTAAGAGGAGATAGGAAGGTTTGCCATGCAGTCCTTTCAGAGAGTGAGAGTGTGAGATTTGTCAGGATTGAAAGACATATTGAAAGTGTTTGATTTGGACATTGTAGTATAGTTTTTATTAGTTTTGTGGTGTTTTTCATTAACTTTTTTTTTTGTTGTGTGGCAGTGCATTATATCATTTCCAGGATTTAATCAGTTAAATCATCCCACTCATAATGTGTGTGTGTGTGTGTGTGTGTGTGTGTGTGTGTGTGTGTGTGTGTGTGTGTGTTTAGCTCGTGGGTGGAGCAACGAAGACTCTATGCCAGGAGAAAGTCTGGAAGAGTTGATGGCAAATGTTACTCTTCAATTTCTAAACCCTGCCTTTTTCACTCTAAAAATCAATGAACATGACACTATGAGTACATCAAGGTGAATATATATATAAATATATTTGGTATGAATCATGGCTACCATCGTTTTATTCAGAAAATGTGTTTTTAAAACTCTGTATTTCCCTTTTGAAGACCCTTGCAGTGTCATTGCCTTATTATTTTCTATCCTGTTATCTCCCTTTCATTTCGCACATTGTTCTCAAAATCATTTTCTCACCACCCGTCCCCCCCCCCCCAACCCTCGAGTCTTGAGTATGCAACATGTAGGAGGTTACCTCTTGTACAATAACAGTATTTTTGAAAATGTTCCAACATAACCATTTCTATTTTACACTCTATAGTTGCAGTTTCCAGCTCACTCAGCATTATCTTCTTTGGATTATTATGCAAATGACACAGAACACAACAAGAAGGTGAGAAAATCGATGATTTTTGTCACTTTTGCTATCTTATGTTTTGAAAGCCAGGTTTACTTTTTTAGATGCAGGTTTGCCTTTATTTTCGCCTGATTTTTTATATCTTTTATCTTGGGGTTAAGTTTGCTTACTCCTTGTCTTAAAGCCTTGTATTCCTTATAATTTGCATCCTCAACTCTTGATTGTTGAAGTATCCATAGTGTGCACAAAAGCAAGGGTGTGATGCCCGCCACTCGGAGGCATGCCTAGCGTCAGTATTTGGTAAAGAGATGCCAAATGGTTAGCCTCAGATCCAATGAGGTTTATTACGGAGACAGCAAACAGCACTTGTCACACGATGGAGACCATACAACCCACTCGACACGAGCGCCCTACATCAGTACATCGGTAAATATCAGTACAACAACCAGCCCAGACTGGATGGTTGTAGTACTGATACTCGTTCTCTATAAATGGTACAGTTGTAAATATTATAAAATCCATTCCATCCTTATTTTATTAAGACCATGTGACCACGTTTCTCAATGCATGGTTTCAATGAAGAAATCCTCATGTCGATTTGGATTCCTCTGTGATGGTTGGCTTTACGAAGTGGAAGTACTTTGGAGTAGGGATTTAAATGATATTTCACATTGTACTGTGGAAAAAATGAGCGAATGTACCACGTAGTAGGACAAATAAACTAAGCCACAAACGCTTAATTGATGCAAATTAAAATATCGTCACATGTATGACCTTTCAACTGTCATTCCCTATTATTTACATGGAATCAATACATGCTTGGTGTTGGCTTAATGGTTAGGGTGGTAGGATTGGGATCCAAGGATCCTGAGTTCAAATCCTGCTTGGCTGTTGAATGAATACCAGGTGGGGTTGACTCTGTCTGTCATCCTTCCGAGGTCGGCAAAATGAGTGCCAGCTTGCTGCTGGTATCCTGTGTCAGAGTGGCGACCTGTCCAGGATTGTACCCAATAGCCAAGGAGACTGCTTCGGCAGCACCAACGCTCTGCACGGAGTCTGGTCCCAATGGATGGATGGATGGAATCAGTACAATTCCCATCATCCAATCAACCTGCATATGTATTAAATTAGTCAGTGGGATTTGTACTGCTGTCTCTCATATTAAAATGACCACAGCAGTTGTAACCATATGTTAAACATGCTTCCACAGGTACTTTCTGCCTATCTGGAATACATGGTTCGTGTCAGCAAACTGCTCGGTGTGGAAGAGAAAACAGCACGACCTCGCATGCAGGCTGTGCTTGAGCTGGAAAAAGACCTTGCACAGTTGGCAAAAAAAGATCTATATTTCCTCAACGAGAGCACTTTCTCTATTGTGGAGCTGCACGTAAGAAAGTTTCCTTTGACTGATGTTAATAGACCCAGGTACCTCTATTTTATCAGTTATGAACTCATAAAATATCATAGTATATTTCCACTGAAACAGAAGCATGTTCAAGAAGTGAGCAAGGTCGGGGCAAAGAGTGAGAGCAGAGTCGGGGGGCGGCAAGGATGAGAGCGTGGTCGGGGCAAGTAGTGAGGCGTGGCCGGGGCAAGTAGTGAGGGCATGGTCGGGGCAAGGATGAGAGCGTGGTCAGAGCAAGGAGTGAGGGCGTGGTCGGGCAAGGAGTGAGAGCTGGTCGGGGCAAGGAGTGAGAGCGGGGTCAGGGCAAAGAGTGAAGGGCGGGGTCGGGCAAAGAGTGAGAGCAGGATAGTGGACAAAGAGTGAGAGCGTGGTCGGGGCAAGTCGTGAGGGCGTGGTCGGGGCAAAGAGTGAGAGCAGGATAGTGGGCAAAGAGTGAGAGCGGGGTCGGGGCAAAGAGTGAGAGCAGGATAGTGAGCAAAGAGTGAGCAGGGTAGGAGGGAAAGAATGAGAGCAGGGAGGGGCAAGGAGTGAGAGCGTGGTCAGGCAAGGAGTGAGAGCGGGGTCGGGGCAAAGAGTGAGAGCAGGATAGTGGGCAAAGAGTGAGCAGGGTAGGAGGGAAAGAATGAGAGCAGGAGGGCAGAGGGAGGGGGTCGGGGCAAGGAGTGAGAGCGTGGTCGGGCAAGGAGTGAGAGCGTGTGCGGGGCAGGAGTGAGGCGTGATCGGGCAAAGAGTGAGAGCAGGATAGTGGGCGAGTGAGAGCGGGTCGGGCAAAGAGTGAGAGCAGGATAGTGGGCAAAGAGTGAGCAGGGTAGGAGGGGAAAGAATGAGAGCAGGGGAGGGGGCAAGGAGTGAGAGCGTGGTCAGGGCAAGGAGTGAGGCGGGTCGGGGCAAAGAGTGAGAGCAGGATAGTGGGCAAAGAGTGAGCAGGGTAGGAGGGAAAGAATGAGAGCAGGGGAGGGGCAAGGAGTGAGAGGTGGTCGGGGCAAGGAGTGAGAGCGGGTCGGGGCAAAGAGTGAGAGCAGGATAGTGGGCAAAGAGTGAGCAGGGTAGGAGGGAAAGAATGAGAGCAGGGGAGGGCAAGGAGTGAGAGCGTGGTCGGGGCAAGGAGTAGAGCGGGGTCGGGGCAGAGTGAGAGCAGGATAGTGGGCAAAGAGTGTGCAGGGTAGGAGGAAAGAATGAGAGCAGGGGAGGGCAAGTAGTGAGGGCGTGGTCGGGGCAAGGAGTGAGAGCGTGGTCGGGGCAAGGAGTGAGGGCGTGGTCGGGGCAAGGAGTGAGGGCGTGATCGGGGCAAGAGTCAGGGCAAAGATCAGTTTTTAGGCATGGATGATACTGTACATAACGTTGATGAAAGTGTTTAGTATTGATGATAAGAATTGGAGGGTGTGTTGGCTGTATAAAGTGTATATGATGCTTCGAGCTTAGACATGGTAAAAAGGGCGGATAATATTTTTCAAAGGGATGTGGTTGGTAGTTATTCATGTTGTGGCAAATAAGATGGGAAACAGATGAAATGAAGAAGAGCTTCATACTGATTGTGAGATGCTTGACTTGTAAGAGATAATATAATGTTTATGGCATTTCAAGTTAAACTAGGTATGAGGTTAGAATATGTAAGTGAGATGATTGTTAATCAACTTTGCCTGGGATAATTAAAGGGTTTGGATTTGTTGATATATTGTATTAATTTTAAAAGAAGGTAGTATTCATAGAAGGATAGAGAAGGGGGCAGAATATTTGCTGGAATGATTCCAAAGTTGTTAATTTTGATGTTTTTTTGAGAGTAAGGGAAATAGGAGGGGGAAAGGAGTGGAGAGAGGGTGAAAAGTTGGTGAGAAAAGCCTCGATACAAAGCAGAGTGTTTCAACTCGGTGTTTCCCTTCAAATCTCATGTACACAACCTGTCCCCATCTTAACCTGCCATACCCACTGTCTTCTGGGCTTTGTGTCTTTCTCACCCAAGAATGTAGTGGCAACAGATCCAGATGGTATCAGTATCACTGTTATAAAATCATGCTGTGCTGCTCTTGCTTCTCCCCTGCATGCTCACATGTCATATCTCCTTCTTTGGCTGCCTTCTTTCTTCCTGGAAGACAACAAACACCACTCCATTTCACAATAAGGGTGTAAAAATAGATCCTCTCAACTTTGTATCGAGGCTCAACTACAGCCTGTAAGTTTACTTCCAATTATTAGCAAAGCCATGGAATCCATCATCACTGCTGACATAAAGTTTTCCCTCTTTTAAAACAGCCTGGGATCTAACTATCAGTTTGGATTCCATCCCAGCCATTCACTCAATTCTGGACATACTGTTCTCTCAATTGTTTGAGGCGCTCAGTCTCAAACAAGATGTGGGGACCATCTACCGACATGAATATCAAGCATTTAACAGTTTTTATTCCTGCTCTGGTTGCCAAGCTCGCTGCTTGCATCATTCAAGGCAAACTTCATTCCTGACTTTATGACTTCCTCAATTCATGCAGCCAACATGTTGTTTCCCTGCATACGCGAAGCGAAAAGCAGGGTTAAGCAATTGGTTCACTTTTCTGTCTGTCTGTCTGCAAATGTCAGTTTTTGATTGAGGAATAACTTTATTTCAATTGACTTATATTTTGAACATGAATCAGAAAACGAACCTGTAGTTTAGCAGTACATTGGCTCTGATTTCGTCCCAATTGCACATGTGCAGAGATGAATGAGGGTTTTTTTTTTTTTTTTTTACTCTGTCTGCCTGGCAGTCAAACAAAATGAAAAATCATGAAACTTACTGTTTTTAAGGACATAAACAACAGGCACGAAGAACCAATGTAACGTGTTAAATAAGGTGGTACAAAACATGCTGCATTCAACGGCAGCAATCTTCCGAATTATTTTTTTCTACAACCTTAAAATTTAAAAAATCATTTTCAATTGAATTATATACTTGAACACTGAAGAACACAAATCCCCTTTTTGGCACTTTGAAAACTCTTCTGTTGAGCGGTACTTGGACAAAATATTACAGCATTTTACATCATCACGACCAATCAAATTTGCTGCTCGCAGACCCCATCCATGTCCTTGTTTCTCAAGACTGTGCAGGGTAAGGTGTTCTATGAACTCTCCAGTTATTAATGAATTCCTTTTTTCTTTCATCTACTTGGACCAAAAGTTCGTTTGATTTATCGCACATACTTTAAAGCCCGTGTTTCTGTGATTGAGGAAGAAGAAGCTGGACCTCGAGCTTTAACGCAGAGGGTTCCAACAGTAACGTTTATTATTCTACCACAGCAAGAACCCTTTACAAAGACATGGGTGGAGCACACAAAAGGAAATCTAGTAATTCTTGAAGCAATGGAAAAATATGTAAATGAGCACAACAACTATATTGTTATAAAATATCCTTTTTTGCCTTTTTCCCTTCATTTACATCCTCGTTAGCACTCACAGAATACATGTGCAATATGTTTGTGAAGTACAACATGCTGTCTTTTAATTAAACCCATTAGTGAAGCAATGGGAGACACGCCTATAGTTCCTTTGAAAAAAACTACTCACAGCCCAGAAGGCCTTGGTCCTTAGCTAGTGGAGTGCTGCTCTCCCCGATGGATTGACACCCATGCTTCACATCAATCAGTTTAATCCCACCCTTCCCTCCAATGCTTCAAGTTTTCTATACACCATTAACTCATGTCACCCCTCTTCCCTCTCATTCTACCAGTGATATTTCTTACCCCCATTAACCTTCCCTTACCTAATCCCCTTCCTTGCAGGTTACTGTTTCCTCCCCTCCACTCCCTCATCTTTTCCTGTTTGTTTATTCCGTTGCTTGTTGCATCTACCTATGGTTTCACTGCACCAATTTCAGTGTGTTTCTTTACCCTCTGTCACCTCACTGTTCCATCACTCGATTTTGCATGGAAAATAAACAAAAAAGAAAAGGAGAAGATTAGCGAGGTATTTAAATAATTTAGCACAAACTCATGTTTGTTTGTTTGTTTTTGTTTGTTTGTTTTTTTCCAGAATCTCGCCCCTTTCTTCAATTGGACGGAATTTCTTTTTGCTGTTTTCACAAAACATATTGTTGATCACTTTCTTGATAACAACAAAATCATTCTTTCTTCTCCGATGTACTTTGAAGATGTTTCCATCATGTTGACCAAAACCAAAAAAAGGTAAGCAAAACATTATTTGTGTCCTCCCGATCTACCTGAAAACGGCCTATCTACCAATGAATTGCTAAACATGTACGGTTGTCTGAACGGAAACCAAAGCTCAAGGAAGAGCTAATTGGCAGACGATTGAAGGTTACCAGTTGGACACAGGGGTGGCAGGGAATATATTGCATGGTATATGTTGTGGGGCATGACCTGAGCTGTCTTGAATGACTAGAGGGACAGGAAGGGTTGGAGATCTTGGAGTAAGTGATTCAACTGGTGGTAAAAGAGGGGATGAGGGAGTGGGGAGTGGGGGTCATAAGAGTGTAGACGGGAACGGAAAGCTTGAGCTTGGGGATGTTGACAAGGTGCTCAGTTATTACTGTGTCCGTCATGGAGTTAGCTAGTCAAAGTTCTACCCTGACAAAAAAACACTTACAGCTTTGACGAAGTATCAGCCTCAAGGAGCTCTGTATATATCAGAGGAAACACGACTCCATCCTTTAGAAGTGAGACGTCATACTTGTCTGAATTCCAGTTGCAGATGTTAACGATCTCACGGTGCCTTTCAAAATAAAGTATGACTGTGTGCCAATACGTTGGTTACTTACTTTATATACAGTATTAACGTTATGTGGAGGTTCACTTCGATTTAGTCCATGAGAAGAATGATGTTAATATATTAGATAGAAGATAAGTAAATTGATAGCTTTGATGAATAAAGTGTGATTAAAGCTTTGGCATCATTGGTTAAATGGCCTCCTGTGTCTTGTATATGCTTGTAAATGCAAAGCGACCTATTGATCTGGTACACATTGTTTCATATCTTTTGGCTTCTGTTGAGTAAACTGTGACGAGCATATATAAATGCCTCATTTGTTGTGAACAGCACCATAAAGAATTACATAATTTGGACTGCAGTACATGAAATGCTTCCCATGCTGGACAACAGATTTCTCAGTGCCAAGTCAAAGCTTGAACTGATTTTGCATGGAGCTAACAAGGTAATAAAAACTGAACTCATCCAAAAGTGTCACACAACAAACTACATGGTGTTTTAATTTTTGCTTTTACTGCAGTTGTAAAATACTGTCTGTCTATAAGAGAGATCTCTTGCAGACTGTGAACAAGCCACGCTGGCAAGTATGCATGGAGCACGTATACAAGCACATGCCCATGGCATTGTCTGCCATCTTTGTGCAGAGTCCATCAGTCTATGATGAGGACTCCATTAAAACGGAGGTATGGAACTGGAAGTGTACCCTGAACACGGTAACGCTCCTCTCGTGGCTGAACGTACTTTACACAATCATTTGTGTGTGAAGGACCCTAAGCTGAGAAAGGAGTGTTGGTTTGTTTTTTCCCCATGCAATTAAGTCTTGTGTAAAGCTCGCGTGTTTGTTTAAAGTGTGTACTTGCCGTGTATGTTGAGTGTGGCCAAAGAGCAACCGCGCAACCTCAAAGGCTTGTGTTCAACTTGAGTTATGTTTTCAATGTCATCTCAATTTATTTCATCAGCAATCTATCACTGTTCTTCTTCTTCGAGTTCATCTGCCTCCTTCAATCCTGAAGGTTTTTGCAGAACAACCTCTGGTTGTTTGTCTGTGTTCTATCCTTTTAAATGCTGAACTTCAAGCAAGGAAGCAGCACGTGCCATATTAAGTGCTTGGTACGACTTGGCCGGGGTTTGAACCGCCGACCTCCCAAATTCAGAGTGGACACTCTGCCGATTACGTCACTGAGGCTGGTTCTATCTTACACTGATCCGGGTTCAAGTCTGGTTCTATCTTGTTAATGTATTTTTCACAGAACCTCTAGGATACCGTCGTGACCGATTCTAGTGTGTGATGTATAGACAGTGTAATACACAAACCATAAGAAGTGAAATTTCTTTAGTAGTTTTGACCACCATGGACAATCATCCAAAGTGGGCAGTTTAATAAATGGTTATATGGACATTACATTACCATAGACACAACCATCTTGGGCCCAGTGGCCTTTTTTTCTCTTTGTCTACTCGTTTTACCCCTCTTTGATTTCTCATGTTTTTCTTTTCTCTAATTATTTCAGATTCAGCACATGATTGATGAGATTACCAAGATCTTTGTGAAAGACTTGGATTCACTCAGCTGGATTGACAAGGAGACAAAAGAGGCTATTGCTCGTAAGGTACAGTTGGAAATTATATTCTTTGTTGTTTTTACCTGCAAGATCAACCTTATACAGATGTGCAGTGGCCTGCAAAAGTGTTCAGCCCCCACCAATAATGCCACTTTTGGATGAATTACAAACTTTTAGAAACTATTTTTCCAAATGAATTTTTTTATTCATAACTGAAGAGATCAAACGAAACACTGTTATAGTTGAAGGATGTTACATGTCAGGAATACCTATAAAAAAACATGTTCAAATCAAAATTCACTGGTTGTAAAAGTATTCAGGCCCTGAGGTCAGTACTTAGTGGAAGCACCTTTTGTAACAATGACTGCTACATGAGTCTTTCTGGGTAGGTCTCCACCAGCTTTGCACAGTGAGATGGTGAAATCTTTGCCCATTCTTCACGTGAAAATTACTCCAGTTCTGCCAAGTTTGATGGGGATCGTCGATGGACTGCAATGTTCAAGTCTCACCATAAATGTCAATCGGGTTCAAGTCAGGACTTTGACAGGGCCACTCAAGAACATTTATTTTCTTATTCAGCCACTCTAGTGTGGCTTTAGCTTTGTGCTTCAGATCATTGTTCTGCTGAAATGTTAATCTCCAACCCAGTTTACAGATTCATGGCTGACTCAAGCAGGTTTTCATCAAGGATTCTCCTGTACCTTCTTCTATACCATCCATTGTACCTTCTATCCTGACAAGCTTGTCAGTTCCTGCTGATGAAAAACAGGTTCATAACATGATGCTGTGACCACCATGCTTGACAGGAGGGATGGTGTTGACTGAGTGCTGTGCAGTGTTATGTTTGTGCCCGCCAGACGTATCGCTTGGAATTTAGACCAAAAAATTCAATCATTGGCTCATCTGACTATAAAACGTTTCTCCACATGCCTGCAGTATCATGAGGATGCTTTTTCACAAACTCCTTACGAGCTTTTAGATGTCTCTTTTTCAGTAATGGCTTCTTTCTTGGCACCTGTCCATAGAGGTCCAGCTTTGTGAA
>CM068954.1:150198863-150213861 GCA_035128595.1 Eptatretus atami
AAACAAACAGTTTTGGTTTCGAAAAGCTTTTCAGTACGAGGTTGAAGTTAACTATTCCATGCGTGGTGACATACAAATTGGTGAGATGCGCTTCACCTGCCAATTTTGTCATGCCCTTAAGTGGGGTGGGGAGTCGCCAGGGATGTGCTGCTCCAACGGTAAGGTCAGACTTTTAGACTCGCCTCAGCGGACAAATGCCCTCTAATCGTGGTAGTGGCACCGTATTCTGCTTGCCCACTACCTGTCCTCGATCCCGTGCTCTCTTCCGTCGCGCGCGTTCTCTGGATACGCTTACTTCGCGGGCATTTTGTCCGGCCTTCCTGTGGTTATTCGGTTAAACCGTTGTCCGTCACTAGCCTTTAAAACTATTTCTGCCTTTCTGGCAAGCCAGGCAAATACAAACATGAGTTCCGGGCCTGCGACAATAACGTTGCTTAGGGTCTTTGGCCATCCGGATATGTTGTGTTGGTCCAGCCAGACTGTTCTTCTGCTGTCAGAACAGCTTAAAGCACTTCCCTTAGGCGATGGACGTGCAGATCACGTTAAGAACCTTTAAAATAATGCTGCTTACGTTAGGTCATTTTCACCGGCTAAACCACAGAAAGCGGGTTCGACACTGCATGGTCCTTATAGCTAAAGTCGTTTATGACCTCCAACACCATGTGCGTATGCACGGGGTCCTCTTTGTTGTCGCATCAGTCGAGCGCGTCCACGTAATTCAGACCTCCGGGAGGAGGGAGGGCATAAGAGAGGAGGGCATGAGCGGTTTAATTGTGGGGTTCTTGCACAAATCTCTTACGATGACTACTCAGAAGGAATACCCACGCGGTCTGCTGCTACCATCATTTTGGGCGTTCTGCCTTACTGCAACCCGGTTTGGCAGAGCTTCGTTGGGACGATGACTTGCGATTGGTAAAAAAAAACAGTCCAGTAGTGGCCACAGTGCCCTCCAGTAAGGGACTTTCTGTGTTCATAATGAGACAGAGCTGCACTGTGCAATTTATTAACATGCGCCCCCTATACCCACTCGCTGCTCCTGCTCTCACGTCTTCTGAGGCTGTTTGTGGTAGCGGCAGCGCCGTCTTTTCGCACAAGAAGTTGTTCTTCTGCATAACTCCGTTGGCTGATTGGGAAAGAAGGGCGGGCTTAACAGTAACAGTAACAAACCATACTCCGTCGTCTCTGGTTTGCCTGGTGCAAATGGTTATCCTTTAGAAAAACCTGTCAGACACAAGCTCCACCACCTTCTAAAGTAGCTTTTCCTGCGTGCACTTTCACCACATCGCTATTTCGCATTGCAAGGGAGATGTCTTGAGCCCTCAATTAGGGCCTGTCACACCTTGACGTTTAAGCCAGCAATGGCAACGTATAAAATTGATCTAAAACGTTGACGTACGCTGAAATTTTGATGGTTTTTTTGAGTTTTTGGCGTATTCAAAACGTGTTGGTCGTTTGCATAACATATTAGTAACGGGCACAGAACGTTTCGTTGTGTTATACATAACTTTTACCAACGAATGCTTACCTTGTGATCGGCGTTCAAAACTAAGACAAGCGATAGTTCAACTTACCCTTTGCGCGCTATACGTATCGCCGGCGAACTCGTGGCGTAGCCAGTTAAGAACTTGCCGGACGCCGATTGAAATCAAAATGCCCGAGATTTTGAATTGTCAACATTGCAGTCACACCTTGACGATTTTGCCAGGTATGCCATTCTATGAAAAATGGGTTTACAACGCTAGGCACACGTCAATACGCTATAGGAAAGTTGAGTATACGTTAAGATTATGCTCGAAATCATTGAAGTAAGCTGGTATATTACTAGTCCGTTCGATACGTCGTGAAATTTCAAGCATGCTGAAATTTTAAGACGTACTCGACTGAGGCTCACACGTTTCGCATGCGTTGGCATCTGTTCTTGCACGTTCGCGATCGTTTAAACACGGCGAACACACGTTACTTGTAGGTTAGTCATAAGTCGAAGCACGTCAAGTTAATGGCAACCATACTTGAACCCAATTTATAACCGTTGAGTAACGTGCTTTGAACAAATGAGTAACGTCAGCTTAGCCTATGTTTAACGTGCTGAAAGTATGAGTAACGTGCATTGAAACTATGTATAATGGCCTTGAACCAATGGCTACCGTGCTATGAACGTAAGAGTAACGTGTGTTTAACCTGTGTGTAGCATGTTTTGAACCTAAGTAAAAGTGCATCTAACCATTGAATAACATGCTATGAACCTATTTGTAACGTATGTATAACGCACATTGTCGTATGTAGACGAATTAAATTGAGTCTTCCGGACAACCACAGAACTTACTGAACGTGTTTCTAACTTACATCTACCGTGTACTGATGTATTGGCAGCGTTTAGGGGAATTGGTACATACAAATGGGCTTCACAAGAGGAACCCATCATTGTTCCAGACTCCATGTTGAGTAGATGTCAATGCCAGTAGTATCAGTAGTAGTAATACTATTAGCAGTAGTTGGTGTGCGTGACAGTAGTAATAGTAGTAGTAGTTGTAGTAGTAGCATTGGTAGTAGTAGAATGTCTACATCAGTAGTAGTAGTGGTATGTCTGTCAGTAGTAGTAGTAGTGTCTATGTCAGTAGTAGTAGTAGTAGTAGTATGTCTATGTCAGTAGTAGTAGTAGTAGTAGTAGTTGTAGTAGTAGTATTGGTAGTAGTAGTAGGTCCATGTCAGTAGTAGTAGGTGAGCGTGATGGGGAGGGTGTGGGTGATGATGGATCCTCTTATCGTCCACGAATAGGAGACTATTTGCACCATTGTTCGATGTTCTTTTCGGCTATTTTTTTTCCTCATTCCACGATGAATATTTCTTTGTTTTACTTTTTAAAGTATTAAAAAGACTTTGACAAATGCATAATGTACTAGTAATGACACAGAACGCTTCGAGAACTTATACATAAGTTATACCAACGATTGTTTATCGTGTTTTAGGCGTCCACAACCTATGCCCAACGATAGTCTAGCGTATGCATAGCGTAATAATTCCCAAGCACGTTATTCATAGGTTATAAATAAGTCACGGGTACCCTCAACATTACTTTGATGTGTTTTCGACGTATGAGGAACTTTCAGGTAGCGTTTGCGAAGTGTGAACAACGTTTGTGTAGCGTGCTTACAAAACGTTACTCATAGGTTAGAAATAAGTTTCGGGTACGGAATGTTACCTCTACGTGTTTCGACTTATGAGTAACATACAATTAACGTGTGTCAACGATCGCATAACGTGCCTAAACCTTATGGCCGGCGTAGCGGAACGTGTGAGCCAAACGCCGAGTACGTCGTAAAATTTTCAGCATTCGAAAAAGAGAGAACAAGCACAAAAGTCAACGATTAAAGCCAGCGTACAACGACTTATGGCAGTGTTTTTCAGGGTATTCCTAACGTATACAAAACTTACCAATAACGTATTCGACATGTGCCAGCGTATTCGGCAAATTTGTAAAAAAAACGGCATACGTTCGCTAAATCGTCAAGGTGTGACAGCCCCTTTACCATCTAACGTAGGCAAAAATGGCCTTTTGAGTTTTTGTTTCAGTAGCTGCCTTTTAATGACTCCCCACGGCTTTCCAAGGTGCAGCGCTACTTCGTCTTGTGTGAAAGGACTCACTGCGACTTCTAGCCAACTCCCGTTTTGCCCGGAAGTACTCGCCTAAACGCTCCTTCCATTTACGGCCTCGGTGGACCCATACAGGTATGCATTTAACCATAGAAGAATCATAGTACGTAGAATTTATTTCACCTTCAATCTTTCGCTATTTCAGGTGCCATCAAACAGCCGTCCACATCAGAATGCCCTCTCAGTTGCAAGTTGCCAAGAGAACAATTCCACCGTTCTGAAAACCTAACTCATCTTTGCGTGTTACTTCCCCTTTTATCCGCCTGTCAATACATCATTTCACCCTACGTTTTCTACGGTACCATACAGGTCCGGATAGAAGAGTCTTTACGCGGTTTAGAGCCGTCAATTATGAGGTAGTAAGCGTTTACTGTTTAGTGGTGGAGCTACGCTTATTGTGGCTTTCAGCAGCTATTCAGGAAATTTGCAAGAAATCCCAAGCAACGCCGGGCTTTACTGCTAGTGGACGATAAACTGGGCGTCACATCTGCCGGAATCCCTCACCCCTCTCCTTCCCAACCCTACCCACTCTCTCCCACCCCTATCCCTCTTTCTGACCTCTATATATATATATATATAGTTCTGGGGAGCTTATGGGATGCACATCATCTGTCCCTCGGTCCATTCACCCGCAAATACTTGTAATTTCTTCTCAGAAACTACACATACGATTTCAATGAAATTTGACCACAACCTTCATCATCCGTGATGCATAAAAGAGCAGGTTCTGAAGGGGTCTAGAAAGGGAGTTTATGGTGGGGGGGGGAGTGCCCCCCCAAAGTGGTATTTGCTTTCTTCTCAGAAACGATACACACAATTCCAATGAAACCTCACTGCAACTTTCATCACCCATGACATACCAAAGTTTGTTCATGACATGAGCAAAATCTGGCTCAAAGGGGATTTAAGGGGGGTTGCCCACCAAAATATGCATTTGCTTTCTTCTCAGAACCTACACACACAATTCCAATGAAACTTGACCACCATCTTCACCACCCATGATGTACTAAAGTTTGTTCATGACATTAAAAAAAAAATTCGGGTCTATGAGAGTCAATGGGGGGAGGGGGGTTGCCCCCCAAAATTTGCATTTGCTTTCTTCTCAGAAACTACACATACAATTCCAATGACACTTGACTACAATTTTCATCACCTGTGATGTACTAAAGTTTGTTCACGACATTAAAAAAAAATTGGGTCTAAGGGGTTCTATGGGGGGGAGGGGGTTGCCCCCCAAAATATGTATTTGCTTTCTTTCTGAAACCACACACAATTTTGATGAAACTTGACCACAACCTTTTATCACCTGTGATGTACAGAGGTTTGTTCATGGCAATAAAAAATATCCATTCCCCCTCCCCCCTTCCCCCCGCTCCTTAATACCCCCATGAGCGAAGCGACGGGTTGTATTTGCTCATAATCAATAATTACTTATTTGTTGAGTTCCTTATATTTGCATTTGCTGAAATAATTTCATATATTGTTTCAATAATATTGAGGTTTTGGAAAGACCCCAGGGAGTTGCACTCAACACATGACAGATCCCGAGTTTAGATATTTCCTGAGCAATTATGTTTAGTTTGGTTACCCTTCCCCTCATATCACGGACAGGGAAATGCGTTGCATGTGTGTATATCAGGTTCAAATCCCCTTTGTAATTCTTCCCTTTCTAAAACTTCTATCCATTATTATCTCTCTCCCCCTCCCCCTGAACCCCTCTCCTTCCCCGTGCCTTCCTACAGTGCAACTACGCACACAGAGCAACATGCACACATTACATTACAAGACACATTCATTACATTACCAATCAAAGCCATTTCAGCATTGCCGTCACCACCACAAAAGCCATTCCAGCACTACCTGAGCCCTCCACATTATGCCATTTCAGCACTACCTTCGCCACGACACAAGCCACTCGACGCCCAAGCGAAATCAGAGGGAATTGCTGCGCCGAAGTTGCTTGACCGACCCTCTAAACAGCTAGGCAGCAGGAAAGGGGACCGGGTGCGTGCCAATGAGAAAGCGGCACGTGAAGGTCAAAGGGTGCTGCGGTGACCTTCACTCCCAGAAGCCAGGCCTCACAAAAGAGGAATAAAAGCCGGTAAATTCCGACATCAGAGCTGTTTTGCATCTGGGGAGCGATATGAGATGAGCTGCACCACAAGACGAACCTCTACAAGAGCAAACCTCTGCGGAGATGATCAGGTTGGTGCCATGAGGTAGAGAGTGGGCAAACAGCGCAAGTTCCCTGGACGCAGCGGCCAAACACACTGACTTGCACAATCTTTCTCTTCTATCACTGCTTCTAATTAGTTAACTTGAGATGCTTTAAAGAGCTCAACGGTTGCCTCTTGACCCATCAGGGCATAGAGAGTTTCAACCATTATCCCTTGACAATCCAGGTGGGATTATTGACTCTCACCCTCACAGTTTCCTCTCGTGCACACATTGCAAACACCTGGCACCTCTCCCGACACACGATGCCTCATTGTCCTCTTCCTGTACTTCCTCCCTTTCCGCCCTCCCCTTCATGTTGAGATCCCGCCGGCTCATGTGCAAGTGTAAAAGGGGTTAACAATATGCCATGACTTCTTCTTTTTCCTGTCTCTATCCTCTTGTCTAATTTCCCGGTAAAATGAGCCATGCCCGTATTGCGTTTTAGTCGTAAGGCTTAGTGTATAAGGGGTTGTTTACATGCTAGGGGTTAAGACTGTTCTTTGTGGCATTGCATCTTGGTGAATACTTCTTTGTAAATACATGCCTTTCAACAGTAATTGTATTTACAAACCTGCTTGATCGTCTGTTTCCTCCATTGGTTAAACACAGTATGTCATAAGTAGATGGGAGTTTTTACCCTACTGGTTCACTATGATAAACTAGCAGACGTCCCACTTGCAGTTCTACTTGGCCGTACCTAATTAATAGATAAGGGTGGGGCATCGAGAGCACGGTTCCCCATCTGGGATAACTAAATCACCGGGAAGGTAACGCGAGATTTGGACATGGGGACCCTACCAGATGTAGTCACTTCAGAATGCGTCCAGGTTGCTTAGCAACCCTTTGTGCCATGGAGTTATTTGTGGCTCGTCAGCTTCAGGGTCAAAGGTCGGGAGGCGGGTCCGAAAGAGGCCACTCGTGACCAGTCCGGCAAACCCATAACAATATCATGGGAAATGTTGAAGCTTTTTGTACATGTCCCCCCCCCCCCACCTATTCCCCTCTGACCCTCTGGTGATCTCTTGAGCTGCTGCCTCTGTTGATTAGTCCCAGTCTGAGCCTCGACTTTTGTATAAAAGTAAAACGACATATTAAAGCCTCATCTTTTAACCTTATCTCATACATTAAACCGATTATGATTTGATCTCCAATTTTTAATTCCACTTCATGGTGACTTCTGGGGTAAATGAGGTGATAATAAAATCAACCGTATCGCTAATGAGCTAAGTCTTCATTTGAGACATTTAATCTATTTGAGACATCTGCAGAGTAACAGGAATTTAGTCTGATTACTGGGATTATGTCCACAAACAATACAAGTGTAAATGGGAAAACTGAAATTCCCCTCCACTTGTTTGAAGCTGGATCAGTGAATTAAAATATCATATGCACAGTGTTCACTGTTTTTCTGATTTTTTTTTTCAATGCCTTCAGTGGCGGTGGATGCATTATGTTTTGGGGTTGGCTGTCTGGCTATGCGTCTGTCTGTCCATGCGTCCGTCCGTGATCTATTTTTTTTACTGTGATGACATGAACAACTGAAGGTTTTTTTTTTTTTAAACAAATTTGTACAAAGGTGTATTATGATGCAAAGATGAACTGATTTGATTTTTGGTTCAAAGGGTCAAAGGTCATTTGACCTTTAGCTGAGAGTAGCAGATTTTAGTTACCGCAATAACTTGTGAACTGCGAAAGAGGTTTTGACCAAACCTGTTACAAGTATGAACTATCTTGCAAAGATGAACTGCTAATATTTGGGGGGAAGGGTCAAAGGTCATGTGACTATTCGATGAAAGTAGCAGATTTATATATTACGTGATAACTTGTGAACCTCTGAAGGGATTATGACCAAACCTGGCCTAACTATGGACTGTAATACAAAGATGAACTGATTTGATTTAAGATTGAACAGGTCAAAGGTCATGTGCCCTTTGAAAATCATTTTGTAGACTATAACTCGAGTTAGAAGCATCTGATGTTATCTCGATCTCCATTTCTCTCAATCTCTCTCTCCATCTCACTATCTCTCTCTCCACCTATCTATCTATCTATCTATCTATCTATCTATCTCTCTCCATCTCTATCTATCTATCTCTACCTCTATCTATCTACGTAGCCTGGAGGTATGTTTTGGGTCGTTATCTTGCTGTAGGATGAACCCTTAACCAACTAGGCATAGACCAGAGAGTATTGCATGGCACTGAAAAATGCTGTGGTATCCCTTTTGGTTCAGGGTGCCAGTCACTCTGTGCAAGTCGCCGACTCTGGATCCAGCAAAAGAGCCCCAGATCATCACGCTTCCTCCTCCATGTTTGCAGTTGGTGTCACACACTGAGGAACCATCATTTCGCCAACTCGACAGCATACAAAAGCCCTGCATGATGAACCGAAGATTTCAAATTTTGATTCATCGGTCCATCAGACCTTCTTCCAGTTTTCAGTAGTCCACTGGCGGTGCTTCATGGCCCAGACAAGCCTCTTTTTCTTATTTTGCCATCTTAGCAATGGCTTTCTTACTGCCACTCGACCTGTCAAACCTGCAGCTCAAAGTCTTCTCTTCACAGTTTAAACTGAGACTTCCTTACTTCGACCAGTGTTAAGCTGTGCTTGAAGCTGCTGTCCTGTGAGCCGCCCATCATGCAAGCTGTTGACTCTCAGAAACTTGTCTTCTGATTGTGTTGTGGCTTTGGGTCTGTCAGACCTCTTCATGTCAGAGTTTCCTCCAGTTTCTAAGTGCCTTTTGATGGTGTAGGAAACTGTACTCACTGACACCTTGGCTTACTTTGCAATTTCTCAAAAGGAAAGACCTACACTTTTAAGGGTTATAATGGTCTGTCTATCTTCCTTTGTTAATTGTCTTTTTCTCGCCATTATGATAGCAATGTACTACTTCCTACAGTGCAACATTGTCTAAATAATGCTTCAGAGGGTGTAGCAACACAGTCTGTTCCAACACTGCTTTTATATAGACAGAGGGGTTGTAACTAATCAACAAAAGTTGGGACACCTGTAGGAATTGTTTGCATCAACTTTCAGGCTTAATTTATTTCCATTGCTGCAGAACAGCTGCAGTTGCTAACCATTACTTATTCCCTGAAAAAGACTTTTTAACAACTCTGAAATTTACATTATTTTTCAGTTTTTGGTAACCAATTTTTTTTTTTTTAACCTCTGGCAGTTTACCACTTAGCTTTGTAGCATTTCAGGTTATCACTGTGACTTGACCTGCTTAAATTTCAGTAAAAACTGAAAAATGGGGGTGTTCTAAAACTTTTGACCGGTAGAGTATCGATATCTACCTATCTCTCTCTATATCTCTATATATATCTCTATCTCAATCTCCATCTCTTTCAAGGAACCTTTAATTGTTCACTCGTTTTTGTTGTCTTGCTCTTGAGGCCTTACAGCAAAAGTGCATATCCAAGACCAAATCTTAAAATGCTGGTTTGCAAACTTCCCTTTAGGACTTGAAATCTTTCTATGTGTCACTCCTTTCTTTCCCAAATCAATTTTTGCAGGAAGAAATTTTGATGTGATTGGCCACCAAGCAGATTGGACATCGAATGCTCAACATGAGTTTGTACAACGTGCCCAATGTCTGGCTCTGCAGTACAGTAACTACAGTGTGAACGGAGAAAATATCAATGGAAATATGACACTCCCAGATAACATTGCTGACAATGGTGGAATTCACATCGCTTTCCGTGTGAGTACTGTCCTGATATTATTTATTTATTTATATTTGTGTGGTTGCATGCATAGTGATGCTGAGCCACATGTACATAGACATAAAGAGACATGAGGAAAATGTTTTGCCATTTTGCCTTGTCATTTTTGCTCACGTACAAGATGAGGAACAAGCAAAAACATCCCACTTGTCTTTTTGATTATGAACGTGGAAACTTTAACGGCCATTCCAGAGTGTATGCAACAACTGCCAACCCTGTTCTGAACCCCTTAAACTCACACCAGTGAAGTGAAGCAGCAAGACTTTAACTACTTGATCACCAAGCCACTCCAGAACCTGGTGACTTACCATGAATATGTTTAAGTAATTACAGAATCACTGTGCCAGTCACCTGATCATTGGAATTAAATTGGCCACAAATATAAAAATTATTCATAATAATCACTATCGGCTTTCCATAAACACGATGAACATCTTGATTATTTCAGGGCAATCAGGCAATGTGCCTGTCTCTTGCAACACCTGAGTATGTGAATCTACACAAAAGAGTATCATAGTTTTACACATAAGACATATCTGTAAGAATTACAACATTGATATACCGGGAAATATGGTGCCAGCATCAATCACGAATGGCAGTGGAAAATTAAGAAGTTTCCCCAGAATTAGATGGAATGACTTGTAATACCCCCTCTTACTGGGAGTGGCACTATATGATACACATTTACAGAGAGATAATTTACGTTCTCCCCCAGCCATAAACCCCAGCAATGCAAATTTCATTTTTACCTCCTAAAACTTTCCCGTTTGCCGAATCAGTCAAGGGTTTCTCGAAGCATCTCCACCTTTTCAGGTGAAAAAGACAGAGTCCTGGAATAGTTGGGTGTGACTGGGTATGGTGGGTACAGAGAGTGAAGGGTTGGGGATGTATGATTTGGAAGCAAACACAGAATTGAGGCATTTAGCCTTCTCATGAGTGGGGTCAACTGTGGTGCCATTTTAAGTAAGGGAAGGAATGGAGGAGGAGCATATTCCAGAGACAAACTTAACAAGGGTTCTTTGCTAGTGAGTCCAAGAAATTAACTTCATAAACTAAGATGAACAAAGCAAAGAGATTTGATTAATGCATCTTACCAAATTAGAGTGTCTGCTTTGAGTCTGGGAGGTCGGCAGTTCTCACCCCAGCCGAGTCATACCAAAGACTTTTAAAATGGTATGTTACTTCCTTGCTTCACATTCAGCATTTAAAAGGATAGAGCATGGGAAATCTATGCTAGTAAGGCAATGGTAAACCACCCAGTAAAACCCTTGCTAGGAAACTGCTTCGACAGCACCAACACTCTGTAAAGAGTATTGTTCAACAAAATTGAATCCTACCATAACCTCCATATTTTTTGATCATATTGAGAGAACATGTGCACATTAATCGATGAATAATGACTTTATTACCTCTGCCACCGAAGGTGAAGGAGGTTATGTTTTCACCCCTTTCTGTCTGTTTGTTACTTACGAATTATATTGATGACTTCGTCCTCTGTTGGTGTGTTTTTTGTTTGTGTGTGTTGTTGTTTGTAGGCACGATAACTCGAGAATGGAAGAAGCTACCAATGTCAAATTACACCACATGATTCAGGAGGTGATGGCTAGTGCTGATTAGATTTTGGTCAAAATCGGTCAAAGGTCAAGGTCACAGTGAGGTCAAACATTCGATTTTTGATGGTTTGGTACAGAATCATCGTAGAAACTTCTGGTTTGCGTCGCTACCTTCTCTAGAGACAGCTTTTATTAGACAAGGTCAGAGGTCAAGTTGACGATTTCGTCGGTACCGTCTATGACTGCTTGTTACTTACGAAATCTAAAGATTTCGTAAGTATATTGATGACTTCCATTTCTGTTTGCTTGTGTGTTTGTTTGTTTGTTTGTAGGCACGATAACTCGAGAACGGAAGAAGCTACCAATGTCAAATTACACCACGTTTCAGAAGGTGATGGCAAGTGCTGATTAGATTTTGGTCAAAATCGGTCAAAGGTCAAGGTCACAGTGAGGTCAAATATTCGATTTTTGATGGTTTGGTACAGATAACTCGAGAACGGAAAGCTACCAATGTCAAATTACACCACGGGATTCAGGAGGGTGATGGCTAGTGCTGATTAGATTTTGGTAAAATTCGGTCAAGGTCCAGGTCACAGTGAGGTCAAACATCCAAAAAATGATAACTCGAGAACGGAAGAAGCTACCAATGTCAAAATACACCACGTGATTCAGGAGGGTGGTGCCTAGCGCTCATTAGATTTTGGTCAAAATCGGTCAAAGGTCAAGGTCACAGTGAGGTCAAACATCAAACATTCAATTTTTGGTGGTTTGGTACAGAATCATCGTAGAAACTTCTGGTTTGCGTCGCTACCTTCTCTAGAGACAGCTTTATTAGAGAAGGTCAGAGGTCAAGTTGAGACGATTTCGTAAGTACCAGTCTATGACTGCTTGTTTGTTTGTTTGTGTGCAGGATAGCTCAAAAAGTTGTGGATGGATTCAGACGAAACTTGGTGCACATTTTGGTTGTGTAACAACGAAGAATTGATTCAATTTTGGTGAAGATCTGAATCCGGATCTGGATATGAGATTTATTTAATTTTTAAAGTGAGTCTTCACCATTGAGAGATAGGGCCTAAAACGATATACAGCACGATATTTCAAAAATGTAATGGGCTTGATATGTTCTACTGGATCAGGCATTGTGTAGCGGAGGTATGCGCTCCACCGAGTGCCCTTCTATTTTTGTATGCATTGGTTTGAGTAAATAAAATATAAATACAACGAGATGATTTAAAATGAGGTGTATTTTATGCATCTTATTAAATAGTGAATGTGATGCACATTTTAACCCTCGGTTGTCGAAAGATTGATAACTTGAGCCGGGTGCTCATTAATCAGACAATCAATATCTTGTCATATCCTGTGAAGGGTCTGAACTTTTGGTGAGGGAAGAGGTGGGGAGGGGTGGGGGGAAATGAAAGGATATTCTCCCAACATTGAAACTACTTGGATTTGCCAACTGTAGAGCGTTCCCATTCCTTGCTTGCAGTGCCCATTTTCATGCCACATGGATTCACATCTGTAACTGCTGCCATTATCTGAAAGATTACAGCCCTGGAAATAATTGGTGGAAGAATCATGATCCTCAGCTGACAATTAATCCAGACAATGTGAAGAAAATTTGTCCCAATGAGACCAAAATGTTGTCTTTATGTAATACAATGACCAAGTGAATTATTGGATGAAGGCAGCTTGCAATTTTTTTTGTGTTTGGAAAACAGTAAAAAGAGTAAAAAGCAGCAGGTTCAAAGAGCGGATGAAAGATTCAAAGGCCCCCAACAGTCGGCCCTGTGCCGAAGACCTCTTTGCTAACTTTAAATTATTTCTTTTACAAATAAGTATGAAGTCACAGTGACGCTTCACATCGGCTCAGTTTGATTTTTACAGCTTAGCCTGAGAGCTCCTAACATTCATTGACCAGGCACGTTGTTTTCCAGGCTTACCAGAATCTGAACACTTCCGCAAAAGATAAGGTGCTGCCTCTGTTGGGCATCAGCAACCAGCAGGTCTTCTTTGTGCAGTTTGCACAGGTGAGGGAATTTTACACAACAATCACAGATATATTTTAACATGATCATAACCTAGTCTGTTTCACCCAGGAATGGCCTACAAGTGGAAACGGTGGAATTCACCTTAACCTGTTGATGCAAATTAAACAATCACATCTGAGCACGTGTTACTTTTGGTTAGGTGGAAATGACGAGGTGCATTTCAGTGTCATTTAAGAGAATAAAGAAAGCAAACAACCTCTGATTTACTTAGAAAAACCCTGGATCTTCTTGAGTAGGATGATGATTCAAATCAAAGGTGATCATGTTTCAACTCAGGATGATCTGTAATTCATAAAAAAGTCCAATATCAGTGAACTTGGCAGAATTCACTTACTGCATTTTTTTTTTTTAATAACAAATTCGACAGATAAAACCAATGTTTATTTTTGAGCATTTATTTAGATTTTTATCAATTTCATTTTTCAGGATAACGTAAAACTATATGGGAGGGGAGAGGCGGGGGCTTGCGGGAGGGCCAGACACTTATTTAATCACTATAAATTACTTTAAAATATTTAACGTTTAAAAATAATACGAGCTGGCAGCCTGTGGTAAAAATACCATGATATAAAAATAAAAATAAAAATAAACCTTTTATTCTTGTGCTGGTTGGAAGAGTTAAGTTGAGTCAGTATTATAATTTTACCATACTGTAGGTGTGGATTAATTTGAAGCAACCTTTACTTCATAATTATAAGTTTACCATAGGTGTGGATTCATTTGAAGCAACTTTTATGTAATTTATTGTCTCTGAGGAGAATTTCCGTGTTGTGGAGGGGAGACACCATAAGCCTATTAAATATACTGTATAGAGTAATGTGAAATTCCAAAATCATCATATTTCTTAACAGCAATTATATCACGGCATATTTCTTACCAGAAAAAAATAATACAGGAGCAATCCAAGCAGCTGTATGTTGTCTGACACACTGCCAAGGTTCAATTTTTGGTCCGACTTAAAAAAATTATAATTTTCCCATTGCCTTGGATTCATTTGAAGAATTTTTTTCTCTCTTTCGAAGGAGCGTTTCTGTGTTTCAGGGTGGGACAGTCAGACAGACCTTGACAGATGGCATTAGTCTATTATACTGTATATACAGTATCTATACTATGAGAGCCGTGTCTGTGCATCTATGTGTCGATCTGTGTGTCACCATTTTTCTCAGAGATGGCTGAACGGATCTTCATCAAATTTTCAGGGGTTCATCAATGAGTGCCAGGAAGTGTTATAGATAAAGCTTTGAAATATTTGATTTTTTAAAAGGTCAATTTTTTTAAATTTTATTTTATTTTTGGGAGGGGCATTAAAAAAATTGCTCTACAGTGCCTAAGCCATTTTTGATTAATGACAGTTATATTCAAGTGCACATATGCATAAATAAATTTTAAAAAACAATTACCAGACATTTAAATACAAATAAACCTCTTCCAGAAGCAAAGGTGGTGGTACATCTTCTTCTTGAAGAGCACCATATTTATAGATCGAGGTCAAATTTAACCCAGAAACATCAATGGTACATTCGCGAGCATCCATTTGACAAATAACATCAAATTCCACTTCTAAGGTAACATTTTTACAATGCCTTTTCGCCAATAAGCTACAGGGTGTTTACAGAGTCCTCTTACCCCTCCACAGGACTTGATAAATATATATATAATGAACACACAAGAGGTATAAATGCAAACTATGAATACACAAACTGCTATTGTCATAAAAATCAAAATATTAACATTAACATGAACATATATATTCCAAAAGCACCAGGGTAGATGATGATTGGGAGGTGGAGGGGGGGGG
>CM068954.1:150223561-150242091 GCA_035128595.1 Eptatretus atami
ATTTTGCCATCTTAGCATTGGCTTTCTTACTGCCACTCGACCTGTCAAACCTGCAACTCGAAGTCTTGTCTTCACAGTTGAAACTGAGACTTTCTTACTTCGACCAGTGTTAAGCTGTGCTTGAAGCTGCTGTCCTGTAGAAACTCTGACAGGAAGAGGTCTGCAGACCAAACCACAACACATCAGAAGACAATTTCCTAGATTCAACCAGCTTGTGTGAGCGCGGCTCCACCAGACACAGCTTCAAGGGCACAGCTTACACTGGTCATAAAGTAAAGAAAGTCAGTTTCAACTGTGAAACCAAGACTTCAGTTGCAGTTTGCAGTCGAGTGCAGTAAAAACCAATGCTAAGATGGCAAAATAAGAAAAAAAGAGGCTTGCCTGGGCCATGAAGCACCACCGTTGGAACTACTGAAAACTGGAAAAGGTGTTGACCGATAATCAACTTGAATCTTCGGTTCATCACGCAGTTTTTGTACCCATAGTAGGCGAAAGGGATGGTTCCCAGTGTGTACATTCAACTGCAACATGGCAGGAGAAACGTTGATGATCTGGGGTCTTTCCTGGCTCCAGAGACTTGCCAGAGTGACTTGCGAACCCTAACCAAAAAAGCTACCACAGCATTTTGCAGCGCATGCAATACCCTCTGGTCTACGGCCTAGTTGGTTCAGGGGGTTTATCTGACAAAAAGATAAGACCAAAACCATACCTCAGGCTATGTCAAACTTACCTTTAAAAAAGACAAGAACGATAGCTCAAATCATGAATGGCCAGGCACAGTCTCCCGACTTAAACCCCATCGAAGCTGGTTGGAAACTGAACAGAAGGTGAAAGCAAAGAACCTACAAGGTGCAACACGTTTGTGGAACTTCTGGCAAATATAGGCCATCAGCCAGTTGGCTTCAGGGAAAGGCTTGAAATCAAGTTTTGTCCACTCATCGGGGGGGGGTAGACCAAAACCTTGATAATATAGTAATATCCAAACATACGTATGCAAAAATTCTTCCACTCCAAATAGCTGAGATTAGTGTATTTCATCTGAAAATCGATGCATTCCCAGCGTATCTCTCATTTGTGAATCTCGGTCACGTTGGCCACGTGACGCTCGAACAGCCATAGATCGGCTGAACAATGATGCAAATTACTGTCAGATGTTCATTACCAGCTAAGTTGTCCAGTGGAACTGCTGCAGGATGAAATTCCACCGCAGCTGATCGGCGTTTTTGATGAATGATGGCCAGTGAGAGCTCCCCGTGTAATAATCACCAGGACATGTAGCGAACGAAATAGCAAACTTTCTACGTCTGTAAGATGGAGATAAATGGGGAGAGAAAGTGTCAACAAATGGTCGTCTATTAGACCCGGTCTACGAAAACGACTTTAGCCGAGAGTGCCGTTGTTTTTAAAGATTCAAGTACCCCGGAGTTAGCTTGAAGATCGATTTCATCGAACCCCTACGATTTCCAATTTTACCCCCTCAAAACATTTTATTTATGTTTATTTATAAAAAAAAAATTTTAATTTATAATTGGAAACTAATAGGGAAATAACCAGACCACGTGGCAGCCTTAAGAGTTTGCAATGAATTTTATTTTTATTACTGAATGATTTTAATTTTAATATGTTATTTAATTGAGAAATCGTTTTCTCTAGATTATACTTGCCACTTTTATTAATTCCTTCTTCGTATAAGTTGAGTACAAATGACAAAACTGGTATAATTTTTAACCCAACTCAGACCATATTACAATATTGAAGGCAATAAAATCAATGTATAAGAAAGGCAATGGAAAACAGCTTATTTTTAATTCACAATTTCTTTGGTTGTGTCTTATGGCAGCTTAGCTGCTTCTGTTAGCTCTCATTTCTGACAGCGTGACTGTGTCGCTGATGCGTGCCCCTTCTACCCATACACACACTGGAACCTGGTACTCATTTCACCGACCTCGAAGGATGGACAGGCTGAGTTCAACCCCCCGGTGTATTAATTCTGGTTGAGTGGCGAGCGCACGAACACTGCAGTGACCCTAGATCCCAAGCCACCACCGCCTTAATCCACTACTCAGGACCCTAGCGATCCCAAGCCACCGACCCGTACCATCTACTCAGGACCCTAGGAATCCAACACCACCCTAACCACACCACACCAGCTACGACTCAGGACCTGTCATCCTTCCAGGGGCGGTAATGAATAGTACCAGTTCCAGTTTGTGTACGGTAGAGGAGCACTGCGATCAGCGATAAATGCAGATAATTTGAGGGGGGGTGTAATCTAAATCGTAGGGGGTCGGAGGAAATCGTGAGTGCAAGCGACCCGCTCGGGTAACTTGAAATCTTTACCCGCACTCTGCGGCTAATACGTCGGGTGACCGTCTAAGACGAGCATTTGTGACACTTTCTCTCATTATTGCCATCTTTACCAGAACGTTAGAAACGATTTTGACTTCTTCGTTCGCATACATGTCCTGGTGAAATACACGGGGAGCGTCCTCCAGCCATATTCATCAAAAGCGCCCATCTAGCTGCCGGGGTTGGTGATTTCTCCCTGCAGCAGCTTCCACCTTGGACAACTTAGCCTGTGGGTCGACATACAGGCTGACCGTAATTGCAATACGATGTCAGCCGATTGCTTTTGAGGCGTCACTGGCGCCGACACGCTTTATCCGAATCAAATGACTGAGAACGCTGGAATGCACATTTCAAAATGAAATTAACAATAATTGCAGCTATTTGAGTGGAGAAACTTTGATACGTATGATTGGATAGTACTTATGCGGATTATCAAGTTTTGCTACCCACCCCCCCCCCCCCTCTTCTCCCCCCGAGAGTGGAACAAAATTCACGATACAGCTTACGGTGATGGCCTTAATAGTGTTGAAGAAACTTCCGAACAATATTGATTCCATCTGTTAGAATAGGAATGCCACTGAGTATGTTTCGCTGTTTTATCTCTATATAAAATGTCTACTGTTTATAGTCAAATATTTAGATTAATCTATCAAATATCTCCTTGAATTTTTATTTTTTGAGTGCGGTGGCGGAGATTTTTATTTTTTGGGGCTTTTTAATTCAGATTATCATTGAAGCATTAAACTCTTAATTTTAGTCTAAAACTGGAAAAAAATGGGTGTTTATAATTCCAGTAGATATATTATAAATTAAACATATAATAAATATTATATATATAATATATAATATATATATATATATATATAAACATTTATTTAAATAAAAACTTATATAATACTTCTGTTTCAGTTAGCATAAAGGCTTAGGCACTTTTCGCAATTGTTGAAGACCGCATCAGTCGCACTGTCCAACTCAATCCCGTGAAATTCGAAACCCGTGGGTGGAGGGAGTGGAATTTGCAAACAGTTAAAAAAACTAAGAGACCCAAAAAAAGAGATCGCAAGAATCTATTTCACAATTCAAAAATGTGCAGTGGTTACAAATTCCCATTACCTCCCTTTACCCCCCCCCCCCCCCTCACTTCCCAGATATTCATCACCCTGTTGGCTTAAATATATATGTTAATGTTATATTTGATTTTTTATGACAATAGCCAGTTTGTATTCATAGTCTGCATTAACCTCTTGGTGTCATTATATAATATTTATCAAGTCTGTGGAGGGTAAGAGACTCGTAAACACCCTGTAGCTTCATTGGCGAAAAGGCATGTAAAAGTACCTTAGAAGTTGAATTGTGTTATTGTCAAATGGATGCTCCGAATGTTAACCATTGAGTTTTCGGGTAAATTGACCTCGACTTATATGATTATGGTGCTCTTCAAGAGAAGATGTGTCACCACTACTCTTTGCTCTGGAAGAGTTATTTGTATTTTTAAATGTCTGGAATGGTTTTTTAAATTATTACATTATGTGGCACTTGAATATACGTCATTTTAACAAAAATGCTTAGCCAACTGTAGAAGGCAATTTTTTAATGCCGCCTCCCAAAAATATAATAAAATTTAAAAAAATTGACCTTTTAAAAAATCAAATATCAAAGTTTCTATTAACAACTTCTGGCACTCATTGATAAACCCGCTGAAATATTGATGGAAGATCTTCAGCATCTCTAGAGAAAAATGGTACACCACGAATCGACCACTAGATCACAGAGCACGCTCTCAGTATAACGTGTAACGTATAATAGACTAATGCCGATCATGTACAAGGTCTGGTCTGGACGTCCCACCTGAACACAGAAACGCCTCCTTCGAAAGAGAGAAATAAAATCTTCCAAATAATCCAAGGCAATTGGAAAATTATATTTTTTTAAGTCGACCAAAAATTGAACCTTGGCAGTGTGTCAGACAAACATAACAGCTTGCTTGGATTGCCTCCGTTATATTTTTATCTGGTAAGAAATATGCTATATAATCTCTGTTAAAGAAATATTATGATTTTGGAATTTCACATTACTCTAACTAGTATATTAAATATATGGATGTCTCCCTCCACAACACAGGAAATTCCCTCAGAGACATATAAATACATAAAAGTGCTTCAAATGAATCCACACCTATGGTAAACTATATAATTATGAGTAAAGTTGCTTCAAATAATCCACAGCCTACGTATGTGTAAAAATGTATAATACTGACTCACTTAAACTCTTCCAACCAGCACAAGAATAAAGTTTATTTTTTTTTTATTTTATATCAGGTATGTTACCACAGGCTGCCAAAGCTCGTATTATTTTTAATACGGTGTTAAATATTTTAACATAATTTATAGTGGATTAAATAAGGTCTGCCCATCCCGCAAGCCCCCGCCTTCTCCCTCCCATACTAGTTTTACGTTTGATCCTTAAAAAATGAAAATTATAAAAAATCTAAATAAATCTGCAAAAATAAACATTTGTATCTGTCGAATTTGTTATTAAATAAAAAAAAAATGCGAGTAAGTTAATTCTGCCAAGTTCACTGATATTGGCGTTTTTTATGAATTACAGATCACCTGAGTTGAAACCATGACTACCTTTATTGAATCAGTCATTCCATCAAGAATTCCAGGGTTTTTCTAAGTAAATCAGAGGTTGTTTTCTTCTTATTTCTCTTAAAATGACACTGAAATGCACCTCGTCATTCCACCTAACCAAAAGTAACACGCTCAGATGTGATTGTTTAATTGCACACAGTGTTAAGGACAATCCACCGTTTCCATCTTGTAGCTCCTGGGTGAAACAGACTAGGTTATGATCATGTTAAAATATATCTGTGACTTGTGTGTAAAATCCCGTCACCTGTGCCAAACTGCACAAAAAAGACCCTGCCTGTTGCTGATGCCCAAACAAGGCGCAGCACCTTATCTTTTGCGGAAACGTGTTCATTCTGGTAAGCCTGGAAAACAACGGCCTGGTCACATGCAATGTTAAAAGCTCTCAGGCTAAGCTGTAAAATCAAAACTTGAGCCGATGTGGAAGCGTCACTGTGACTTCATACATTTGTTAAAAGAAATTAATTAAAGTAAGCAAAAGGTCTTCGGCACAGCCGACTGTTGGGGCCTTTTGAATCTTTCATCGCTCTTGCTTGAACTGCTGCTTTTTACCTTTTTACGTTTCCAAAACACAAAAAATTTTTGCAAAGCTGCCTTTCATCAATTAATTCACTTGTCATTTGTTATTACATAAAGAACAAACATTTGGTCTCATTGGGACAAATTTTCTTCACATTGTCTGGATAATTGCAGGCTGAGAGCATGATTCTTCCACCAATTATTTTCCAGGGCTGCTATCTTCAGATAATGAGCAGCAGTTTTACAGATTTGAAATCCATGTGCATGAAAAAATGGCACTCGCAGCAAGGAATGGGAACGCTCTACCAGTTGGCAAACCAATATTCAATTGGGAAATATCCTTCTCATTTCCCCCCACCCCTCCCCACTCTTTCCCTTCACCAAAAAGTTCAGACCCTTCACAGGATATCTGACAAGATATTTGATTGCTGATTAATGAGCACCCGCTCAATTATCAATCTGTTCGACAACCGAGGGTTAAAATTTGCATCACATTCACTATTTAATAAGATGCATAAAATACACCCCTCATTTAAATCATCTGTTGTATTTATATTTTATTTACTCAAAACCAATGCATACAAAAATTAGAGGCCACTCGGTGAGCGCATACTCCGCACACAAATGCCTGATCCAGTTAGAACCATACTCAAAGCCCTCACATGAAATTCCGTGCTGTATATCGTTTTAGGCCCTACTCTCAAATGGTGAAGACTCACTTAAAAAAATTAAATAAATCTCATCCAAATCCGATTCAGATCTTCACCAAAAATGATATCAATTCTTCGTTGTTACACAACCAAAATGTGCACCAATCGTCTTGAATCCATCACAACTTTTTGAAGTATCCATGCACACAAAACAAACAAACAAGCATTCATAACTGACTTACAAAATCGTCAAACCTTGACCCTGACCTTCTCTAATAAAAGCTGTCTCTGAGAAGGTTAGCGACGCAAACAGAATTTCTACGATATTCGTTACCAAACACAAAAATTGAACTTTTGGATGTTTACCTCACTGTGACCTACCTTTGACCATTCTTGACCAAAACTAATGAAGCGCTAGGCACACCCTCCTAATCAGTCGGTCTTATTTGACATTGTAGCTTCTTCCGTCTCGAGTTATCATTTTTGATGTTTGACTCACTGTGACCTTGACTTTGACCGATTTTTACCAAAATCTAATCAGCACTAACCATCACCCTCCTGAATACGTGCTTGTTAATTTGACCAGTTGTAGCTTCTTCCAGTTCTCGAGATCTGTACCAAACCAATCAAAAATCGAAATATTTACCTCACTTGACCTTGACCTTGACCCGATTTTGACCAAAATCTAATCAGCAACGTTGCCATCACCCTTCTGAACACGTGGTGTAATTGACATTGGTAGCTTCTTCCGTTCTCGAGTTATCGTGCCTACAAACAAACAAACTCAAACACCACAAGCAAACAGAAATGGAAGTCATCAAATACTTACGAAATCCTTGATTCTCTAAGTAACAAATAGCCAGTCATAACTGGTACGACGAGATCGTCAACTTGACCTCTGACCTTGTCTAATAAAAGCTGTCTCTAGAAGAAGGTAGCGACCGCCCAAAAAACCAGAGTTCTACGATGATTTTCGTACCAAACCATCAAAAATCGAATTGACCTCACTGTGACCTTGACCTTTGACCGATTTTGACCAAATCTAAATCAGCACTAGCCATCACCCTCCTAATCTGTGGTGTAATTGACCATTGTAGCTTCTCCCATTCTCGAGTTATCGTGCCTACAAACAAAAAACACACACACAAACAAAACAAACAAACAAACAGATGGACGGAAGTCATCAAATCAGATTTCGTAAACAACCAAGACAGAAAGGGTGTAAAAATAACCTCCTCACCTTCGTGTGGCAAGACCGGTTAATAAAGTCATTATTTCATCGATTAATGTGAATTTCTCTCAAGATGATCAAAAAAATAGGAGGTATATGTAGGATTCAATTTTGTTGAGACAATACCTTTTCAGGGTTGGTGCTGTCGACAGCGTTTCCTAGCAAGGTTACGGGTTTACCATGCCTTACTAGCATAGATTTTCCCATTGCTCTATCCTTTTTAAATGCTGACATGTGAAGCAAGGAGAAAGTAAATACCATTTTAAAAGTCTTTCGGTATTGACTCGGCTGGCGGTGAGGGAACTGCCACTCCCAGACTCAAAGCAACACTCTAATTTGGTAAGATTGCATTAATCAATCTCTGCTTTGTTCATCTTAGTTTATGAAGTATAATCTCTTGGACTCACTAGCAAAGACCCGTTAAGTTCTCTGGATAGCTCCCTCCTCCATTCCTTCCCTACTTAAAATGGCACCACAGTGACCTCACTCATGAGAAGCTAAATGCCTCAATTCTGTGTGCTTTCCAAATCATACATCCCCAACCTTTCACCTCTGTACCCACCATGACCCAGTTACACAACCCAACTATTCCAGGACCTGTCTTTCACCGAAAAAAGGTGGAAGATGCTTCGAAAGACCCTTGACTGATTCGGCCAAACGGGGAAAGTTTAGGAGGGTTAAAATGAAATTGCATTGCTGGCTTATGGCTGGGGAACCGTATTATCCTCCTAAATGTGTTTAATTATATAGGCACTCCCATAAGAGGGGTATTAACAAGTCATTCCATTCAATTCGGGGAAACTTCTTAATTTTCCACTCCATTCGGATTGATGCTGCACCAATTTCCCGTATTCAATGTTTGTAATTCTTAAGTATATGTCTATGTGTAAAACTATGATACTTCTTTTGTGTAGATTACAATACTCAGTGTGCAAGAGACAGGCCCACATTGCCTGATTTGCCCTGAAATAACAAATGTCATCTGTTTAGGAAAGCCCGGATAGTGATAATATGAATATTTTTATTTGTGGCCCAATTTAATTCCAATTGCATCACGTGACTGCACGAGTGATTCTTAAATTACTTAAACAATTCATGGTAAAGTCACCACGGTTTCTGGAGTGCTTGGTGATCAAGTAGTTAAAGTCTTGCTGCTTCACTCACTGGTGTGAGTTTAAGGCGGTTTTCAAGACAGGTTGGCAGTTTGCAAACCACTCTGAATGGCCGTTAAAGTTTCCACGTTTCATAATCAAAAAGACAAGTGGGAGTTTTTCGCTTGTTCCTCATCTTGAGTGAGCAAATATGGACAAAGCAAAAATGGCAAAAACATTTTCCTCATCTGTCTCTTTATGTCTTTACAGGGCTCACATCACATGCATGCACCACAACAAATATAAAAAATAAATTTATCAGACAGTTACTCACACGGGGAAGCGAGATGAAATTCCACCATGGTCAGCAATGTTTCTGGAGTTCACTATTTCCATTGATATTTTCCTCCGTTACCTGTAGTCTACTGTATGCAGAGCCAGACATTGGCACTTGATACAAAAACTCATCTTAGCATCGATTCCAATCTGCTTTGGCCAATCACATCAAATTTCTTCCTGCAAAAATTGATTTGGGAAAGAAAGAGTAGTGACACATAGAAAATTTCAAGTCTAAAGGGAATTTGCCCCAACAGCATTTAAGATTTGGTCTTGGATATGCACTTTTGCTTGTAAGGCTCTCAAGAGGACAAGACAACAAAAACGTGAAACAATTTAAAGGTTCCTTGAAAGAGAGGAGATTTCAGATAGAAATATATAAGAGATATAGAAGAGAGATTAGTAATATCGATACTCTACCGGTTCAAATTTTAGGAACACCCCCATTTTCAGTTTTACTGAAAATTAAGCAGGTCAAGTCCAGTGGAAGTAACCTGAAATGCTACCAAGAATGGTAAACTGCCAGAGGTTAAAAAAAAAAAATTCGCGTACAAAAACTGAAAAATAATGTAAATTTCAGGTTGTTAAAAAAAGTCCCTTTTCAGGGATAAGTATGGGCTAGCAAACGCAGCCTGTTCTGCCAGCAATGGAAATAAATTACAGCTTGAAATTTGATGCAAAACCAATTCCTACAGGTCCCACTTTTGTGATTAGTTACCAAACCCCTCTTCTATATAAAAAGCAGTGTTTGAACAGACTGTGTTGCTACACCCTCTGAAAGCATATTAGACAATGTTGCCTGTAGGAAGTAGTACATGCTATCATAATGGCGAGAGAAAAAGAAATAACAAAGGAAATTAGACAGACCCATTATAACCCTTAAAAGTGTAGTCTTTCCTTTTGAGAAATTTGCCAAAGTAGCCAAGGTGCATGGTACATTTCCTACACCATCAAAAGCACTTAGAAACTGGAGGGAACTCTGACATGACAGAGGTCTGACAGACCCAAAGCCACAACACAATCAGAAGACAAGTTTTCTGGAGAGTCAACAGCTTGGATGTATGGGCGCTCACAGGACAGCAGCTTTCAAGCACAGCTAACACTTGGTTCGAAGTAGGAGAAGTCTCAGTTTTAAAACTGTTGAAGGAAGCAGCTTTGAGCTAGGTTTGACAAGGCTCGAGTGGCATAAAAACCATTGCTAGATGGCAATAAGAAAGAAAGAAGAGGCTTGTCTGGAGCCATGAAGCACCGCCAGGGACTACTGAAAACTGAAGAAGGTGCTGATGGACGATGAATCAAAAATTTGAAAATCTCGGTATCAGCAGGGCTTTGATATGCTGCGAGTTGGCAAGGCGAAATGAGCCTCAGTGTGTGACACCAACTGCAAACATGAGAGAAGCGTGATGATCTGGGCTCTTGCTGGAATTTCCAGAGTCGGCGTAACTTGCACAGAGTACTGCACCCTGAAACCAAAAGGGATATCACAGCCATTTTCAGTGCCATGCAATACTCTCTGTCATGCTGTTTAAGGTTCATCCCTTACAGCAAATAACACCCAAAACTACCTCCAGGCTCCGTAGATAGAAGAGTAGAGATAGATAATAGAATGGGAGAGATAGATAAGACAGATAGATAGATAGAAGATAATAGAAGTGAGAGAGAATAGTTGAGATGGAGAGAGAGATTAAGAAATGGAGATCAAGATACATCAATGCTTCTAACTCGAGTTATAGTCGACAAATGATGTTCAAAGGGCACATGACCTTTACCTGTTCAAATCTTAAATCAAATCAGTTCATCTTATGTATTACAGTCCATAGTTAGCAGGTTTGGTCATAATCCCTTCAGAGGTTACAGTTATCACGTAATAGATAAATCTGTACTTTCAGTCGAATGTAGTCACAGACCTTGACCTCCCCCCAATATAGCAGTTCATCTTTGCAAGATAGTTCATACTTGTAAACAGTGTTTGGTCAAACCTCTTTCGCAGTCACAGTTATTGCCGGTAGGTTAACTAAAACTGCTACTCTCAGCTAAGGTCCAAAATGACCTTTGACCCTTTGAACCAAAAATCAAATCAGTTCATCTTGCATCCATTAATACACCTTGTTACAATTGTTTAAAAAAAAAAAAAAAAACCTTCAGTTGTTCATTCATCACAGTAAAAAAAATAGCCACGACGGACGCCGATGACATGCAGAAGCCATAGCAGACAGCCAACCCAAAACATAAGATCCACCGCACTGAAGGCATTGAAAAAAAAAAATCAGACGGAAACAGATAACCACTGTGCATATGATATTAATCACTGATCCAGCTTCAACAGGGGGGAATTCAGTTTCCCATTACACTGTATTGTTGTGGACATATCCGTATCGTAAAATTCCTGTTTACTCTGCAGATGTCGTCAAATAGAGTAAATGTCTCAATGAAGAAACTACTCAATAGCATACGGTTGATTTTATGCACCTCATTTACCCCAGAAATCACCGATGAAGTGGAATTTAAAAAATTTGGAGATCAATCATAATCGGTTTAATGTATAGATAAGTTTTAAAAGATGAGGCTTTAATATCTCGTTCTTATTACAAAGTCATGGCTTCAGACTGGACTAATCAACAGAGGCAAGCAGTTCAAGAGATACCAGAGGTCAGAGGGGATAGTGGGGGGCAGTACAAAAAAGCTTCAACCATTTCCCATGATATTTTATGGTTTGCCGGACTGTCACGGTGCCTCTTCGGACCCGCCTCCCGACCTTTGACCCTTGAAGCTGACGAGCCACAAAAACTCCATGCACAAAAGGTTGGATAGCAACCTGGACGCATTTGAGGAAGATGATTACCATCTTGTAGTGGTCCCAGTCCAACTCGCACGGTTACCTTTCCCGGTATTTTAGTATCTCAGATGGGGACCTGTCTTCGATGCCCCACCCTTATCTATTAATTAGTACGGCCAAGTAAACTGCAAGTGGACGTCTGCTAGGTTTATCATAGTACCGAGGTAAAAACACCCATTCTACTTATGCATACTGTGTTTAACCAAGGAGGAAACAGACGATCAGCAGGTTTCTGAATACAAATTACTGTTTGAAAAGGCATGTATTTACAAAGAGTATTCACCAAGATGCAATGCCACAAAGAACGTCTAACCCCTAGCCATGTAAACAACCCTTATACACTAAGCCTACGACTAAAACGCAATACGGGCATGGCTATTTTACGGGAAATAGACAAGAGATAGAGACAGGAAAAGAAGAAGAGTCATGGCCAATTGTGAAACCCTTTACACTTGCACATGAGCCGGGCGGATCTCAACATGAAGGGAGCGGGTAAGAGGAAGAGTACAGGAAAAGGAACAATGAGGCATCGTTTGTGTCGTGAGAGGGCAGGGTTTGCAATGTGTGCATCGAGAGAAACTGTGAGGGTTAGAGTCAATAATCCACCTGATTTGTCTAAGGATTAATGGTTGAAAACTCTCTATGCCCTGATGGGTCAAGAGGCAAACCGTTGACTCTTTAAGCATCTTCAAGTTAACAAGTTAGAAGCAGTGAGAGAGAGAAAGATTAGTGCAAGTCAGTGTGTTTGCCGTGACGTCCAGGGGAACTTGCGCTGTTTGCCCACTCTCTACCTCAGTGCAACCAACCTGATCATCTCCGCAGAGGTTTTGCTCTTTTAGAGTTCGTCTGTGGTGCAGCTCATTCTATCGGCTCCCCAGATGCCAAAACAGCTCTGATGTCGGAATTTACGGTTTATTCCTCTTTTGTAAGGCCGGCTTTGGGAGTGAGGTCACCGCAGACCCTTTGCCTTCAGCGTGCCCTTCTTCTTGGCACGCACCCGGTCCCTTTCCGGCTGCCTAGCTGTTTAGATGGCCTCGGTCAAAGCAACTTCGCGCAGCAATCCCTCTGATTCGCACTGGGGCGTCGGAGTGTGTGTGTCGGCGAAGGTAGTCTTAGTGCTGAAATGCGCATAATGTGGAGGCTCAGGTAGTGCTGGAATGACTTTTTGGCAGTGGGTACGGCAATGCTGACTGAATTGGCTTTGCATTGTAATGTATGAATGTGTCTTGTAATAGTAATGTGTGCATGTTTGCGTCTTGTGCCGTAGTTTGCACGTTAGGAAGGCACGGGGAAGGAGAGGGTCAGGGGGGGGAGGAGATGGGGAGAGAGATTAATAATGGATAGAAGTATTTAGAAAGGAAGGAATACAAAGGGATTTGAACCTGATATCACACACTCCGCAACCATTTCCCTGTCCGTGATATTGAGGAGGGAACCAAGACTAAACATAATGCTCAGGAAAAATATCTAAACCGGACTCATTTGTTGGAGTTGCAACTCCCTTGGGGTCTTTCCAACCGCTTCCTAATATTGATTGAGAACAATTATGAAATTTCAGGCAAGATGCAGAATGTAAGAACTCAACAAAAAGTAATTATTGATTGGATGAGGCAAATACTATACCCGTCGGCTCGTCGATGGGGTATTAAGGAGCGGGGGACAGGGGGGAGGGGGAATGATATTTTTTCGATTGCGATGAACAACCTCTGTACATGCCAGTTGATAAAAGTTGTGTCAAAGTCATCAAATTGTTGTGGTTTCAGAAGAAAGCACAATATATGTTTGGGGCGGAAACCCCCCCATTAGAACCCTAAGACCCAATTTTTTTTTAATGTGAACAAATTTAGTTACATCACAGGTGAGAAAATATGTAGTCATAGTTCATGTGGGAATTGTATGTTAGTTTCTGAGAAGAAAGCAAATGCAAATTTTGGGGGGCGAACCCCCCTCCCCCCATTGACTCTCATAGACCCAATTTTTTTATGTCATTGAACAAACTTTAGTTACGATTCATGTGTGGTGATGTATGGCTGGTCAAAGTTCATTGGATTGTGTGATGTAGCGTTTTGAGAAGCGAAAGCAAGATGAATTTTTCTGTGGGCAACCCCCTCTTAAATTCCTCCTTGAGCCAATTTTGCTCAGTCTATTGAACGAAACTTTGGTAGTCGTCATGGGTGATGAAAGTTCGCATAGGTTTCATTGGAATTTGTGTGTATCGTTTCTAGAGAAGAAAGCAAATACCACTTTGGGGGGCACTCCCCCCCCACAAAACTCCCTTCATAGACCCCTTGCAGAACCTGCTCTTTGTATGCACACGGATGATGAAGGTTGTGCGTCAAAATTTCATGGATCGTTGTTGTGTATTTCTGAGAAGAAATTACAAGTATTTGCGAGTTGAATGGACCGAGGGGACAGATGATTGCATCCCATAAGCTCCCCAGAAATATAGTAATATAATAGAGGTCAGAAACAGGGATAGGTGGGGGATGGGTAGGGTTGGGAGGAGAGGGGGAGGATTCCGGCAGATGTACGCCCAGTTTATCGGTCCACTAGCAGTAAAGCCGGCGTTGCTTGGGATTTCTTGCAAATTTCCTGAATAGCTGCTGAAAGCACAATAAGCGTAGCTCCACACTAAACAGTGTAAACGCTTACTACCTCATAATTGACGGTCTAACCGCGTTAAAACTCTTTCGATCCGGACCTTGTATGTACCGTAGAAACGTAGGGTAAAGATGAATATTGACCAGAGCGGAATCAAGTGGATGTAACACGCAAAGATGAGTTAGGTCTTTCAGAACGTGTTGAATTGTTCTCTTGGCGAACTTGCAACTTGAGAGGCCGCATTCTGATGTGGACGCTGTGATGGGGCACCTAAAAGGCGAAAGAGTTCGAAGTGAAATAAATTCTACCGTACTATGATTCTTCTATGGTTAAATGCATACCTGTCATGGGTCCACCGAGCGTAAAGGAAGGAGCGTTTAGCGGAGAGAGTACTCCGGGCAAAACGGGAGTGGCTAATCGCCAGTGAGTCCTTTCACACAGACGGAAGTAGCCTGCACCTTGAAAGCCCCGTGGGGAGTCCATTTCAGAAGCCAGCATACTGAACAAAACTCAAAAGGCCATTTTTGCCTACGTAAGATTGGTATTAAAGGGGGGGCTTGCTGGGGTTCACACTTGACGAGTTTAGCGACACGTATCCGTTTTTTTTTTTACAAAGTTTGCCGAATTACGCTGGCACATGTCGAATACGTTATTGGTAAGTGGTTGTCACGTAGGGAATACCCTGGAAAAACATGCCTAAGTCGTTGTACGATGCTTAAGTCGTTGACTTGTTGTGCTTCGTTCTCTCTTTTTCGAATGCTGAAAATTTTACGACCTACTCGGCGTTTGGCTTCACACTTCCCTACGCCGGCCATAAGGTTTAGGCACGTTATGCGATCGTGACCACTTGAATTGTATGTTATCAAAGTCGAAACACGTAGAGGTAACATCGCGTACCCCGAAACTTATTTCTTACCTATGAGTAGTAACCGTTTTGTAAGCACGCTACACAAACTGTCTTTCACACTTCGCACAGCTACTTGAAGATCATCATACGTCGAAACACATCAAAGTAATGTTGAGGTTACCCGGTGACTTATTCGTATAACCTATGAATAACGGCCTTGGGAGTTATTACGCAGCCCTCCTAGCTACTCTCTAGGACTATCGTTGGATAGTTGTGACGCCTAAACAGATAAACATCGTGGTGATAACCTTGAATACTGTATACAGTTCTCGAGAGAGCGTTCTGTAAATAATTACTAGCTACATATTGCATTTGTCAAAGTCGTTTTTAATGACTTTAAAAAAGAAAACAAAGAAATATTTCATCTGGGATGCCAGGAAAAAAATTAGCCCGATATTAAAACATCTGAACGAATGGTGCAAATAGGTTCTGCCCTACTCGTGCGACGATAAGAGATCCATCATCGCACGCAACACCCTCCCCAATCACGACTCGACCTACTTACTACTGACATTGACCTACTAGCTACTACCAATGACTACTACTACCAACTGACTAACTACTACTACTACTAACTGACATAGATCATACTGACTATCACTTACTACTACTATGTACATTAGACATACGTACTCTGACGTACTGACAACATACCGAACTACCTGACTACTGATGTAGACATCTCTTGACTACTACCAATGTACTACTACAAGCTGACTACTACTATTCACTGACTGTTCACGACACCAACTACTGCTAATAGTATTACTACTACTACTCATACTGCATTGCAGTCTGCACTCAACATCGGAGTCTGAACAATGATGGGTTCCTCTGTGTAAGCCCATTTGTATTACCCAATCCCCTAAACGCTGCCAATACATCAGTACCACGGTAAGATGAATGTTAGAAACACGTTCCAGTGAGTTCTGTGGGTTGTCGGAGACGTCAATTAATTCGTCTACATCGACAATGTCGCGTTATACATACGTTCACAAGATAGGTTATAGCATGTTATTCATGGTTAGATGCACGTTTTACTTAGTTCAACAACATTGCTACACACAGGTTAAACACACGTTACTCTCTAGCGTCATAGCACGGTTTAGCCATTGTCCAAGGCCATTATAATAGTTTCAATGCACGTTACTCATACTTCCAAGCACGTTAAACAGTAGCAAGCCTGACTTACTCAGTTTGTTCAGAAGCGACGTTACTCAACGGTTATAAATTGGGTTTCCCAAGTTATGTTCCCATTAACTTGACGTGCTCTCGACTTATTGACTACCTACACAGTAAACGTGTGGTTCGCGTGATTTTAAACGATCGCAGAACGTTGCAAACAACAGATGCCAACGCATGCGAAACGTGTGACCTCACGTCGAGTACGTCTTAAAAATTTTCAGCGATGGCTTGACAAAAGTCGTATACGTATTCAACGGCGAACTAGGCTAATAACCAGCTTACCTAATCAATTGATTTCGGCATAATCTAACGATACCTCAACCCTTCCGTTATAGCGTATTATGATCTGGACGACGATTGGCTAGCTTGTAACCATTTTCATTAGAAGGCATACGCTGGCAAAATTCAAGTCGGACTGCAAGTTGACCAATTCAAAATCTCGGCAGTTTTCTGATTTCAATCGGCGCCTTGCCGAAGTCTTTAACTGGCTACGCCACGATGTCCGCCCGCGATACGAGTGCGCGCAAAGCGGTAAGTTGACTATCGCTGGTGGGTCTAGTTTGTGAACGCCGGATACAAGGTAAGCATTCTGTTGGTAAATTATGTCCGGGTATAACACAAGCGAGAGAGCGTTGCTGTCGCCGGTTACTAATATGTTGATGCAAGGAACACCAACACGTTGGTTGAAATACGCCAAAATACTGAAAAAAAGACCATAAAACTTTCAGACTACGTCAACGCTTTAGATCGAATTTATTACGTTGCCATCTGGGCTTAATCGGTCAAGTGTGATAGCGGGGCCGCGCTATTGAGGGGGCTCAAGACATCTTCCTTGGCAATGCGAAATAGCATGTGTGAAAGGGCACGCATGAAAAGCGTACTTTTAGGAGAGGGTGGAGCTTGTGTGCTGACAGGTGTGTTCGCTAAAGGAGTAAGGCCGGTTTGCACGCAGCAGAGAGCGACAGACGGAGAGCGACGGAGTTATGGTTTGGTTTACTGTTACTTTAAGGCGCACGCCCTTCTTGTTGCCCAGTCAGCCAACGGAGTGTTAGCAGAGAACAATTCTTGTGCGAAAGGACGCGCTGCCGGTACCCAGAACAGCGGCTCAGAAGAAGGGACGTGGAGCAGGAGCAGCCGAGTGGGTATAGGGGCGGCATGTTAATTGAATTATTGCTCAGGTGCGAGCTCTGTCTCGATTAGGTAAACACAGAGAAGTCGCGGCGTACTGGGGGATGGGGGCAACTGTAGACGGGCGCACTACGGGACTGTGTTTTTTTTAGCCAATCGCAGAGTCGAGTGCGTCGGCCAGACGGAGAGCTCTGGCCGAGCCGGGGACAGTAAGCGAGAACGCGCCGAAAATGGATCAGTGAAGCAGGCAGACGCGTGGGTATTTCCTTGCTGAGGTAGTCATCTAGAAATTTGTTGCCAGGACGGCCCACAAGTAAAGCCGGCTCGCATGCGGCTCCTCTGCTGAGGGCCCGTCCCTCTGCCCGGGCAGGTGGCTGAGATGTACGGCGGTGACGCGCGTGCGACGATAGCGACACAAGAGAAGACCGTTGCATGCGGCACATGGATGTTGGAGGTCAGGTAAACGACTTTAGCGAGGTAGAGACAGCTGCAGTGGTCGAAGGCCGCTTTCTGGTTGGTTAGGCGGTGAAAGATGGGGCTAAGCTGAGGGCGAGCGTGTGAGTGTAAGGGTTCGTGAACGTATTCTGCACCGCTCATCGCCGACAGGAAGTGTTAAGGGCTGTCTGACAGAGGGAAGAACAGTGCTGGGCTGGACCACACAGACAATCCGGATGCGAAGACCGCGTAAGCAACGTTGGCGCAGCAGACAGTGTTGTGATTCGCTGGGCTTCCAAAATGCAGAAGTTGTCGAAGTAGTGAGGGCGAATTGTTAACGGGGGCGGAGTCCACAGGGAGGCCGGAAAAATGGGAAGGTAAGGTTGATCAGACCGGGAAAGCTGCATCAGGACAGTTAGTGCGAAGAGAAATACGGTGGCAGGGTGGCGCGTGACGGCATGGTAGAAGTTGTGCCCGCTGATGCGAGTCTAGAAGTCTACGGGTTACCGTGGAGCAGCACATCCTGCGGGCGATCCCACGCCCAGCTAAGCATAGGGCAAGCAATTGCAGGAAGGGCGCATCTCACCCAATGTATCTCTCTCTTGGGGGGG
>CM068954.1:150242528-150254277 GCA_035128595.1 Eptatretus atami
CAACTCTGAAATTTACATTATTTTTCAGTTTTTGGTAACCTAAACGTTTTTTTTTAACCTCTGGCAGTTTGCCGCTTGGCATTGTACCATATCAGGTTATTCACTGGACTTGAACTGCTTAAATTTCAGTAAAAACTGAAAAATGGGGGTGTTCTAACCATTTACCGTTGAGTATATACATATATATATATATATATATATAATATATATATATAATTATATAATATAGTGAAAAATAATCTTTGCTCTTTTTTTTCTTCTTTTTTTACAGGTATGGTACTGTGGAATATTTTTTTTTTTTATCCAGCACTTCTGGCTGGAGACGAATCCAGATTTTGCAGTTTAATTACCTGTGAAAAATACAACTGTGTATGTTCTTTCTCAACTTTAACGTACATTGAATGCTTCGCCCCAGAGCCAGATGTTTTCACAGTGATAATACCTGCTTCACTCGTTGCATGTTTTTTTCTGCACATTAATGGAACTAATAAGTTTTTAACCATTGTTTTTTTTATATATCTCCTTTCTATAAATGTTGGCTACCAATGATATAATTTATTTTTGTTGGTCCTGTGAGTGTGATCTGAAATCAACGTTTATCAACATTTACCGATTAAAAAATCGAATCCTGCCAAACCGAAGTACAATTTGTCTTTAGAAGAGACCTCCTCAGGACAAGAATAGACAAATTAGGCCAAAAATGCCAACTTCCATTCCACAGCATAAAATAACAAGTCAGTTGAGAAGTATCGGTATACTTTTTGCTGTTGTTGAGGGAAAAGTTTTATTTGCAGGAAATATTTTTCTATTCCGCCGGTAGAGGGATTTTGTGGGCAATGCAGCCTTTTCAGAGGTTGGACTTGAGTGTCTATCCCAGTTTTCTTTGAAGCCATTAAGAGTGAACCACTGTTTTTCTTTTTCTCTTTCTCTTTCTCTTTCTTCTTCTCCTTTTTCTCTCCACTCTCTCATCGACGTCACTGATTTAATGGCATTCTTTGTGTAATGACATTCAGAGAAGACCATGGGAAGGTTGTTATATTCCCCACTGTACTGACTGACATCATATGTTAACAAATTTTTTTTTTAACCACAGCATCAAAAGTTGCAAAAGTTTCACAATCAAATCAAGCTTATGCCGATAAATTACATTGTTGTAAATTGGCTTCCTGGGAAATCCTATCTTTTTTTTTTGTTTGATTAATTTTTATATTGTTACCTCAAGCTTTGTTTACCTTCTGCCCCTCCACTCTTTTCTATTTAAGTGCAGCCCCATTTCCATTGTGTGTATGCCTTGTTCTTGTTTATATTTTTCAACTTATTAATTTAACACTAAAAACAAATTTTAAAAAGGCCAAAGTCATGGGTGCTGTATGAGATTCAGGAAGACTTATTTTTGACTTTTCTTGGTCCATTACAGATGTGGTGTTCAATTCAAACACCAGAACAAATGAAAACCAACTTGCTGTTGGAAGAGCACAGCCCCTCCCGTTTCCGTGTCATTGGCACACTGTCCAACTCCCTCGAATTTGCTGAACATTTCCACTGCCCAGTAGGCTCCAAGATGAACCCAGAGAATAAGTGCTCCATCTGGTGACATTCCTGTTTTGACTTCCTGTGGTTGCTTGTGGAGTCTGTCTGCACTTTCTTTGCCAGCCTCACCATAACTGACTCCAGTCTTTATTTGTGATGTCAATTCAGAGCATTTAGAATGATTCCGTTTGGGATTGTGAAATATTTTGAAAAGCTTTCAATTGAAATGTTTTGTAGATTTAAACATCAGGTACCCAACTGCATTGTCTGTTGTGGCTGGATTTGGTATTCTGACTTGACTGCTGTTTGACAGTCAATTTTGTTCCTCCAATAGGACAATAATGTTTTATTTATCTTCCTATTAACAGGAAGTCATGAAAAAAAAATCTAATGTTATGGCAACATGAGTTGTTTATAATGCTTGTTCCTTAAATTGGTGTGCTGCGAAGCTGAAAAAGAATTTGGTTACTCTCTGTACTTTTTTTAGTGGTTTATCAATGGATTGTATAGGTCTAGATTAAAAGTCTTTCTCAGAATGAAATTAGTCAGGACATAGTTGCATTCATGAATTCCTGACCAGAGGAGAGATCAGCAATATGATTGCACCATGTAACACTTGTCATTTAATGGCCAACTTTCTCCGTATCTGGACATCTGTATAATTATTCAAAATTATCTTTGAAGTGTTATTTTGTAAATAATGTAATGATAGTAGATTCTGGAACCTTTGCCTTAAGACTGACTAGAAGTTCTTCCAAAAGAAAAGAAGCCAGCCACACACTTGGTAGTTTTGATTTAGTGTGAACATGCACTTGAGCATTTTGTATGGGACGTTTTTTTATTATTATTCTTACAATAATGAGGTTTGAGCAGAAGCAAGGTGGTGGAGGATAAGGTAAAAATGCAAGGAACTGACAGTGGGACAACATTTGGACACAAGCAAAGAAATGAACGAATGAACAGGAAAAGAGGAGATTGAGTGAGGGAGGAAACATTAACCTGCAAGTCAGAGGGTTGTTTTAGGTCGAATTGAATGGGAGCAGAAAAGATTGTAGGTGAGGATGGAGGATGACATGAGATGGTAGTACACTGCCTGCTTGAAGTCCTGGAGGGAAGAGTGCGATCAAACAGCCCAAGGAAGCTGGTTTGATGAATTCAAAAAGGGAGGCATTTGTTGGATTGAGGTGTCTAATCAGCCTGTATTTTGGGAGATTAACCAGGAGAGGGGTGTTGGGAGTGTTGAAGGTCTGAGAGAACAGTAAAGGCTAGACCCAAGAAGATGCAGTAAAAAGAGATTGACCACCAGCCTGTCTGGGATGTGAGAAAAACAGACCTTGTGATTTTGCCTCATCCCGTGCGATGTCAATATTGTTGAGAGCTTTACATTCCACAGAATCTTTGAGAGTCCAATGTTATGAGGGGCTACCAGCCCAAAGGAGAGACCAGGAATCCATTGAGCTGCAAAAGCCTTGTAGGTTGTGAGTCGTTCAGATTTTTCAAGAAAAGATTTGGAATGACTGAGGGTGCTCAACCTGCAGTTGGTGTGGAGACCATCTTTGCAAAATGGTTGGCCCAGTATTTCTCCCAAATGAAAACTTTTCATGAAGCAACTTGAAGAAGTCAAAAGTTAGCATGGAACTTTGAAATACAAAATGATTGCTTGTAAAATGCACATGACAGCAAATATTTCCCAATTACTTTACAAATGCACTTTCACTTTACTTCATTTAGCTGCACAAGAGACAGATGTATCCACAAGGAAAAATTTAATTGTGCTATTTGTAAGCTTAATTTCACAGGGTTCTGGGGTTGTGACACAGCTTACAAAATTCATCGGAATGTAATTGTATTGGTACTTAACAATAATTCTCTTTTGTTGTTTGCATAATTTAACAATGCCCATTTTAATGACCGAATGTGAAATTTCTTTTGTGGGATTTTTATTGCTATTTCTATTTTTTCTCTAAAAAAAATTGTCCAATCCAAATGAGGTTTATGCTTTGTAATTGCAGAAGGTGTATTTTAAACACTCTTTAAAAACTGGAATATTTTTTCAGTGATTAAATATATTTTTTGTGCTCTGTTTGTGGTTGACCTCATTATTGTATGACACTTACATTTTGGTGCATAAGATAGTTATACAATTTTTATTTTTTTTACTTTACTGAGTATTAATTCCACTTTTTTTTGTGTATACATTTGTCGAGGCTCGTATGAGAGAACGCACATCAAGGGGGGCATGAGACAAGAGGGGCGGGAGTGGGAAGGACAAAACGGGGGGAACGAGACATGAGGAGATCTGCGGAAGGGAGAGGGATGGGGTGGGAAACATGGGGTATACAAGATGGACATACAGGGACTTTCAGAAGGAAAGCAGGGAATTTGAAGGAGGTGGGTTTGGGTGGATTAACGAGGGTAGAAAAGATCGAGATTTGGATGGGGGACGAGAAGAGGTGGTGTGAAGCAGCCGTTTTGAAGGCATGGAGGGAAGAATGGGATTGAATAGAGTGAGGAAGTTTATTGCAAAGGCGGGAAAAAAGGAATGAAAGAGTGAGTAGCATTGATTCGTGATTTTGGTAGTTTTACCAGAGGGCTTGTTGCGGACCTTGAGCACCTGCGTAAATATGGTGGGACAAATCGCAGACAGTGCGGGGGGGGCGAGACCAGAGAGGAGACATGTAGAAACCAGAAAGACCACCAACCTGCCTGTGGTGAGAGAGTGAGAGGCCCAAAGACTCAGCCTCAATCGCGGGAGATACTAATAATCCGAAATGCCTTGGTTTCCACACGTGAACCGAGAAGGTGAGATGGCAGGAGCACCAGCCCAGAGGGGAAGCAGTACTCCATCAGGCTCCGGATGAAAGCTTTGTACGTGGTCAGGAGCTCAGGTGGGCCGAGGAAGGACGTTGCACGACGGAGGATTCCCAGTCGGTGACTGGCTTTGGAGGCAGGTTGGAATGTGGCTTTCCAGGAAAGATCATGGCAGAGATGTGAGACCAGAAGCTTGAAAGAAGACTCTTCAGAGGATTGTGGAAGTGGATGGGGGGGGGGGGTTCCAACGGTCCTTTCGGAGAGACATTAGTGAGAGTGTGAGATTGTCAGGATTGAAAGACATGTTCCACGGTTGGACCAGTTTGTTGATTTTACCCAGATATGCAGAGATGAAGAAGCTACTACTTGCTGGTATGAGGGATGCAGATGGTACGGCAAAGGGTGGAGTCATCAGCAATGAGATAAAGAGGATTTTCCAGAGAGTCGGAGAGATCATTGATGAAAACCAGAAAAAGAACAGGCCGCATAACTGCGCCTTGGAGTAACTCCAGCTGACAGGAAGAGGGATGAAAGAACTCCATTAGGGCCACACGTTGGCTGCGACAGGAGAGGAAGTCTGCGAGCCATGAGTGGAGATGGCCTTGATACATAGGAAAAAGAGTTTGCGGTGAGCAAGCAGGTGCCAGACCATGTCAAAAGCACACGTATGTCTCGGGATATGGCTCTGATTTCATGTCCGGCATTGAAGACCTCCATCCATTGTTGGGGGAGAGCAGAAGCAGCATATCCAGCGCAGAGTGGACCTGACTGAAACCAAATTGATGATCGAAATCTAGCCATTGGAGAAGAGCGAAGGATGTCTGAAGCGTGATGGATTCCATAACCTTCTGATGATTGGGAGAAGGCTGATTGGTCTGTGGTTGCAGGATCTGTTTTAGCACCCTTTTTGTGTGGGAGTATGTTTGCTCGATTCAAGTAGATGGCAAGATGACATATGCGCAAATGAGAGGTGAATATAACAGAGAGGGGTGAGCAAGAGCAGAGAGCAGGTTTTAGGACAGCTCGAGCTATGCCATCTGGACCGGTTTCAGAATCTGAGTCGAGCTTTGACAGCAAGCTCTCCACCTTATCAGAGGAAAAGGACACAGAGTCCAGGGACAGTTGTGTGTGACTGGTGAAGGTGGGTACAGAAAGGATGGTTTTGGACACAAGATTTCGATGCAAACACCGAGTTTAGTGCATTCAGCCTTTTCACGTACGGAATCAGCAGTGCGACCATTTGAGGTAAGGAAGGTGGAGGGGAACATACACCAGAAACAGATTTGATTAGATGCCACCAGGATTTGGAGGAGGGAGAGAGGTTGAGAGTTCAGACTTGACTTAGAAAGGTGTGTTTCTGGCTCTCCTGAGGGTAGATACACACTTGTTCCGAGCTTTATGGAAAGATGAGATTACTCTCAGTTGGGTTTGCTTTTCCATGAGGCAAAGCAAGTGTGCAGTCAACTGCCTCGCCACAAGCTCAGTAACCATGGGCGGGAGAAGGGTAGGAAACTGAAGACGAGAGGGATAAATCTGGCATGAGGGAGAGCAAGAGAAAGAATTCCCAGGATGAGTTGACTGTTGGGAGAAGTAGCGATGGGGAGACCGGTCTATAAGTTTTGATGCTGCTTGGAGACCCTGCCAGTCGGCTTGAGTGAGTGCTGAGTCGACGGCGCTGAGGTGGTCTCTTATAACAGCCAGAGAGAATGTCACTTTGACAAGCATGTGGTCAGGAAGAACCGATTGGAGCGGAGGAAAGAACAGCAGATTTCAGGGAAATTTGTCAAAATGAGATCACAGAGAAAGAGTACCATTGTTGAGATCCGGGTCGGAAGTTGACCGATTGAGTCGCAGAAATCTTTTGCTGAAATGCATGACAGGTGAGAGAGGTACCCACACCAAGCCAACTGCCATGATGAAATTGGAAGTCCACATATGAGGAAGAGAAAGATAGAAGTTGGTCCATGTTGTCGGATAGTGAGGTATAAATGGATGTCATCACTGTGTGGTGGACGGTGCAGTACACATAATAAACATGAGGTGGGAGTGGAGGGGAAGCCGTAGCACGAGTGTTATGGGGGTGTGGGGTGGAGTGAGGAGTGCATGGAGAAGTGAGAATAATGGTCTTTGAGGAAGAGAGTATCCTCCACCAGGACGAGGGTCAGGTCTGTCATACCGGAGGAGGAGTAACCAGAGGAGAGATACTTTGGGAGCAGGGACGTCTTAGGGAGAAAGTTTTCTGTTTGGCAGATTCATATCTGGTTTGGCTGTTGGCCACATGTATGGAAGAGATCGTAAGGTTTGAGCGAAGACCCCGGATGTTGAGGTCACACTGTTAATGAAGAGGGAGGGGAGGAAGCTTTGGGTGCAGGGAATGGGAGGGGAGGGCGAGTGGGACAAGGGAGGGGAGGGGGGGAGGTAAGGAGAGTTGTTGAAAGAGTGTGGGGGATTGCAGAATAGCTAGGGAGCGGGGCCGGATGAGGAGGAGAAAAGGCTCTGTTGGTGCTGGGGGAGCAGGGGTGGGGGGGGGGGGGGGGGAAAGGGAGAGGGCAGAAGGCAGTGCAGATTTGAGGAGGTGGGAGTGATTGACATGGAGGAGAGGGCAGGGAAGGAGGAGCTTTGGGATGTGAGGGGGGGGCAATCCTTGAAAAGATGAGTTGAGGGGGTGAATGGTGTGGAGAGGGTGACCTGGGGAGAGTTTGAGGGAGAAAGGTGAGGGGGTAGTTTTGAGAGAGGTGAGAGGGAAGCTTGGAGGGAGAAATTCGTGTGTTGTTGTTGCTTTGAGAGGGACGGAGTGGAGAGGGGTGAGTGCACTGAAGTTGGAAAAAAGAATGGTTGATGGAAAGTGACATTCATAGCAAACTTTTTTTTTTTTTAATGTTAGGTCACGAAATGCGATTGAGGACATTTTTGAGGAATGTAATAAAGGCGAATTAAGAGAGTGGGAGAAGAAAACGCATATAACGAGTTGGATTTTTTTCGGCAAGTAAAATGAAGGAAAGGTCGAATTGAGAGCGTCTATTGAAAATGAAAGAACTGTAGTGAATTATGATACAGTAATTGAGACACATGTGAAGAAGAAGAGAGCATTTTAAAGGTCATTTTTATTGTTATATATTATTATTATTTAACTTATTCTGAGAGAGTTTTCTTAGATTCGGTAATGGAAAAGGTGGCAGAAAAAATTGTGAGGTGAATGGTGAATTGATATTCGGTAAAGCGCAGGGGGTGAAACAGAGCGCGTTGGTTATGGGAGAAGACAAACAAGAAGATATGGGAGGTTGTTAGTCAAGAAGTACATTTTTTATTTTATTTATTTCTTAAATAGATTGAGGTCACATTCAGAAAAGGAAGTTGAAGTAAAATCGTGGAGGTGTAGGTGAATTTGGAACTGTAAAGCAGAGTGGAAGCTATGGATCGATTGAAAATTTATCAGGAACGAGGATGAGAGAGACACGTGGATTCAGAGGTGAATAGATGAAAGGATACAAGAAAATTATTAATTTTCATTGGATTTTTTGGAAGATTAAGACAAGATCGGGGATGGAAGATTAGTCGGCTAGAAATCGTGAAGGGTAATGGTGAGAGAAGGGTCAGCTCAAGCAGAAATAAAGATGGTGTGCCGGCAGGAGGAAGAGAAGAAGAAGAGAGAGGAGGAAGAAGAAGAAAGAGGAAGATCGGGAACTAGTGGGTATGGTCGTTTTTTTTGTGTGTTTTTTGTCGTTTAGTTTAAGACAAGAACAGAGTGTTTAGTGTGGGAGGGATGGGGACGTGGGAAGTGGGCGAAAATAGGAATTGAAGGTCATAGGCGAGATAATACAGATAAAAAAAGATCGTACACTTGAGAGAAGGATGGGAGGCCTCAAGGAACCGGTAAGGATAAGCATCGACGAAAACTCACAAAATATCACGATTTTGAAACAAAACCGAACTCTAACACACAGAAACATGTAGGTGAGAAAATAAGCGTTGAAAAACGTCACATATATACAACCGGAACTGTCTAACTTTGAGAATCAGCAGCAGACCCCTGGAGATACTGCCGTTATTGCCAAACCCAGAACGGAAATCATTACTTGCACTCTTTTATCGCGATTTCTTAAATGCGATAACTCAGGTGTTCTATCTCGGAGTGTATTTTATCTTTTATTTTACAATTACTTCACACTACAAACAATTATTACGCTATCCATTTCTCTGCTCCCTGGGTACTACATTTATGCCATCATTATTCTTATCATTCCTTTGGTTCCTTTGAGTATTTTACCATGCGTGTTAGAAATGAAAACGGGCAGATAAGTATGGCGAATAAAATATGGTCGAGATCATGCTTTAATATGTGCCAAGCTTAATTTTCCCGTAGCCTATAAATGGGAAAGATTTAAGATGTGTGCACATCAAAGTTGCGAATCTATTATGTTTGCGAATATCTTTGTCAATTTGACACAAAATCATGAATAAGTGTCCTTTTCTATGTTTTCAGACTAAGGAACCCAGTAGTGATACTCCTGTGGGCGATACATAATTTCTCGGGTGCTAGTCGCGCTGAACATGAGAAAACGGGTCCAATTGTTCTATGTGAAGAGTGAGTTAGTGGTTTCGGGGCTGGATTTTCATCGGTGGCGACGTTATGAATGGGAAATCATGTAAAATTATTTTCTGAAAAGGGCATGTGGGCATGGATGGAAGACACGTTAAATATTCAGTTGATGAAACGGTGATGCTTTACCGAAGACACTAAGCTGTGTTGAGGCATCGCAATAGACGGCGATATTGACATCTATGATGGAGATTGATATGACTGAGGATAGCGTATGGTGATGTCTATGGCAATAGTAAACATCATGGAAAGTGAGCGACGTAAACCCAAATCAAGCTGGAGGAGACTTCTCCAAAAGTAGCAATAGCATGTTGTTAGCGGCATATAATGGATATTCAGTCTCTTTTCTATTCAGTGGCAGACCGGTGGCACCTGCTCATCTCTTGCCCTGTATCCACAAGAAACGAAGTCTGTTAGTACGATCCATGAGAGAGAGGCAACTGATGTATGGTCCAGGTGAACACATCACCATTAGTTGTGGACCTCGTTCGTTCCTGCGGCTGGTATGAGCACGGTGCTCTACACAATCTGCTCTAACCGAGAAGCTTTCTGCATATGACGTAGTACTTGTGAGGTCTTCGATCTCCTAAATCCTCGGCTGTAAGAGTTGTTGAAAGCAGCATGTGCTCAGAGGGAATTATACTTTATGAGTGCGGCCTTCCCGTCATGTAAGGAGCATTCTTGAGGTTTTAGTAAATATCTCTACTCAGTGTAATGTTTTGGGTGTCAAATGGACTTCAACTTGCGTAAAACCACAGCTTGCGGGTTCAGTCGGCCAGAATGCGGCAGCGTTTATCAAAAAACGCTCCACGACCGATGAAGCTGGTTGAAATCTGGGAAGGGAACAGCTAGTTGCGTCATTCCAGCAACATAGTTGGTGGTTTGCCAACTCCTTGTCCAGCTTCATGTGGTCACGTTGGGAGTCACCAATTTTTATGTGGAGAAAAGATTATCGATGCATTCGGATTCTAGTCATTTGTTGTATAAAACCGCATGGTAAAGATCTCAAAACCCCTTGCTGGGAAAGCCCCATGAAACTCAAAGCTTAAGCAGATTTCACTTATACGAACCCCAGGCAAAATGATTACCGCTACTTTAGGAACAAAGGAAAGAAAGCAGAATGCGTTTTTCAATATGCCGGAAGGAGTTGAAGGAACTCGATTCATTGCAAGTAGTTAAAGATGGTGTCACAAGAAGGCTTTGATATCACTGGACATTTGGAAGCAAATGCTGGGATTTCGAATGTAAAAGACATGAGGATCAGAACATTTCATAGTAAAAGATTGAAACAAAAAAAAGGCCCTGATGTTAGAATTTCATTTAGAAAGATCAAAAATTTATATTAGTGTGGGACAATTAAAAGGGCACAGGAGGAGCGGAAATTAACTCATCATATCGAGAAAAAGTCAAGCGTGGAACTAGAAGTGGCATTTGTAGAGTGCAGGACTCCGCACGGCCGATAGTTTACGGTTTTGTATCCCACTGATCAACAGGAACTGGAATTCGGACCAGACTAAAATTTAATCGGCTGTTTTTTTTGTCATCGAACCAAACGCATCCACCAAGTATTCATCCGAATCCGTCCCGAGACTTTTTTGAGATATGTCCTATATATCGGTTTCCAACTATTCTCAATGATGAGAATTCACTTAAAAAATTCATCAGATCCGAAGTCGAATCTTCAGCCAAATTTAACAATTCTTTCCTCGTCACACACCCAAACAAGTCACCAAGTTTCGTCCGAAATCCATCGCACAACTTTTTGAGATATGCCCGTTCATAAACAAACTAGAGGGCATCAGGGTGGAGCACATACCTTCACACAGGCTGATTAGTTTCCGTTTTGTAGCACTGGCTAGCTGAAAGAAGACACACAGACAGAAAGGGCTGAACAACTTCCATCCGACCTTCGGTGGCGGAGGTAATAAGATAGACGACTATGTGTTTCATGAAGCGAGAAACATTCCTTTCTTTAAAAGTTAGTTTTTTAACCTCTGCGCACTTGAAGGTGAAGAGGTTGTGTTTTCACCATTTGTCTTTATGTTGTGGTCTGTTTTTATCTGCAAAAACGAAGTTTTTGCCAGATATTGTAGTCAGTCTGTATGTTTTTTTTTTTATTATTATATTTTTTTTGTTTGTTTGTTTGGTCTGAATTCACGAAAAAAATTTCTGCGAACCACAGTTTTCATTGGAAATTTTTTTGTAAATTCCATATCAAGGAGGCCTATGGAGCCTCCCTTTCAGGCATTAAAATTTTGAAGTCAAAGTCAAAGGTCAAGGTCACTTTTTTCGCAATCGGCGTAATCGACAAACCCTCATTTTTGAGTAATTTTGATCGGATCGTCTTATAACTTCAGGGAATATAAGTCATGGTCTGGCATTCAGACTTGATTATTTTTTGGGCGATTGCGCTTGACCTCATGGTTACGCCTAAGGTCAAAACATATTACCCCAGGTCAAATTTTCAAGTTTTAGAGAACCATGTCGTGTAGTACCTCCAAATGAACACCTCGAATGAGTGTTTCTAGATATATCAAAGCTTGCAGACATTATGACGTGATTTGGTGAGTTAATGAGGCAACGCTATTTTTCATGTTACATCTGTAGAACGATTCTCTCGGAATCTCTCGCTAGGCAGATATTCTCAAGGAGTCGTCCTGGTGGATAGCAGCTCTGTTCACCTCAGTGTGACTTAAGAAGTCACACGTGCGTCACTTTTGGCCAAGATACGGATCACCTTACGGGTGAATTGGTTTATTTGTCTGTTTAATTTGTGTCAGATTATTCAGAAAGTTGTGGAATCTCCTG
>CM068954.1:150254302-150268152 GCA_035128595.1 Eptatretus atami
ACTGCACAGCACCGCCAGGGCGCACCCTTTCATTCAAATCTGCGTGCCAATCAACATCACACCTGCCACCAAAAATTATCACCCGACCCACCACATCTCCCCGCACCGGGTGACAAAATATTTCACATCTGGGCCTTCTACATACCATCTAGTATCGGAGCACAAATCGCCACTAAAAATAGAGGCGTGCTGCACGGCTCAGGTTACTCGGCCCTGGGTACTCAGGCTCAGCGTTAACTCGAGTCCAGCAGCACCAGCCAATTGCTGAGGGCCCCGAATGTGCCACGGAATTGATGTGACCCCCTCGTCCAGTCGTTCAGACAGAACATGCAAGACGGGCAGTGATGGGAGGGGTCGTGGCAGAGAGGCCGTTCCTTGGGTTTAGGGATGTGCTCCTGGGCTGTGTCAGCGGCGGAGTGGGTGAATGCGACTCTCGGCCACAGGAGCCTGGCAGGGCGTGCCTAGGACCGCGTGGCTTCCAGATTAGGGAAGCACGATTACAGGTTCATCGGCGCCTCTCCCCTTACGAGTCGTCCCTAACCCTTCCCCAGGGCTTATAAAGGCGACATCACGAAGCCATCCTTCTCTTTCGCCTGCTTGCCTCGCCCTCTTTTTTCACCTCTCTGCTTCATTCTGTCCTCTTTGAGTGCCCGTCGCTGGTATCTACAATCTGCGTGGCGACAGACGTGTTCTGGACCAGGCGGAGTCACAGCAGTAGGGCCCTTGGCAAAGACTTCAGTTAGAATAACGCCACCGACTCTTGATGCGACTTTCAAGCGGAGCACACCACAATACTTACCGACACTCAATTCAGTACCTTGCGCCTCACGACTTAGGCAGGAATTCTTTTTTGGCCTATCGACTCTCTCATCCTTAAAAATACTGATCCACCCTCTATCTCATCCTATTCTTGGACGGACAAAAGAGCATCCATTCTACTGCAATCGCATTCCAGTTTCCTCTGGCAGACACACCCATCCCCCATATTCAACCTACACCACACCTCCCCTCTCCAACCTTAGACACCAGTTTTCTCACCCTCCTCCCTCCCCCAAGCTGACTGGTTGCCGCTGGGTCGGGCCAACGACAGCCAGGTCATCCGAGCCGTACGTCCCCTCTCCGAGTAACTGGCTCTTCTATTCGGCTCTCGTACGCGATATACAATTTCCACGGGCGAAATCGATAGCTCTTGTTGAATGATGTGCACCTGTCGGTCATTAAGTTGAGATTTGCTAGAAATACCTATACACTCAGAATAAAGTCTGCTCTAGTGTTGCTGTATGTATAATTGCTTGCCTTTATTGTTGCACTTCCCAAATCCCTTGCTATCCTGCTTTGGGTAAGATCATAGCATAAACTCCCTAAATGCACCTGTGCAGCATCTCTTCTCAAGTTTCCTAATTGTAAACAAATGCTTGTGTAGACCTGTTCTCCAGCTTCACTTGATCCTGAGCCATTCGATTCGGTATCCTGCTAGCCAGAAAGTTTATCCACCCAACGATCTATTTTTCTTAGCCGGTACGTCCTTGGGCAGTTACCCTTCGAGACTTGCTACTTTGGATTCAGTCAGGTGATTTCTTGAGTTATGACACAAGGCACTCCGAGGGTTGTGTTCCCCAGTTAGTTAGATCACATGATCCTTAGTTGTGTGAACCGGTTATATCAATTGTGAACGTGGTTAGTGGCCCTAGGTCACTGTGGTGGCGGGTATCTTAAGTTGTTGGCGCATTTGAGCCAGGTCGGATTGTGTAGCGGACTCGCTCGGCGTCACAGAGTATTCGTGTTGCTGATTAGCTACAGATTCTTTGAGTTCTGGTCGGGAAACGAGTTGGTAGCCCCACCGTGGTTTTCTCACCCCGACCCAGGTCCGCAAGTAATTATTAAAAAAATATTCCTGGCCACTCTTCTAAATGGGCGCAGTTCAACATGCGCAGTGTGAAACTGCCAGAAACTGCAGAGAAAGCGGAAGAGTAACGAGCAAAACACTGCTATAGGCCTTAGCTTATTTCCGTGATAACTTGTCTTACGCAGTTCATTCAGCTAAATATTGTAGGTCGGTAGGTCTCGAAATATAAATTAAATTTAATTCTCAATTTAGAATATATGTTTTTTATTGATTTTTTTTTCGGATGTTATCCATGGAAAAGAAGTGAGATACGGTGGGGAGGGGGAATTATAATATAAATGCCCCGGACAGGAGTGGATCTAGCTTAACACTTTAAAGTGGTAAAACCATTTGCTTAATGGCGGTATGCCCAGTCACTGGCTATCAATCTGCATGTTGAAAACAATAAAGAAGATTAAAATAACTGTTTTTCCAATATTAGTCTGGAGTTTCTATATAGACCTGTTTTGCGATCGTTTCAAACGAATATGAGAACAATGCCTGAAGAAATTATTACTGTCCAAGGTTCGGTTAAGTAGTGATGCTGTGCACACCAGTTTTGGCAGTAGTGCTGGACCTATTGAATGTAAAATAAAGAGGGTGTCTACTCGGAGTCAAACGCGCTCAACTCGGCTTCAACGTTAGAGCCATAACCAGCTTAGTTTTATGCGTGCATTCATCCTTTTACCGGTTTCTTCGCCAACTCCTCCATTGATCACAATCAAATGGCTTGTTTCTTGTGTTTCCGTTTGAATGTGCTTATTGAAAAAATTCAGCATCTCGTCCTTGGTTGAACCTTTTGTAAGTACTTGGCTCAAAATCAATATACAATTAACGGTAACAGCGAGTAGTAATCAAGTTTCGGATTGGAAACAAAAATCGGCAAAAATGAATCGAAGTTTACGTCAATCATCTCCTGGCTGCTTGCATGAAGATGCAATCCGTTTTTCGAGAGGCCAGAATATTCGTTCTTGGTCGAAAGATCTGGGTGCGGTGATTCAAATCTACCCCCTTACCAGTCAAACTCAAATTATTAAATACCGCTAGAACATACTTCTACAATCCGTATATCGCACACACCTAGAAACCACAGTCAATTTCGACCCTCTGGGTTCATTTCTGCTTCAGACGCCCATTGACCCCGGGAAGGACGTGACTGTCGCTGTCTCTACTGCGCAGCTCAGGTTAAAGGTGACATACTCTCGGGCATTTTTTGGGGCGTGCTCCGCGCCGCGCGCACGAAATAATTGGTGCAAATAAATGCCGACGTATACATTCGGGTTTTGAACTTTTTCGCACCTTCGGGGCGGAAAATGCTTACAATATAAAACGCTAAAAAATGTTTTTTTATTTTATTTTCCATTTCTGGCCAAATTTATACCGTCGGCGGATCTGATAACACCAACGGTTATAAAATAACTGAGGCCTTACTTGGGGTCCGAGGGTATCTTGTAACGGCCTACATGGTCCTATCTGGAATAAAGGAATGTTCCAGGCAGTTTAAATCTCAACACCTTTTACAGAGTTTAATAATAAACTTTTCCCTATTTAAAGGCCACTCCAAGTGCGACGTAAAAACCGTGCCTTCTGCCGCTCGACTAAAACCGACGAGGTTCCGCCCATGACAGGGCTGCAGCATCTCACTTTCCAGCTTTGGCGGCGGAGCGCGATGACGGCGATCACATGAGCAGAGCATAAAACATGCATGAGCAAAAATATGACATATGCACGAGGCATAAAACATTGAATTATACTGTACACGTTTACATTAAATCTTTAGGTAACAACACAGGGGGCATGCCCTCCTCACCCCATTGAAAAAATATTTCGATAAAAATTGAAGTCAAAATCAGACATTTTGGGTATTCAGTTCCAAATTGTACAAAAAAACAAATGCAAAATGAAAGTGATATTTTGGGAGAATTTTCTTTTTATTTCACGTGAACATCCACTTGCAGGGAAGATCATGTTCAGTAAGTTGATACAGCATTTTGCCATCATAAAGTGAATATGAATTACCACATGATTGGCATATTTTTAATACAAATGGTTTGATAAAGGTGGGCGAGGGCACGGTCAGGCAAATAGAGGTTTACGTTATCACCTCGGCTCTGGGTGTTAAAACCCAGCTTCACCCTTTTTCCCGCCATTCTCTCTCTCCTCTTCTCCTTGCTCCTCCTGCATGTAATGTCTCCATTTAATACCTTACACGTCATGAATGGAGGCGGTTTCCACGGGGAGATTACTCTCCTTCACTCCAGTAAACCAGAGAATCACTTCCTTCATGATTTCTGCAAATTTCTGAACTTGAGACATTAGGATCGTTTAATTGCCAATAAGGTCTTGATAAAAGATCTTCACCTCCACCCCTTGTGTGCGCTCGTTTGCTATTTTAGATTGATTACATTTCTGTATCAAGTGGATTTCGTTATATCGATCGAGTGTTTTTTATAATTAATTTATTCCAGTATCATGTCCATCAATATTTTGTCCCTAGGATTCTGCTGTTTCTTCGTCCTGTGCCTTCTTACATTAACTTTATTGGTTGTTTTTATGCGTCTATTGGTTTACCAATATATACCATGATTATTGGTAGGCTTATTGGGTCTTACAATTAAAAAGCCCTGCGATTCGTAAGTGAGAATACCATTTCCGGGCACGCCCAATTGAATTGCAAATTCCCCAGGGATTGAGGTAAAATTGGAAACTGTTCTCGAATAAAGAGATCTAAACGGATGTTTAACAATTCTACCAGCCCCTCCAGCGGGGATCACAGTAATACCAGGTCCACGGATACAAGGCAAAGTTGCAAGTCGTAATAACAAATTCGTTTTTTAAAAGATATTTTATTGATTTAAATTTTAATTTGATCCCTGGGCCCTGTTCCTACACTTTTTCTCAACGCCACACCTGCCCCCAGTGAATCCGAGGTATTTATTTACTGTGGTGGGTGGTGGTTGAGTGCAGCAAAGGTATGATGGCGAAACTTGGCGCTCCTCCTGCATCAAAGCTTCCTTTGTTAGGATTTATTGATCTCTCATCAGATCTTGTGGTCTACAACCTCATCGTGACCAACAGAACATTCATTCAGCTTTTTACAGCAGAATCATGTCTTTACCTCTTGCAATTGTAAGGTGGCACTTTCGGTATTGTATGAAGTTCATCGGAGGGATACTCGCAAATTGGAGGAAAAAATCCAACAATGGACGTCATTTCATATTTACCGACATAGACAGCCATTCTCCTACTATGCAGACGCTGTTCATGGGAACGTGCTTACAAAGCATTTTAACCCGCTAACTTCTTACCAAAAACTATTCATTAAAACGACCATGGGAAGTCATTCAAGTATCCTGGCCATTGATGTGTTTTGCATTGCACTTGCACCCCAACTGGATGAAATGGTTTAGAAAGGGCGAATCAGCACATGGAATGCACCCTCCAGATTCCAAATCCGTTGTTTTTCTTATGGACGACGAAATACCAGCGCACCGGTACGGTCGATTACAAAAATATTAGCTTTCCATACACAATCGGAAGACTTTCATCCCATGATTTAAGAAACAACGACGCATTCAAGAAGAAACTTTCACATCTCTTTCGGATTTGAATGGAAAAAAAATCAGACCTTCTGGATCTTGGATTAAATGGTTGTGAAGACTTGGTTGGTTCGGATGGCAAGTGTGGAATGGGCAAGAGCTTTGGTGCTTGTACTGTGTTCCTTCACTTCAAGTTTCCAGACTGATGGAGTTAGGGATGCTGAAAACGGTGGCTCTTTGACTTTGATACTTCTCAGACACTACTGCAGGTCAAAATGCCCTGAAATAAATAATTAAGTCAGTACGAATATATTGTGCACTCTTGTTGTTGACGATAGACAAAGGGAATGCTGCATTACCTAGAATTCACAATGCCCCAGCAGCGGACAGACTGAAACTGCTATTGTCGAAGTATGTCAGGTTTCAAAAGACGCATGATGAGAGAGGACTCCCAATAGGGAAAGAATACTCTCTGCTATTTGGCCCCATTGACTTACTCGCGCAATGGGGGCTTATGGAATTTGGTCTCGATTTTTGGTCGTCGTGTTTTGCATCCGCACACATATCTGAGACATGTAGTGGACAATCTATCGTCTTTTGGCAAAGACAATCATATGATGCATACGGCACATCATTGTTTCACCCGATGTCATCAAAGATGACCAGGCAGCCATTTTTAGTTGTAAAAAAAATAACTCACCATGTGGTCGAACACTCCTCAACATTTCAGCAGCATTTACCGATTTTGTTCATTACTGGCACACAGATAATGAATGATGGTTGCATATGGACGTCTTTTATTTTCGAGATTCAATCCAAAAATGGCCGACTGTGCGGGGCCACTGTTACTAATATGTGCCCCAACCATTTCTCAAATTGCATTGGTCGATTTTTGTTCAAACTTGACCACAGCACAGTGCACATGATTGATACATGTGCACCTCACTTAGTGCGTCTGATCAAAAATGGCTGACTCGTAGATGGTTGGGCATCTTTCGTTGCACATAAATACAGAATCCAATTCAAGGTAGTCGATGGGTTTACCAAACGTAGTTCTGGTTCAACAAATTTTGAAGTTTTATGAAGCAGATGATTGGGTGGGTGATGAAATGGCAGTGACATAGTATATCCTTCGACTTTAAGAAGGCAGTTGATAAGGTACGGACATCGGAGGTGTTAGACCATAGTGAGGGCTTGTGAGTTGGCTGGTCAGTAGCCATAGATTGATTTGCAAACCAGCTCAGTGACATAGGAAGCAAAGAGTGGCTGTTGAGTGTGGAGGTGATGTCTTTACTGGAGGATGTAAAGTAGCGATGTTAAAAAGTACCTCAGGGATCCAGAACTCAGACATTACGGATTCATTTACATTTTACATCACGATTTTTGATTAATGGGGTAAAGGAACAGCTTCTTTTCCCCAAATTTCAGAGTGCCACCTAATGTTGGAGGGTAGTGGGTAGCAGAGGAGTGTTGATGATGATTCATAGGAAAGTATAATACTATGCAGACGAGATTGGGAGCAAATATTGGCAGATGGGAATTTAACCTGGAGGCAACGTGTAGGGTATCGGCGGGATGGGGAAGAAGAAACAATGAAATAGAGATGACAGATACAAGGGGCATGGTAATTTTGGGAGTGTCACAGGATGTGAAGTGATTTGAAAGGGGAAAAAGGTAATATGATATCGGGATGTAAGCAGGCGAAATGCCAGGATTTTCTTTTGCCACCAAGAGTGGCGCACAAATGCCAGGTTTGATGGGTTTTAATCAAGCTCATGGGGCCCCTCCCATTGAGGGTGGATTGAAAAAAGATTACAAAAAACTTAGAAAATATATCATATAAATATTTTATAATTTAAGTGTTACGGAATTTAGAATCGGTTCTGATGAAAGCATCCACAATCCAGGTCCTCAGACAGTTATTTCCCTTAAATGCCATGTTCAGATAGCCCATGTCTCATGGGATCTTAAAATGTGATGCGTAGGAGTAAGGATAGATCCGCCTTTAACGGAAGCATTTTCTTTACAACAGACACGCTCACAACATTTCTGTCACGAGCTCTTTGAAGGCCGCCCTCATTTTTCTCAGCAACATTCTTTTCGCAAGCTCCGCGGCCCGCATTTTTTTTGAGAGCACACGGGTCGTTCATGGTTCCGTGCGCCAGTGGTCGGGTGAGCTTGGGTCGGACGGCACTACGCGGAGACGGCCGGGGACGAGATAAACGAGTGAGGTACGTTCTGAGAGAACAAAAGCGTAGGAGAAAGCGAAAGGCGCAGAGAAACAGTCGGAGCGGAAAAATGTGGAGGACGAGGAAACCCGAAATGGAGAGTAATGAAAATGCAAGGCGAGGAAGCACCAAGAAGCGGGGTGGTCTGACCAGCGCGACGAGCAATTCGCCCTTCCCAGTGCTGCGGCAAGCGACGTGTGGTGCGGCGTGTGGTGTGTGAACAGCGCCGCAACAGTGGGCAACAGGTCAGGTCACCAACAATACCATGGCGGTCTAACCCGGCGACGGGTGAATCTCTGGTGCCTCCAGACTATCGGGATGGCGTCACGGCTGCCCCGCGGAGGGTGCACAGCAAAGCTTGCCTGGCGGATACGGATGGACACACACACGGCATTTAGACCGGTTTTGCTATCGGACGTGTGGTGGATTTGGTGAGCGAGACGATTCTTCCCCCCTGAATGATCTGTTGGACATGTCTGTGTTTAGCTGCAAGTCAACCCAATAAGCATCTGCTCTTTGTTCTCTTTCGGATTTTGATTGATTTTGCTTTGAATTCATTCTTGATTACCTTAAGGCAAATAAATTGATTTATTTTATTTTTTTTATCAAAAAATTATTTGTCGATTTCGCACCTGTCCGTGTTTGCCTTTCCAATTTCCATTGGTCATAGCATTGTCCGAACCTTATAGACTGGGACGAGTAATTACCAAAGGATTTGACCACCAAATCGCAGGCACGCCCAGCGGTTAAACGCTCGGCCCTAATTAAATCTAATCGAGGACATTGGTGCTTGCAGTCGAGGGCGCGCCTCCCGCTCAAGGTAACACGATGACTCTACGATGTAGAACAGGGACTGAACTACGTGGGTTGAACTCGGTTGGGCGTTTGTGTTCTAAAACAACCCAACCGTCCAAACTAATACCTCAAGTGGAGCGGTGCCCCAGGGTGGCCTTACTTTCGGAGGGACAACCGGGATTAATCCCCGAGTGAAGTGGTGTCTCAAGACCCAATGACCACAACAATATTACATACAATTAGCTATCAATTAAAACTTTTTTTTTTGCTATTTTCTTCTTTGGATTTGTTGCTAGTTAAATTACGGTTGGTGGGTTGTGTGCTCGCCGTCGGCATGAGTTGGGCTGAAATACTCCACCTGTGTTTTGATTTATTTTGTTTCCTGTCGAGCTGCATAGAGAGCTAAACACCAATGGCACATCAAGGGGCGGGAGTGGGAAGGACAAACACGGGAACAGCGACTTAGGAGATCTGGAAGGGAGAGGGATGGGGTGGGGCATGGGTTATCAAGATGGACATACAGGGACTTTCAGGAGGAAAAGGGAATTTGAAGGAGGTGGGTTGGGGTGGATTAACGAGGGAGAAAAGATTGAGATTTGGATGGAGGAACGAGATAATGAGGTGGCGGTTCTTCTCTTCTTGCGTTTGGCACTTGGGTGCTGGGTAGTGTCATTCTGGAGCCGGACTTGTCGCTGTTGCAGTGCCCCTTCACCAGTCAACTGTTTCGCGCCTCAGGAAGGTGACAGGCTGAGTCATACTCCCTGGTGTATTTAATTTAGGCAGGGGTTGAACTCACCTTAGGATCCTAAGCCGGCCACCGCTACCACAAAGCCACAAACAGTAGCAAGTGTTGTGTGAACAGCTGTTTTTGAAGGCTGGAGGAAGAATTGGGATTGAACGAGTGAGGTGAGTTTATTTCAAGATGGATCGGAAAGTGGAATAAAAGGTGAATTTCAAGAGCATGTTATTCTGATTTTGTATTTACCAGAGGTGTTGGGGACTTGAGTGTCTGCGGAAATACTTACTCTGGTGGGACCATCGCGCCTGGTTGAGTGGGCAGAGGACCGGAGAGGAAAGATAAGTGAAAGACCAGAAGCCACGCTCGCCTTCGGCGGGGGGAGAGTGATTGTGTCATATAGATTTCCGTTAAGGCTCATCTGGGAGAACAAATCTAATGCTGTTTTCCACTGGTAGCCAGAAGTGGGGAGGGCACCGCCGAGGATAAGAGCGTATCCTCGGTCGCGAATGCTTGTATGTGGTCAGGGCTGGTGTGTCCAGGAGGACGTTGCACGATGGAGATTCCAGTCGGCGCGCTGCTTGGGCGTTGGATGGCTTTCCCAGAAGATGTGCAGGGTGGTCGGTTTGAGAGTAGTATTTTCGAGGATGGTGAAGTATATGGGGGGGTGTGGGTTCGCGGTCCTGGAAGACATAGTGAGTGTGGATTGTTCAGGATTGAAGACATGTTCCCACGCGTTGGAACCGTTTTATGTTTATCCAATTGATTGTGAGGACGGATAGTTGTTGCTTGCCCGTTTGGTGGTGGCCCACGATTGGATGCGGAGGCGTGGTTCGCAAGGTGTAAGAGGATTCGGAGTCGGAGAGTTCAGTGTAATGAACATATAACAGGCCCGAGAACGGCTGGCACGGAAGGAGCGCACTGGACAGTGCAGACGGGATGAAAGGACTCCCAAATTTGGTCATTCTACGTTGACTGCGACTAGGTGGGAATTTGTGTGCTGAGCATGAGTGAGAAGATTGGCCTTGGGATACCATTCGGTAGGAGAGGTTTTGTGAGCAGGGACCGAAAAAAAAAATAAAAAAAAAACAAAAGGTGACACAGACCGTATGGTCAAAAAGCCCGTGATATGTCTAGGAGTTTCTGCACGCGGATATTGCTTCCATTTGGAATACCAGTAATCTACAATGCAAGTCAAGCTCATGGCATGCAGTGAAAACAGGTTTACTTGAAATGCTTTGTCAAAGTAAAACCATACGTATACATGATTTTAATTTTGGAAATGGGCCGATGATTGAAGTAAGGAAAGAGGGTAATTGGCAAAGAGGAACCTGCAAAAAGGAGAATTTTCTCCATTCTCATGACTCGATGTTTCAATGCCACAATTGGCGTGAGATTGTAAATTGTAAATTATAAATTTTCAGGGTCAAACTGCCAAGAAGACTACGATTTTTATGATTTTTTGAAAAAAAATCTTTTTTTGGAGAAATTAAGAAGAACGATTGACCCACCCCTCACACAAATGTGAAAATAATTCACTCGTACTCTCTTTATCATACCTTCAATAGGTTCATTATTGAGCGATCATCCACAATGTGGGCAACAACTTTGTGGCCTGATGTTTGTCCCATCACTGCACACGGGCACATCAATTTCCCATCATCGATTGCAATGGAGTTGAATGGAACGTTTTAATATCGGGGATCTCAGTTCTCCCAAATATTTACCGGCGTCGAACCGTTGTGTTCCTATTTGTTCGTGAGGTCTTCATGTGCTTTTCACGAGCTAGGATCTTCCACGAGAGGTTAAACACAGCTTCGCTGCCTGATCTATTACACACCTCACAGTGGACTTCCACTGTCATTCACATCATCCTCGATTCAACTTCTTTGCCTGTTCATCTTCACCTTGTAACCTGTACCTGTGCTACCAACAGAGCATCCATTCTTTTTTGAGTTTGGCTTTTTGAGGGGAAAACCTCACGCGGCCAGTTTGGCAAAAATTGCTCCAACTTCTTCGCCTTACTTTCCAGCATTTCACTCACATAAATTACAAAAAGAGTTGGCCACAGGCAGTGTCCGAGCTTCTGTAGATTAGCATAGTGGCTTGTGAGGTTTATCCGTCTAACTCCCAACATTATGACGAAAAGAATGATAAGGAAGTCCGCCATTCGTGGGATCACACGAACTCGTTGGGTCAGAGGAAAGGTGTCGCCAGTGGTTACCTGCATGTGGAGAGTGAGAGAAAAAACTTCACGGGAAGAAACACAGGTAAATTCAGAGCAATAATTATAAATCAAGAATCCCTAAGAATTCAAAGTACACAACATGAGTCAGAATAGCTCAGGACCTCTTACTACTCTCCGTTTCAAAGATGGAATCCTCAAGATGCAATTTTCCCTTCACTGACACTGTGCCCAGCAACAAATCACTCTGGTAAACACCAATTCAAACCCATTCCATTATCAAAGCCAATAAAGCAGCGAATGGCAGCTGCAAGAGGAAAGATACCGAAATCGATGCCAGGGAACATGGGTAAATCCAACTGTTATCATTCAGTGGCGTTACTGCATCGTCTGCATACATATTTTTGGTCCGAGTGTTGGTGGTTCGTCAATGGTCAATAGTTGATTATTTGCATTTATTGTTGTAGCCACTTAGTCCTTATGATTTCAGGTTTTTCATTTTTCCCAAAACACCCGTTTAAAGGGTGGTTTTGTTTGGGGGTGTTTATTAACGTAGTTTGAGGGTATGGAGAGCATTAGTACATTGGATCAGGGACGTACGACGAAAAACAGGACGCAAAACAACGACTGCATTGGTGTGGCAAGGTTGGAACCAGGAAGAAACTGCCTCAAGAGGAGTAAACTGGAAAACTTTTAAGGGGGGGAGATTGGGTGGGTTAACGAGCCTGGTTAGAAAAGGATTCATGAGTTTTGGGAATTGGGGGATGCCTGGATGGTGGTGAACAGCTGTCTGAATACTGGAGGGAAAATGAGTTGAGCGAGGATTCCTGTAAAGTTGATCCAACGGGGGAAAAAAAAAATGAGATGGAACAAATGAGTGGAGGTGGCCAGACCTGGTAATTAGGCTACACCATGCAGGCGTGTTTGCGCCTGTTTTTGTCTTGTCACCAGAAGGAGGATTGTGGTGCCCAGTCGGCGATCCTTCCCGTGCAGTTCCGCTTTGAACGAGGGGAACTTCCGGGCATCGGTGACTCACACACGATGTGATTGAGTTCCACGGAGGGAAGTTATCTCATGTGAGTGCGGATAACTCACCCGCCCATAAGAGGGCCAGGCACAAGGGCATTTGATACCACGGATGTCCCAGGACGGTCTTTCGTATGGACCAGGCCCAAACCCTTGATTAACACTGAACCAAAGGACCGTGAGACCCAAATACCAAAAAACCCGAATATCCAAGTCCCGAGGGACCCAAAAAACCCCGAAAGGACTCTGAGGACCAAAAAGACACTGAGGACCCAACAAGCACCAAAAAGACATTAAAAGACCTCGAGGGCGTAAAGACCCTGTTTAAACCCCTTAAGACTCTACTGATAAGTGGAATGAGGATGTTGTGCCATGTGCAGAGTTATTCAATATGTGGGTTTCAAGAAGGGCTGATGGCCCATGTGTGTGAGTAGTGTGTAGAAAATGTGGTGTGTTGTGATATGTGGTGTGTGATGTAGTGTGGTGTGTGTGTGTAGTTCGTTTTTTTGGTTGGAATTCTACGAGAGCACGTTTCTTTGTTGTTTGTTAACACGCAGGCTTGTATTGAGAGTGACACTACAGATGTACAACATGGGAAGCAGGAGAACAAGGGGGCGGGAGAGGAAGGAAAAAGCATGGTGAACAGAATTGAGAGATCTGTGGAATGAGAGGGTGGGGCGGGGTTACAACAGGGGTAAAAAAGTATTGGACATCAGGGACTTTTCAGATCCTTACACGACAGGGACTTTTTCAGGAAGGAAAACGGGAATTTTGAAGGAGGTGGAGTTTTGGGGCGATTATGGGGGTTAGAAAGAACCGTTGGTTTGAGATGGGAAAAGATAAAGGATTGGGTGCTGAACAGCTGTTTTGAAAGACCTGGAAGCGAAGAGAGTGTGGGATTGAAGAGAGTGTGGGACTGTGAAAAGAGGTGTGGGAATTGAGAAATGAGCAAGGTATGTGGGATGAAGAAAATGAGAGGCTGTCGGAAAAGTTTGTAATCAAAAAGGCAGGAAAAAGAGGAAATGGGTAAAGGAAAGCAAGAGTAGACAAGGTGGAGCGTTGATTCCCAGATTTTCTGGTAATTTTCCAGAAGGGCGTTGCTGGCAGGACCTTGAGCATCCTACTTGGAAAATAACTGGGGGGGGAACGACCGAAGAGAAGGAGACGGTAGACAGAGCAGGGGGGGGGAAAAGACGGCAAGAGGAGACGGTAGGAAAGACCACCAACCTGCCTGTGGTGAGAGAGTGAGAGGCCCAAAGACTCAGCCTCATCGCGGGAGATACTAATAATCCGAAATGCCTTGGTTTCCACAGCGTGAAACCGAGAAAGGTGAGATGCAGGAGCACCAGCCCAGAGGGGAGAGCAGTACTCCATCAGGCTCCGGATGAAAGCTTTGTACGTGGTCAGGAGCTCAGGTGGGCCGAGGAAGGACGTTGCACGACGGAGGATTCCCAGT
>CM068954.1:150317447-150329845 GCA_035128595.1 Eptatretus atami
TACTTTAAAGGTCCCCTGACATGCAAAACTTTCTGGTTATTTATGTATTAACTTGACCTTCCTAGTGAAGAAATCACCCATGTTTTTTTTTTTAATCAAAAAATGGGATAATTAGAGCAATATTTCGATCATTTCTGATGCCTTTCACAACTTGCTATGCCCGCCCCTAAAAAAAGTTGACCAGCGAATCGCAGCGTTGACGTCACATACAGAAACTCGCAGAGTGGATTGACTCGAGATCTCTAGAGTCTAGACTCTAGACTAGTCCGATAAATCCGTCGTCCGTCCGACTAGGCCGATAATTATCCGTCGTCCGTCCGACTCGGCCGATAAATCCGTCGTCCGTCCGACTAGGCCGATAAATCCGTCGTCCGTCCGACTTGGCCGATAAATCCGTCGTCCGTCCGACTAGGCCGATAAATCCGTCGTCCATCCGACTTGGCCGATAAATCCGTCGTCCGTCCGACTAGGCCGATAAATCCGTCGTCCGTCCGACTAGGCCGATAAATCTGACGTGCTGTAGCTTTCTTTTATTATTCTCTTTCTTCATTGTTTTCTTCTCTCTCTCTCTCTCTCTCTCTCTCTCTCTCTCTCTCTCTCTCTCTCTCTCTCTCTCTCTCTCTCTCTCTCTCTACCTCTATTAAGTGCAGCCTGTGGCTGCTGGTTGCATCATTGGTTGGGACGTGGCTATGCCGCTGATGCAGTGTCCCCCTTACCAGTACACTGGTGCTCATTTTGCCGACCTCGGAAGGATGACGGGCTGAGTCAACCTCCTGGTGTATTTTAATTCAGCGGCCAACGAGGCTTGAACTCAGGACCCTAGGATCCCAAGCCGCCACCCTCACCACTAAGTCAACACCAGGCTTACTGTTTTCTACTGGTGCTACATGACAACAGTAGGAATAAAATAAATAAAAATGCAACAGAACGTCAGATTTATCGGACTACTCGAGACAATTGTGTCACAAGGTGTGTTCTGCACACAAGTTTTCATCGTATCCAGACAGCGAGATTGTTTTGTTTTATGCGCGGAGAGATACGGCGATGACATGCGCCGGCCTTGCTTGCGATTTATTCGCCGCGGTGCAACATGTCCGCTGCACTGCGCTGGTCACGTCACCTCACTAAAATATTTCTGATATCGAGCAGTATGCAAGTCAAATTACATGATTGAATTACGAATAGGATTTACTCTAACCAGTTGTTATTGCCAAGTCTTCCTTCGATGTCCTCCCGATCATAATGAACGCCGGGAATTTCATCGCCATTTTCCTCTGCTTGTCCTGCTTCGGGCTCGAACTGGTAAGGCCGTATTCCATTTCCAGCTGCCTGAACTTCACCTCCCGCGACTACGTTATCCGACAATTCTCCATGTGATTCAGACCAAAATCCTTCATTTCTCTCACACTCACTGTCGTTACCAGACAAATGAAAGTCCATGCCATCCATTATTCAAAACCAAATGTTCGATTTTTTTAAAGCAGAAATGAACGAAGCGATTGAGTCGACCAATCAAATGTGAAACACACAGAAAGCCAATAGAATCACGTAGACCACCAACCCGAGTAATTTACGTGCAGCCTTTGTAATCCTGTAGTTGACGTCATGTGGGTTACGCCCCTTTCAGGAGAATTTTAGGGGCGTTCCCGAAGAGGTTTGTTTTTTTAATTTACATTTTACAGAATGAGTATTGTGAAAAAACATCGTCAGATCTGAAATCACGATGAAAAACTCCTATAGGACATATATAGATGAAATTTCAGTACTTTTGCGTGTCAGGGGACCTTTAAGTTACAAAGATGTGCAAAAATGTCTCTTGCAATGAGGAAATCCATCCATCCATGGGGACCATACTCTGTGCAGAGCATTGGTCTGCCTAAGCAGTCTCCTGGGCTATTGTACACAATCCTGGACACTCCGACACAGGATACCAGTATGCTGGCACTCATTTTGCAGGCCTCGGAAGGATGACAGCAGAGCCAACCCCACCTGGTATTAATTAAACAGCCAAGTGGGATTTGAACTCGGGATCCTAGGATCCCAAGCCCACCACCCTAACCATTGAGCTAACACCAGGCAGAATGAGGAAATGCTACTTTGTAAATACAGATTTTGAGGATCATGCAAAACTGATGATTTGATTGATATTTGGTGGAGATGAGATGTTAAAAGGAGCAAATTTAACAAACATGGAAAAGACCTTGCCTAGTTGTGGGGATGGCTTGCGATGGCAATGAGCTGTCATCTTCAAGTAGAGGAGGGAAGAGACGCAGCTGTGATTCCAGAGTGTAAATTAAAATTGAAAATAAAGGAATGTACGTGGGTGAGAGCGAGGTTATGGAGGTTTTTTAGGAATGGATTACGTACTGAAGAATTGCTAACACTTCTGTAAATGGGTATTATTGATCTTGATATTTGGTAAGTATCTGCACAGGGATATTAGTGGGAACGGTGATTCTTTCTTCGATGTCTGTAATGATGTTTCCAATTATCGCAGAGACTTGAAGTTGCAGGTGGTTGTTGGTAATTATTTTGTGGAACTGTGAAAGCAGAAAATATCCATAACCGGTCTGCACTTGCTTTGTTGCCAGTTATGAAATGAAGTAAATATTCACTTTCATGATATGCATCACATACATCCACAAAAGCTATTCCAATTTATTCACAAACAAAAATTTCATCATCGTCATCGTCATCGTCATCGTCATCATCATCCATGCTCTTTACAGAGCACAGTCTCTTCACAAAGGTTATAATCCTGGATGGGTCACCACTCCGACACAGAACACTTGACTGAGGGTGTAAGAATTTATAACTTGCCACCTCTTCACGGAAAACACGGTGGGATCTTTAATGTCCACCAACTAATGCTAACAGACGGGACGCCCATTTTATCGTCTATCCAAGGGACGCCACGTACACAATGATTAATCGCCCTGCCTGCAGGGGTTTGTATCTGAGCCGAGATTCGAACCCACGCTGGACAGCTCCGGTGAGTGCGCATAGTGCGCGGGCTCGAGGCTATCTTTCCAGTCAAAATTCAGATTGCCTTCTTCTATATTACTTAAGTGCAACTAAAATGGGAAATGACATTATGTAGCCTGCATGTTTTATTTAATTTTTTTTGAAATGTGTGAATTGTGTGGAATAATTTTACAATCTACAGAAAATGTATAGAAAGATATTTAGTTAAGAAAGATTTTCTGAAATGCTTTGAATCAGGGTCAAATACCATGGTGAAATGATCCTTGGGTGACCACATAAATCATTTTTTCTCAGAACACGCTCCGACCATGACTATCGTAATTGACCAAATCACATTAACTATGTGCTTTTGAGGGTAGTGGAAAGAATAAATAAAATAAATTAAAGATTTTTCTCTTGTCCATTGAGTCAAACCTTCAACCAGAATCACTTGATTCCACAAGGAAACATATTTTAGATGCTTGGGGAAGACATCCATCTTGTTGATGCACTCTGACAATCAAACCATAACAGATGGCAATACAACTCGGCGGGTAATGTTGCGATAAGATGCATGCTGTTTTTAAATGGACATCGTCGAGGTGTGGTGGGATAAAATATTTTTTTAGTGATCATATCATCAGATAAGATTCTCAGTTATAATCAGGGTCCTTGGGCTACTGGGAAAATGGAAAAGACCGGAAATTCAAAATGTCTCTTCACAGCCGGGAAAACCGACTAAAAATTGGCAAAAACACTGACAGTCGGGAAATTGCCGGGATTGTCGACCGCGACTCACGGAAGTTTTTAAGTTGTAGCAACATTTGCGAGGCATTCGGAAAGGTTCTCCAATGGTCAGGTTTATCCTGGACGACGAAACTTCGGGCCGAAAGGCACGATTTCTCGATTTCCTCACGGTCTTGCAACTAGCTTCTTCGCAGCGATCACGTCACAATTAAATTTCATCCAATGTCTTCATTTCATGTTCAAATATCTAAAGTTATTTCTTTGTACAGCATTATGTGCATACTGTAGTTGGCAAACAACTCGATTGCCAAGAGAGTCTTCAGAGATCACATTAACGATGTTTTGTGACTTATAATAAGACGTTATCATAACCAAGGGTTGTTAACCTTAGCCCAGCAGGGTAGACAGCAGTATCATGTCGATATTGACAAAAAGAAGGAGGAGGAAGAGAAGGCTAAAAAGTCGAAAAAAGAGAGAGAGGTTGAGATGCTGATGAAAGTCTTTGGTACGACTAGGCGGGGTTTGAACCGTCGACCTCCCAGACTCGGAGCGGACATAACACCACCGACTCTGTGTTGGAAGAAAATGCCCAACTCTTGGCCAACGTTTGAACGATATGGACCTAAAGAACTGTTTGAACTGCAAATGGTAAATTAGAAGCATGTTTTGTATTGGACACAGCCTCTCTGACTCAACGAGGACTATGACTATTGAATTTGAAGCAGTTGTGGAATTAATTACAGACACTCAACTAAGCCTTTGGATGCAATAATAAATGACATAATGCAGCATGTTGTAATTTTTTTTTAATCTCAATAATGTCTATATGGTCAGAGCAATAGTTTATCATCAGCACAATGAAAACAGCTTGGAAAACTGATGGTAATAACTGATTAACTGTATTTTCTGTCGAAAAATGTCACCTTGAAAAAAATGAACATTTCACCTTGGAAAAAACTACCTGGAAAACAACAGGAATTTTTTGGTATACAAAGCCTTTGCAAATATATTTAATACTTACCAAAAACATCAAGATTCTGCACCACACCAATTTCCCAATATCATTCCAACCTTTCTTTTAGTGGTGAAGCATTTTCCTTGTGCACTTTCCTTGGAAAATAGTCTTTGGAACATTTCTTGTGCTGAGCACCACTTTGAAGTATTTTCTTCTTGCAATGACTCTTGATTGTGAGAGAAGAGCATAAGTTTGGGACATGATTGGTGAAGGTCTTTGTGAAAGTGCTGCTAGCAAAGCACTGAATATTGGAATGGCCTTTAATTTTTCTCTCATTCAAAATGTCAACTTGCCATTGTCAATGAGACCAACAGATTCACTCACTTGGATCATCAAGTGTTACCCTCCAGTCTATACAATGAAAACTTAAGCATGGAGTTTGAAGTTGCGGATCCAAAACAAAGAAGATTCCAATTTTAAATAAGAAAAAGAGCAATCAGAGATTACAGACCCTTGCCAGGACTTGTTTTGTGTGGTGTTTGTGTTGTTTTGTGTAGTATATGTGCACTGGTGTGTTACGTAATCAATAAGAACATAACTAGAAATTCCATTTTATAACTGCTGGCAGTGATGACTGGAACAAAGACGTCCCGCTTTGAATGCAACCCTGCTTTGATCGAACACCTGAGCCTGACCCGTGACGTTTTTTTTGTTTGTTATTCAATTCAATTTAGAATGGGATTAAAATAAATTCAATTCAAATCAAATGAAAGACCAGATAGGTACAGTCCTGCATTGGAGTAATCAGAAGGAATCCGAACAAGCAAAAAGCAAAGGTGAAGTCATCAGGAGGAACCTGGATAGGATTCGCATTTCAGTTGATACTTCTCTATCCTGAAACACATCGAAGCACAGCCAAGTGAGCCTTACTCAAAAAAGAAGAACCCATATCAAAAAAAATCAAATAGTTCTGGCTGTCAGACCGTGCGTCTGATGAAGTTGAAATTTAAAACATGTATTCCCATAACTATGAAGATCATAAATGTGAAGTTTCACGTCGATTGATTAAGTGGTTCCAGAGATAACGTTTTTTTTTTTCTTCTATCCAATATGGCTGCCAAAACAAGTGACATATGACATCATATGTGTGTTTTGTTCCTCATGGCTAGGCGATCATACATGTAAAGTTTCACCTCAATCTGTTCAGCCACTTCAGAGAAGATTTTTGAAGGTAAAAAACAATATGGCGCCGAATCACGTACCAATGACGTCATCAAAGTTTTTTTTTCTGTGGTCCATTTTGTCCCTAAAGCATGTCACATTTGCTCTACGGCTAGGATACGGCGGCCGTACCCCCCCTGACTTGACAGAAACGTGCGGCGGCCGCAGTTTCTGAGGTGGCCTCAGGGTTACCCTACGCCGCATGGCTAACTTTTACAGGCCGTAGGGGTCTCCGTGGAATTAAAGCGCGGAGTTATAACTTTTTTCATTTCGAGGTTGGCCGTAGCAATTCGACAAGCCGTAGCCATGACGTAGATCATGTGTTCCACGTCGACCGTCGCGTAGGGCGTACGTGGGCTTGCGTTATTCGTGTTTTTCCGTCGGCTCTTATCAATGAAAAATGAATTTTGCCAACCCCCAAAAAATTACGGCGGCCGCACTATTTCCACGTTCGCCTTAGAGCCTCCCTGCGGTCGCCTTGCGGTCGCCTTGCGGGCACCTTGAGGCTACCTTGCGTCTGCCTTGAAAATTCTATGGCCGCCGCAGGGATGCCCTAAGGTCACCGTGCGAAATCAAATCAAAGACCGTACGGCACCCCCACGTTTTCGGTCTCCACAATTTCTAAATACCCCGTGCGGCTACCCAAAAAATAAAAACATATGTGACTGCTACATTGTGTGACCGTGGAAATACTGCGGCCGCCCTATAATTGCTAGTGGCCATAGATTTTTTAGACCCTACGACCGCCGAGCCAAATGTGACTGAAGCATAAATGACCCTCAAAATTTTTCATACCAATTGGATATAACGTTCAATGTATGCAATTATGATGTCATAACGATGGCACCTGTGATGTCATTTAAAAAATAACTTATTCCCCATGACAAGTATTTGCCATGGCTGTTTCAATTTTTTTCCTTGGTGCGGTTTCAGAGATACAGAGGTCCAATTTTTTCCCCATTTTTTCCAACATGGCTGCCACACCACGTGACCTATGACATCATAATCATTAATAAAACATTCTACTTTAGTCGTTGCTCCGATGTGAAAATGTCCTCTTGATCCAACAAGTGGTTGTAGAGAAAAACAACCAAAGTTCTGTGTGGACAAACAGACAGACAAGCAAGCAAACAAACGGACCCAAATGCAATACTTTCTCTTCAGGCGAGGGTAATAACTTTATTTTCTCACGTTTGCATTGGTCTAAATGAAACTCGTCCACGACATGTATAATTATGGATCAAACAACAGAATGTTTATCGGAGTATGCTAACTGCCACGTGAAGCAATATATATTTTTTAAATCATGATTTGAAATGCTCCAAAATAAACGATTCTCACACACACACACACACACACACACACACACACACACACACACACACACACACAACACACACACACACACACACACACGTACACACTTTTCTGATGCACAGTATATTGATATATGGCTCATGAAGGAGCTTGCACATACAAGACATGGACAAATCAGCAAGATTTGAACTTGGCCTCCCAGCATCTTGTACTTTTGGCAATTTGGATTGGCCTCTTTGTCATTCCCATCTCATTACCTTCTATGTGCAAAACATCCAATTACTAACATCGGTTCCTTCAGAGCTCCATTGCAATTGTCGATGTTTCAGCACACATTGGCTCGCTACGCATTGGGCAGATAAAACACAACAAAGTCCATAATATTGTCAGTCGTCAGACTCGTCCCAGTTGCCTGATCCGAATCTGACGAACCACTTCAAAGCAGTCACACTGGCAAATGAGTCAGCTGCTCTGAACCGGTCCTGTTTGCCACGATATCGATTTCCGTTTGAGCACCTGAGCTAATCAGGTGGTGCACTGATCAGTGCTTTGTGTCTGTTTACACTAATAGTGACTGGGTGAAATTGCCGGACACAGGCACTGTTCCGTATTGGGTGCTATTCGTCTGAACCCAATCCGTTTTTTAACGGACGGGTATAACTCGACTCATGATTAGAGACGCTCAAATCACCCAGAGACCAAGTGATTTCATAAGGTCATGTATTGGAACACGGGTGGAATGCACAAAGAAGCAAAGCAATGATTGCAAAACAACCCACCTCTATGAATCCTGAGCTAACAAACAAATGGAGATTCCTTAATTAAACCTAAGCCTTAAGATCTCAGACACCCCTTTCTAGATAGCAATGTAACAGAGTCAGGCAGGACAGAAATACCCAGGCTGCGTCCGGCAGGATACAGTGAATTCCATGTCGTGACACGGGTAGGCAATGAACAGTTCCTGGCAGTGGACAGGAGACTACATGAAGGGAAATTGTGCGTGGCTTGTCGTGTGCGAGTGTTTGAGAGCTGTGCAGCAAAGGCTCTGTTCTGGAGAAAAATGCAGCTCATGTGCAGGCTCACATGTAAGCTCCGCATAATCTGCTCCCCCCCCAACCGCATTTGCATCATGCCCTTTTATTGGTACTAGAATGAATACCCATTGCTTCACTGATGGGAATACCAATATTTGCGTAACGGTTGTTAATGGGGAAAAAATAAAATGAGGCGGTGTATCGATACCGGCCGAGCTATACACTCAGAGAGCGAGGAGGGGAGAGTGTTCATGAGAATTCATCACAGCCTTTTTAGATGCTTAATAACAAATAATATACAACACACCAAGAGGAAGATCAAAATTAAAAATATATTCTTGGCTCCTCCCCTCCCCTCCTCCTCCTCTCTTCCTTCTTTTGATCAAACTGTCCGGGGTTCGTATTAGGCATGGCCATGCCAGGAAACAAATTCTCGTGTGTGTGTGCAGCACGTTATATGCTGCGTGTACGTGTATGTGTGTATGCATGTATTGCTATGTTGCGCTGTATCCCCTATAACAATTGTATCTCTCTCTGTTACTCGAGACAATTGTGTCACAAGGTGTGTTCTGCACACAAGTTTTCATCGTATCCAGACAGCGAGATTGTTTTGTTTTATGCGCGGAGAGATACGGCCGATGACATGCGCCGGCCTTGCTTGCGATTTATTCGCCGCGGTGCAAATGTCCGCTGCACTGCGCTGGTCACGTCACCTCACTAAAATATTCTGATATCGAGCAGTATGCAAGTCAAATTACATGATTGAATTACGAATAGGATTTACTCTAACCAGTTGTTATTGCCAAGTCTTCCTTCATGTCCTCCCGATCATAATGAACGCCGGGAATTTCATCGCATTTTTCCTCTGCTTGTCCTGCTTCGGGCTCGAACTGGTAAGGCCGTTTCCATTTCCAGCTGCCTGAACTTCACCTCCGCGACTACGTTATCCGACAATTCTCCATGTGATTCAGACCAAAATCCTTCATTTCTCTCACACTCACTGTCGTTACCAGACAAATGAAAGTCCATGCCATCCATTATTCAAAACCAAATGTTCGATTTTTTTAAAGCAGAAATGAACGAAGCGATTGAGTCGACCAATCAAATGTGGAAACACACAGAAAGCCAATAGAATCACGTAGACCACCAACCCGAGAATTTACGTGCAGCCTTTGTAATCCTGTAGTTGACGTCATGTGGGTTACGCCCTTTTCAGGAGAATTTTTAGGGGCGTTCCCGAAGAGGTTTGTTTTTTTAATTTTACATTTTACAGAACAAGTATTGTGAAAAAACATCGTCAGATCTGAAATCACGATGAAAAACTCCTATAGGACATATATAGATGAAATTTCAGTACTTTTGCGTGTCAGGGGACCTTTAAGTTACAAAGATGTGCAAAAATGTCTCTTGCAATGAGGAAATCCATCCATCCATGGGGACCATACTCTGTGCAGAGCATTGGTGCTGCCTAAGCAGTCTCCTGGGCTATTGTACACAATCCTGGACACTCCGACACAGGATACCAGTATGCTGGCACTCATTTTGCAGGCCTCGGAAGGATGACAGGCAGAGCCAACCCCACCTGGTATTAATTAAACAGCCAAGTGGGATTTGAACTCGGGATCCTAGGATCCCAAGCCCACCACCCTAACCATTGAGCTAACACCAGGCAGAATGAGGAAATGCTACTTTGTAAATACAGATTTTGAGGATCATGCAAAACTGATGATTTGATTGATATTTGGTGGAGATGAGATGTTAAAAGGAGCAAATTTAACAAACATGGAAAAGACCTTGCCTAGTTGTGGGGGATGGCTTGCGATGGCAATGAGCTGTCATCTTCAAGTAGAGGAGGGAAGAGACGCAGCTGTGATTCCAGAGTGTAAATTAAAATTGAAAATAAAGGAATGTACGTGGGTGGAGAGCGAGGTTATGGAGGTTTTTTAGGAATGGATTACGTACTGAAGAATTGCTAACACTTCTGTAAATGGGTATTATTGATCTTGATATTTGGTAAGTATCTGCACAGGGATATTAGTGGGAACGGTGATTCTTTCTTCGATGTCTGTAATGATGTTTCCAATTATCGCAGAGACTTGAAGTTGCAGGTGGTTGTTGGTAATTATTTTGTGGAACTGTGAAAGCAGAAAATATCCATAACCGGTCTGCACTTGCTTTGTTGCCAGTTATGAAATGAAGTAAATATTCACTTTCATGATATGCATCACATACATCCACAAAAGCTATTCCAATTTATTCACAAAACAAATTTCATCATCGTCATCGTCATCGTCATCGTCATCATCATCCATGCTCTTTACAGAGCACAGTCTCTTCACAAAGGTTATAATCCTGGATGGGTCACCACTCCGACACAGAACACTTGACTGAGGGTGTAAGAATTTATAACTTGCCACCTCTTCACGGAAAACACGGTGGGATCTTTAATGTCCACCAACTAATGCTAACAGACGGGACGCCCATTTTATCGTCTATCCAAGGGACGCCACGTACACAATGATTAATCGCCCTGCCTGCAGGGGTTTGTATCTGAGCCGAGATTCGAACCCACGCTGGACAGCTCCGGTGAGTGCGCATAGTGCGCGGGCTCGAGGCTATCTTTCCAGTCAAAATTCAGATTGCCTTCTTCTATATTACTTAAGTGCAACTAAAATGGGAAATGACATTATGTAGCCTGCATGTTTTATTTAATTTTTTTTGAAATGTGTGAATTGTGTGGAATAATTTTACAATCTACAGAAAATGTATAGAAAGATATTTAGTTAAGAAAGATTTTCTGAAATGCTTTGAATCAGGGTCAAATACCATGGTGAAATGATCCTTGGGTGACCACATAAATCATTTTTTCTCAGAACACGCTCCGACCATGACTATCGTAATTGACCAAATCACATTAACTATGTGCTTTTGAGGGTAGTGGAAAGAATAAATAAAATAAATTAAAGATTTTTCTCTTGTCCATTGAGTCAAACCTTCAACCAGAATCACTTGATTCCCACAAGGAAACATATTTTAGATGCTTGGGGAAGACATCCATCTTGTTGATGCACTCTGACAATCAAACCATAACAGATGGCAATACAACTCGGCGGGTAATGTTGCGATAAGATGCATGCTGTTTTTAAATTGGACATCGTCGAGGTGTGGTGGGATAAAATATTTTTTTAGTGATCATATCATCAGATAAGATTCTCAGTTATAATCAGGGTCCTTGGGCTACTGGGAAAATGGGAAAAGACCGGAAATTCAAAATGTCTCTTCACAGCCGGGAAAACCGACTAAAAATTGGCAAAAACACTGACAGTCGGGAAATTGCCGGGATTGTCGACCGCGACTCACGGAAGTTTTTAAGTTGTAGCAACATTTGCGAGGCATTCGGAAAGGTTCTCCAATGGTCAGGTTTATCCTGGACGACGAAACTTCGGGCCGAAAGGCACGATTTCTCGATTTCCTCACGGTCTTGCAACTAGCTTCTTCGCAGCGATCACGTCACAATTAAATTTCATCCAATGTCTTCATTTCATGTTCAAATATCTAAAGTTATTTCTTTGTACAGCATTATGTGCATACTGTAGTTGGCAAACAACTCGATTGCCAAGAGAGTCTTCAGAGATCACATTAACGATGTTTGTGACTTATAATAAGACGTTATCATAACCAAGGGGTTGTTAACCTTAGCCCAGCAGGGTAGACAGCAGTATCATGTCGATATTGACAAAAAGAAGGAGGAGGAAGAGAAGGCTAAAAAGTCGGAAAAAAGAGAGAGAGGTTGAGATGCTGATGAAAGTCTTTGGTACGACTAGGCCGGGGTTTGAACCGTCGACCTCCCAGACTCGGAGCGGACATAACACCACCGACTCTGGTGTTGGAAGGAAATGCCCAACTCTTGGCCAACGTTTGACGATATGGACCTAAAGAACTGTTTGAACTGCAAATGGTAAATTAGAAGCATGTTTTGTATTGGACACAGCCTCTCTGACTCAACGAGGACTATGACTATTGAATTTGAAGCAGTTGTGGAATTAATTACAGACACTCAACTAAGCCTTTGGATGCAATAATAAATGACATAATGCAGCATGTTGTAATTTTTTTTTAATCTCAATAATGTCTATATGGTCAGAGCAATAGTCTTATCA
>CM068954.1:150331448-150356413 GCA_035128595.1 Eptatretus atami
TTCGAGGTTGGCCGTAGCAATTCGACAAGCCGTAGCCATGACGTAGATCATGTGTTCCACGTCGACCGTGCGTAGGGCGTACGGTGGGCTTGCGTTATTCGTGTGTTTTCCGTCGGCTCTTATCAATGAAAAATGAATTTTGCCAACCCCCAAAAAATTACGCGGCCGCACTATTTCCACGTTCGCCTTAGAGCCTCCCTGCGGTCGCCTTGCGGTCGCCTTGCGGGCACCTTGAGGCTACCTTGCGTCTGCCTTGAAAATTCTATGGCCGCCGCAGGGATGCCCTAAGGTCACCGTGCGACATCAAATCAAAGACCGTACGGCACCCCCACGTTTTCGGTCTCCACAATTTCTAAATACCCCGTGCGGCTACCCAAAAAATAAAAACATATGTGACTGCTACATTGTGTGACCGTGGAAATACTGCGGCCGCCCTATAATTGCTAGTGGCCATAGATTTTTTAGACCCTACGACCGCCGAGCCAAATGTGACTGAAGCATAAATGACCCTCAAAATTTTTCATACCAATTGGATATAACGTTCAATGTATGCAATTATGATGTCATAACGATGGCACCTGTGATGTCATTTAAAAAATAACTTATTCCCCATGACAAGTATTTGCCATGGCTGTTTCAATTTTTTTCCTTGGTGCGGTTTCAGAGATACAGAGGTCCAATTTTTTCCCCATTTTTCCAACATGGCTGCCACACCACGTGACCTATGACATCATAATCATTAATAAAACATTCTACTTTAGTCGTTGCTCCGATGGTGAAAATGTCCTCTTGATCCAACAAGTGGTTGTAGAGAAAAACACCAAAGTTCTGTGTGGACAAACAGACAGACAAGCAAGCAAACAAACGGACCCAAATGCAATACTTTCTCTTCAGGCGAGGGTAATAACTTTATTTTCTCACGTTTGCATTGGTCTAAATGAAACTCGTCCACGACATGTATAATTATGGATCAAATCAACAGAATGTTTATCGGAGTATGCTAACTGCCACGTGAAGCAATATATATTTTTTTAAATCATGATTTGAAATGCTCCCAAAATAAACGATCTCACACACACACACACACACACACACACACACACACACACACACACACACACACACACACGTACACACTTTTCTGATGCACAGTATATTGATATATGGCTCATGAAGGAGCTTGCACATACAAGACATGGACAAATCAGCAAGATTTGAACTTGGCCTCCCAGCATCTTGTACTTTTGGCAATTTGGATTGGCCTCTCTGTCATTCCCATCTCATTACCTTCTATGTTGCAAAACATCCAATTACTAACATCGGTTCCTTCAGAGCTCCATTGCAATTGTCGATGTTTCAGCACACATTGGCTCGCTACGCATTGGGCAGATAAAACACAACAAAGTCAATAATATTGTCAGTCGTCAGACTCGTCCCAGTTGCCTGATCCGAATCTGACGAACCACTTCAAAGCAGTCACACTGGCCAAATGAGTCAGCTGCTCTGAACCGGTCCTGTTTGCCACGATATCGATCTCCGTTTGAGCACCTGAGCTAATCAGGCGGTGCACTGATCAGTGCTTTGTGTCTGTTTACACTAATAGTGACTGGGTGAAATTGCCGGACACAGGCACTGTTCCGTATTGGGTGCTATTCGTCTGAACCCAATCCGTTTTTTAACGGACGGGTATAACTCGACTCATGATTAGAGACGCTCAAATCACCCAGAGACCAAGTGATTTCATAAGGGTCATGTATTGGAACACAGGGTGGGAATGCACAAAGAAGCAAAGCAATGATTGCAAAAACAACCCACCTCTATGAATCCTGAGCTAACAAACAAATGGAGATTCCTTAATTAACCTAAGCCTTAAGATCTCAGACACCCCTTTCTAGATAGGCAATGTAGACAGAGTCAGGCAGGACAGAAATACCCAGGCTGCGTCCGGCAGGATACAGTGAATTCCAAGTCGTGACACGGGTAGGCAATGAACAGTTCCTGGCAGTGGACAGGAGACTACATGAAGGGGAAATTGTGCGTGGCTTGTCATGTGCGCGTGTGGCTAGAGGCTGTGCAGCAAAGGCTCTGTTCTGGGAGAAAAATGCAGCTCATGTGCAGGCTCACATGTAATCTCCGCATAATCTGCTGCCCCCCCCCCAACCACATTTGCATCATGCCCTTTTATTGGTACTAGAATGAATACCCATTGCTTCACTGATGGGAATACCAATATTTGCGTAACGGTTGTTAATGGGGAAAAAATAAAATGAGGCGGTGTATCGATACCGGCCGAGCTATACACTCAGAGAGCGAGGAGGGGGAGAGTGTTCATGAGATATTCATCACAGCCTTTTTAGATGCTTAATAACAAATAATATACAACACCCCAAGAGGAAGATCAAAATTAAAAATATATATTCTTGGCCTCCTCCCCTCCCCCCTCCTGCTCCTCTCTTCCTTCTTTTGATCAAACTGTCCGGGGTTCGTATTAGGCATGGGCCATGCCAGGAAACAAATTCTCGTGTGTGTGTGTGCAGCACGTTATATGCTGCGTGTACGTGTATGTGTGTGTGCATGTATTGCTATGTTGCGCTGATATCCCCTATAAGACAATTGTTGATGGATGGATGGATGGACGGATGCATGCAGGCATGCAGAGACTGAGCTCCTTTAATATACTAGATGCCCCCCCACCTTCAGCCTGACGCAACTAGCCCTTCCAGCTATTGGCCAGCAGCTCAGTCTGTGGGTGGAGCGAATCCATCCCTGACCTTTCACCCTGTACTTATGGTGCGCTCTACTGTGATGGCGGCTTTCCCTCATGAACTTGGTGCCTGATGGCCTGTTAGCATGCTCAAAAGGGCATAAAAGACAGATTGTGAAGGGATAAACATAAGGGTGTCAAGGGATGGCGATTTCAGACACACATGGAGGAGGGGGTGGAGGGGAAGAAAGACCCCATCTTTCTATACAGCAGTCGATGCATATCTTGTATCACAGTTGAATTCCCTCATGCTTACGCTAATGTATGCAATATGGGAAATAACTATCGCTACATTATGTGAAGCCTCCTAGAAGGCATTGTTAGAACAATATTATTATAGCTGAACAAATATCTATCCAGTAATTTTTGAATGAGTAGTTGAATGAAGACTTGAGAATTTTATTCGTCTTGTTGATGCTCTGCAGGTGGGCAGAATGGAAGCCAGATTTATGCTTTTATTGAACCATGGTAAAATACCCAACAGCACCATAGGACCAAATACTCCCATCTCCAAGTCCTAGGCATGTATTGATGGTGACATTCTATAAAGCATGTCACCCCCCCCCCCCACCCTTCCCCTACCAATTGTATACTGCATGCTGTGCTGTTGACTGCATAGACCCTTCCAAATGGTGGATTTACGAAGCTGTTTGACGCATAGCATTGGGACCAGGCAGTTGTGATGATGAATTGTGTTTTTCCCTTTTACTCACACCCGTAATCTGGTTACTGTCGTGCATCTTTGGTGGCAACAATTGCTTTGACCTCATAGGTCACGGTTCAAGGGTTAACAGTAAATGTCACTTCATGGCATACTTACAGCTCAATACTATAGTATTTGGTTTATCTTGCTGTGCGAATCGGTTGTGTGGATTTTTGTATTGTTGGCCCTCTTTTTGATTGTAGTTTTTCCCAGGGCTTTAAAATTTGATTTTAAAGGTGTTCATTGAAACAATTGGTTGTTTAACCTTTGTCCTAAATTCATATTCATCGACTTAGTTGAACACCTTGGGGCAGTCACACACACACACACACACATATAATATATATATATATTTAATTGTCGTTGCATATAACAATCATGAGGCATTTTGCAAGACATTTATGAGGCACATGATCTTAGAAAGCAAAGTTTTTTACTTTAAATATAAAGTAGGTCTTCAAAGATAACCTTTTAACCAATCTTTAATGACCTGACTTTCTTTTCAACTTTTGAATTTACCAACAATGCATTATTTAGCTGCATGAAAATTGCTGTTATCCTTAATCTCTTATACGTGTGTCCTTTAATGGCCCAACCCTTCCAGAGCACTGAACTGTGTCCGAGCCAGCAGCCACGATGGCAGGGGCATCGGTCAAGGTGGCTGTGCGCGTACGGCCGTTCAACAACCGCGAGCTGAACCACGATAGCAAGTGCATCATACAAATGAGTGGCAGTACCACAAGTAAGTCTGGGTGCACCCCATTTTGGGATGTACCTCAATTGATCACGAGTACAATGATGATGTTTATCCCTTAACCGTCCAGTGTTACACCATAAACCAACTCATGGATTCTATAACTGGACAAATGTTCTCGACCTGAATTAATAGTAATTGATGTATGTAGTTCAAGCTTTGCTCCTCCACTGATTTTGGAGGTGTATGTTTTGAGTGTACACATATCTACAAGCTTGGTTAGTTCAGCGGTGACGTCCGAGTTTACACTATCTGCTGGAGTTGCAGTTTGTTTGCAGCTAGCTCACTTGGGTGACTTAGAGCCCATTGTGCCTGCCTTCTTTCCTTCTGTTTGAAAGCTCAAGTACAAGTCAGCACTTTTATCCTGAGGATAAAAAATAAACAATACTTGTTATTTTTTAAAATGTGAATTGTTAACATGCACCATGTAAATTCGTCTAAACCTTGGAGGTTTCATCTCCAGGACGATATTGTTCCGTGTTTCAACTTGCTCCTTCTTGACGTTCCCTGAGTCTCAGCATGTTCTAAGGGTCTAGGCAGCCTCCAAGCACCGTTATGTTTACACAAGCAAGTCATGCTGCCGAAGCAAGCTTTTACAAGTTCCAAAATTTCTTAAAATCGGTCAGTTGGAAGGATGGCTCAAGCTACATGTAATTACATATGATGTAAATCATGCCTTAATGATGAGGTTTCGGAGCATGGTGATCATGAATCGTTTTCTGCAGTGGATGTTTTATTTTTGATGAACCAAATGTCATGACTGCGTGACCGCTTTTCCTTGTCTTTGGCAGTCAGGCATTAGGCTAACCAGACACCAGGCCTGGCATGTCGGTGAAAGTGCAATCAAGATGCACGTAGAAAATGGCGCTTGAGATAGACCGATTTAAATCGATGAAATGTTAACCCTTCAAATGCATTTTCATTAATCATTAAATGATTGTCTTTCTTGTGATGTGACTTTGAGAATTGTGGAGCAGCTATATAATATAAACCTGTACAATTTTTCTTTGAATCTCTGACGATGTAATAACTGAAACAATAGATAACCTAATCTCAATTCAAAACTCACATTTCATCAAAGCGATCTCCCACAGCACCAGCCGACTTTCAGTTGGAAACAGAATAGCATAAGCGAAGAAATTATTTATTAAGATATGTGTAATCAACAAAAGCATAATGTATGCCTACATTTCTTAAGGAAAATAGTGATGTGCTTTTTGATGCTTTTATAAGGCAGGAGGGAGAGCTAGAGGGTGCACTCACTTTTGAACTCTGTAGCCTGGGTTCAAATTTTTACCCAACTAGAAACTGTTACAACCCAGTGGTTTGCATCAATGTATCCACAATCTGGTCCACCATGGACTTTCTGCCAGGGTGACATTGACAATATGCTCTCAATGTCTACAAAATACTCCAATGGCTCAGTGTCTCAAACAGCCTCTGATAGTTTAGCCTCACACTGGCCTTCTCATGACACGGTTGTTTTCACGAACGGGTGTAGAGGTGAAAGGCAAATCACTGGTACCTTAAAACTAGTTGCTTGAGGTAGATGGGGTGTATTAGCCTTGGAAGGCAGCTCATATAGGAGAAAGAAACCCAGAATCCAAATCTGCCATGGCCCTGCAGTTCAAGCAAGTTTATAAACCAATGGTGAAGGGTTTAACGTGGTAAAGGCAGCAATCCTTCTTAAAGGAGGTGGCCTTTGCATTTGTTAACTTGTGGGCCACCCTTGGGCAAGGTGTACTATCCAATTTTAGCCTCCCGATCAGGGTTATGTGAAGCCACTGGAGAAGTTGGTGGATGGCCATGCAGGCAGTTGGCACATATTGCCAGTAATGGCTGCATGACCTTGATACTAGTCATAGGATTCTCTTTTGGAGAATAGTGGCTAGTATCACCCATCTGGTATAAACACCGCTTGAAAGAAGGCACTGGCAAACCACTTCCTTACATGCCAAGAAAACAAACAATCATGATCATAAATCGAAGTGACAAAGCTACGGTGCCAGATGATGAGCCCCCCAGGTTTGAAAGCACCCAAATAGTTACTGGGGAAGAGCCAAGTGTTTTGATGAGTAGGACTGGCCATTATGACAGGACTGGATTATACCCACAAGGAAATCCAGTTGATGAGGTCGTCAGAACTGAAAATCGAATTCTGAGCTTCTCAATCGTTCACAAACTTGGGACATGGAATGTAAGGTCAATGAATGAGGTAAGGTTGGATGTAAAAAAGAGGGAGCTGGAAGGGACAATGAATGAAATTTTGGGGATAGGGGAACTGAGATGGACTGGTTTGGGGCAGGTTCAATCTGATGATTACAAAGTGTTCTTTCTGGTCAGGAAAGCTGTAAAAGAAATGAATTGGCAGTAATTTGCAATAAGAAGATGGCAGCAGGTTTAGTCCTGAGATATAACCCAGTCAATGATAGGTTAATGTCGGTGAGGTTGAAAAGACATCCAGGACAACCAGTGAACACCATAATCATGCAGGTATATGTTCCATCTTCTGTAGCAGATTTAGAAAATAGGGAGGAGTTTTGTGGAAAGTTGCAGGAGCTGGCAGAACAGGTGCCTAAAGTAGATGTTTTAATTATTATGGCAGACTTAAATGCAAACATTGGAGAAGCAGGAGTGCTAGGGATTGTATGAAAGCACGGACTTGGTATCAAAAATGAGCCAGGGGAGCGATTGCTGGAGTTATTTGTGGAGAATGATCCCATAATCGCAAACACATGGTTCAAACAAACAACTCGAGCACAGACTGTACAGGTGGACTTCACCTGTTGGACAACATAGAAATCAGATTGACGAAATTCTCATGAACAGAAGATGAAGTGCTGTGCATTCTGCCAATACTCCGTTGGGCACAGACTGTGAGACAGATCATGACCTCCTTGTGGCTAAACTACGAGTCAAACTGAGAAAGGTGAAAAATATTAAAATCTTCAACCACATATGATCTTGAAAACTTATCGAAACAATATGCAATAAAAGTTTAAAAAAAAAATAATTTTTTTTGCAGACCTGAACTTGGTTGACAGAATGCCAAATTCATTGTGGCAAGAAGTTGAAGACATTGTAAAAGAAGAGGCCAAAAACAACATCCCAAATGCAAGTGGAAAGAAGAAGGCTAAATGGCTGTCAGAAGAGACAAACTATTGCAGACAGAAGAAGAGAGATGAAAACCAAAGGCTCATGACGAGAGGACGTGAAGCAGCTAAATGCTGACTTCGCCAACGACAAGCTAGGAAAGATGAAGATAAATATTTCAAAGAGGCACACAGAGAGATAGAAAGTGACAACAGAGCAGGAAAAACAAGAGATCCTCTTTTTTTTTTTTAAATCAGAGAGATCACAAGAATGTTTCGGTCGAGGATTGGGGTCCTGTCGAGTTGAACAGGGAAAGATCTGACAGAAGAAACACAGGTGAAAGAAAGATGAAAGAACTACACCTGAACTCCATACAAACAAGATAACAATGGGATGGCAACCTTTGAAGAAACATAATATGAGCAAGAACTAACAGTGACATAATGTGAGGTACGTCGAGCCTTGAAATAGCTGGCAAATGGAAAAGCACCAGGTACTGTCGAAATTCCAACAGAACTCTTTAAATTTAAGGACTCTTTAACAGAACTCTTGGGGAGAGGAAAACAAAATTTTAACAGCTATCATTACACAGATATGTAGTGGGATTGTATGGCATAAAAGATGGAAGAAGTCAGTCTACATACCCTTGCCAAATAAAGGAGATACAAGAGAATGTTCAAAGAGCCGAACCATTGCCTTGATTTCACATGCACGGAAGATTTTACTCAAAATCATTCAGCACAGAACAGAATTCCTCATTAAGCAAGAAATGCCCATTGAGCAAGCAGGTTTCAGAAGAGGAAGAGGAACGAGAGATGAAGTTGCACATCTGAGGTGGATCATGGAAAAAACAAGGGAATATCAAAGGAAGGTGTGTCTCTGTTTTATAGATTACTGGAATGTAAGACCCATCACTTCACTGACAGGAATACCAATCTGCATAATTGCTAAAAAAAAAAAAAACCCAAAAACTGTTGTTGTTAATGGGGGAAAAAAATAATTAGGTGGTGTATAGATACTGGTCTCGCTTTACACTCATGGAGCTAGGAGGGGGAGAGTGTGAGTGGGTTATTCATCACAGCCTTTTTAGATGCTGAATTCCAAATAATATACAGCACACGAATTATGGATAAAATGTAATGTTGAAGAAGGCAAGCGTTTTATGAATCGAATCGATACGAGAAACTGGATTGAATCAGACTCACCATTGCTATAAGTGAAGAAGAAGATGAATGAGGAAGGGATTTTGTTTTCATGTAAATTCACAGCGTAATGTGCAGCACGTTATACGCTGCATGTACGCGCATACTTGCATGCTGCACTGCCGATTGTGTATCGTTGTATCCGCTATAGGCCAATTGTTGACAGACGGACGGATGCAGGCACGCATGCAGGCACGCCAAGCCTGAGCTCCTTTTATATTATAAATAGCAAAGCTTTTAATTGTGTTGATCATGAATTGATGTGGATTATGCTGGGAGAAATGGGGATATCGGAGCACCTGATTTGTCTGATAAGAATCCTGAATCCTAAACAATAATCTACAGTAAGAACAGAGTATGGAGAGACAGAATGATTCGGAATTGGAAAAGGGGTCAGACACGGGGGTGCATTATCTCCCCTTACTTGCTCAATCTGCATTTTGGGAATATCATGAGGAAATCAAACTTGGATGACATCGAGGCTGGACTCAGGATTGGAGGAAGATATATCAACAACCTAAGGTATGCTGATGATACCACTCTGTTGGCAGAAAGTAAAGAGGAATTGATGAAACTGCTACATGTAGTGAAGAAGGAAAGTGAAAAAGCTTCTCTTTATTTAAATCAAAAAAAGATTAAAATCTTGTCAACTGAGAAGATCGGTATGTTCAGATTGGGAGATGATCATGTGGAAATAGTGGAACGTTTTATTTTCCTGGGTTCTAGAATTCAAGTGATTGGGGAATGTGGAGGGGAAATTAATTGACTGTTCATGTTGAGAACAGCAATGTCAGGATTGCCGAAGGTCTGGAAAGACAAAGATGTGCCAATACAAACCAGGAGGAGGTTGGTGAATGTTCTGGTATTTCCGTTTGAAATGCATGGATGTGAGTCATGGACAGTGAAAAAGAAAGAAAGGAAGAAGATTGAAAGTTTTGAAATGTGATGTTAGAGATTAATGTTCGAAATTCCATGGACTGCAAGAAGATCAAACAAATCGGTGCTTGAAGAAATTAAACCACCATGTCAGTCAGAGAACATGTCAAACCACATTGAAAGCGCTGATGCGAAAACAAAACCTGTCATACTTTGGACAAATAATGCATCCAGAAAACAAAAGTCTGGGGGAATGAACCATGCTGTGTATGGTTTAGGGAAGAAGAGGAAGAGGTAGACCTTGTACTTCCTGGATGAATGGGGTAAAGGCTGCAACCAAGCTGTTTCTGCCAGAGTTTCTGAAAGCAGTGCAGGATAGGGATGTTTGGAGACATCTGATCATCAATGTCACCAAAATCGGCCACGACTTCACAAAACAAGATAACGAACTTGATCCACCATCCACTGGAAGGACCATTCCACGTTGTCTTTTGTGGAATCATCCTTATAGTTTCCATGTTGTCTTTTGCAAAGAATAGTCTCAGTTATCACTGGTACACTGAACAAATTACAAATTCCTGCAACCTTCAGTCGAATGGCAGGCCTGGTCAGCTGCCTTGTGATAAACCTGGGTCCAAAATGGTCCCCAGCCAACCCCATAAGAATGTGAGAATAATTGGGGCCATTGAAGAAGAGGAAGTAGTAGTAGTCGTATATTGTGCATGTCACTTTGTTTTTGCTAAACTTTTAGTTGCAAAAGTTAAAAATGAAAGTGCATGTTGAAATGTACTGCAGCAAACTGCTGTCATTATTAATGAAACATAATAGAGTACCACATTTGCCTATTTAAAAAACTGACCTGTCTTAAGAAATTAGATGCAATGTTGACATGATGCATACCAGCTATCATTTTGTAATTTAACATATCAAGTGTGATTTTTCTCCAATTTCAAATAACAGTTTATTGGAGAGGTTAAGGGATATCTTCATATCACTGAACAAAATTGTGGAATTCTGACCCACTTACCCACTTTTTTCTCCTTTCATTTCCCCGTATCATCCTTCCCTCCTGTTTGCTTATTCTGATGTCCTTTTTCACTTCCTTTCTGTTCTTCCCTCCCTGTCTACACCAGTCTTTAACTTCACTGTTCTTCCTTTTCATGCTTGCCATCTAAATTTATGAACCCGATTTTTCTCCCCTTGTAAATGTACTGTGGCATGTACATTAGCACGGATGTATTTAGGTGCCGGTCGCCGGTCTTTTTACCTTCCAAGTTTTCATATCAGACAGGCAATTTTTCGATGGAAAAAAAAAAAGAAGAATATTTTTTTTAAACAACAAAAAAAATTAACACGAAAAAAGAAATTCCTTTGCAGAAGTGTTCTCGTTAAAATTTACTTGAAAGCTCCGGCAAAATGCAATTGACAATAATTCATAACTTCCCTTTTCCCAATAGTCCGTCTCAGACAACCCCCTTTCATTGTTATTGCGACGAGTCCCAAAAGTCAATTTGTCCAATCAGAACCTTTTGCCAATTCAGCCCAGACTTTCCAAGAATTGCCGGAATTTCCCATGTTGCCGTCAAGTGAAGGGTATGCAAGATGAAGTGACCCCTTTAAGTCAGCCTCATGGAGGCGTTTGGCTTCTAATAGAACCCCGATAAAGACAAGTATACCGTTTTTATTTACCCAAGTTGAACCCGTGGAATTCCGCCAAAATTATCAATATTCAATCAAACGTAATCTATATCTAATTTCTAATTTCCTAATTTACCTAAATATATGGTTAAGTTGTTAAATATTTTTCTTTATGACTGGCGTGATTTGAGACTGCTTTCAGAACTCGGCCACGTGCTGCACTGTTGGGGCTTCAGGATTATTATACCAAATCTACCTCATCAGTAATGTTATCAGGAGTTATGGATAGCCAAGTTATTGAATGACAGCAAAATGAACTAGAATGGCACTCGGTAGAGTGCATACCTGGAATCGCCAGCCAAGTCAGTTTACATTTTGTATCCCACTCATAGGCCAGATCTGGATCTGGACCTTAACCAAAATATAATCAGCTTCTTCTTGTCACCTAATAAACTCATCCACCTTGTTTTGGCATAACTTGCCCACAACATTTTGAGATATTGTGCTATATATAGTTTTTGGCCCCATCTCTCAATGGTGAAGAATCACTTGAAAAATTAAAAAATTCTCGTATCCAGATCCGGAACTCGATCTTCACTAAAATGTAATTCATCGGTCCTTGTCGCACACCCAATCTGTCCACCGAGTTTCGTCCGAACCCGTTCACAACTTTTTGAGATATCCTGCTCACAGACAAACAAACAGACAAGGGTGAAAACAAAGCCTCTGTCCACCTTTGTTGGCAGAGGTAATGAAGTTTAATTTAAATTATGAACTCTTTAATATATGTAAGAGTTCAAAGGGAAAATATACATGTCCATAGACCGAAACAAATTCCAAAATGAACAAAAAATTGAACAGTTTCTGGAATGCCATTGTCAATTTTTGTATTCTTTTCTTTGTTTTCATATCATATTTCAAGACATATGTTATTGATTAAAGTGTTGGTCACATAAATTTAGATTTTTAAGATGAGACTATGCTTAAAGGGGAACCCAAATACAAATGTTTGTTTTTTTTTCTCTCCTTAAAACCATTGGAAATCATTAATCATGGTCTAATTTGAAGGGGAAAAAATTCTGAAATTTTTTTACCAATCATAAAGTCCTGAAAAAAGCCCAAAAGTGTCGATTTTCAATTTTCGCCAGTCACACCTGGAACCCACCTTGATCCAAATGACGGCTTAAATAGTGAAAGTGTATTTCGAGCTCAGATTCTGATATCGATTCCACCGTCATTAGCAACTCTGAAGGTTCTCAGTATGTTGAAACTGATCAGTGAGATTTTGAAGAAACTATTGGAGACAAAATTAATGATGGAAACACTTTCGGGGGGATTATGGAGCCATATCGTTTTGAGCCTTCTGCGAACAATTCAGACGAAGATGGCGACAATTAAGGTGTTGGTGAAGATGAAAATGCCGTTTGCTTGTTTAATACAGATTGGTATTTTTTGTTTTTCCATTCATTTGAAGATTTATAAGGGATATTGTATTAATTGATAAGTCAGTTGTATAACTCCAGCAGAAACATGGCACGGACACTGCCCAGGCACAGTTGGACACCTCCGACAAAATGGGCGACGAATGCTTTGTCCCACTGTCGCAGGCTGACCAGGTGTCCTGTATGTTATGGGATCGTCCAATTTCATACTTTCCCGGGACGCTATTTGTGTCTGTGGTCATGTCGTGTCATGTCCCACAACCGTGTCCGTGCCGTGTCATGTCCGTGCCATGTCGATGTCCCACCCCAATGAAGGGGGGAGTGGTGCTCGTGTGGTGGTGGTGGCGAGATGAGGTGTTTGATTCATTGCTCAAATCGCCCATGTACATGTGCTGGTAGCTGGGTAGAGATAGTGTTTCAGTTTCGAGTGGCGGCTGTTTCTTCCACTTAATCGTGGGGATGACATCCTCTTTCAATCATAACAGTGCTCTGTAAAATGTTCCGAGAACAAAAGTGAACATTTTGGAGGCCCGATCCACACTTGGGTATTTCGGACAACCCTTGTCCAATTTCTGGCAAACAGGGTCTTTCGGCCTTTGGTTTAGCATGAAACCATCTCAGTTTGTATTACTACAACCACCAAGAATGAATCGACTCAGCATAATTTGTGTAAAATCGAAAATTATTCGCCGTTTGAGCTAAATCATTCCGCGATGGAGCTCATCGACAATCCAAATACGGCGGTTGACTCCCGGGTGTGACTTCACAGCTATGTGTGAAGCAGAAGAAGATTTCGACTTTTAATCGCAAAATTATTTACTTTATAAATCGCAAATCGGAAGAAAGACATCATATTTATTTTGTAGGGTATCAAGGTTAGGGTTTAGGTGCTCTGAGCGTTTGGGTTCCCCTTTAAAAAGTACCAAAATGTTCGCATAATTAAAAGTCATTTATACGATCAGAAATGGCTGAGAATGCAGGAGAGACCCTCTAGGAACCACCATCATCTGGGGCCCGCCCCAGTGCCCCAGAACTCTGTCCTGTAGTGATAGGGCCTTAGACTGGCAACATTTAATTTAGATCTGCAACTGAAAATGCGAAATACATTACGATTAGATGTTCTGTTTTGATAATCTATGTATGGGATTGTTTGTGGGGCATCAGAAGCATTGCATCATATTGCAGCTATGCTCGATTATATATGCTACATTTACATTTCAAATACGGTATAGTCCATCCTTCACCTTCCTCTTCACCTGTACATCATCATTTTGTTACGACAGTTACAATGAAGATGGTCATCGTCTGCTTCAAATTTGGCCATGAGCCATTGAGTGAATAATCGTAATCATAATTAAAAAGGGGGCAATCAAAAGCCAATTCCACGGGTTCCATATTCATCATTTTGCATCCGATGACTCTGTCCCTAAACCCGCCGAGGTGTGAGGCATAGTGGTATGCGTTTGATGCTTCAGGTTATTGGCCACTTCCCATTAGTTAGATGGAGCGAGAATAATGTGTTTATTAATTATATCTGTCATCCACTCACTTCAAGAACATAGGCAGACCAATCCATTTGATAGCAAGGAAAGCATTTTGCAAAGCAGTGGCTAAATGTTCTCAAGGGCTGGTTTCGAGATCGCAGTAAAATCGTTCTCTAAAATAAAATAAAATAACAAGTCATTTGGCTGTTACGAGTTGTAAGTGTTCTCAGACCTCAGATTTTCCAGTTGAGATGTTGCGACAGATTCGTGCTGTCACTTGAGAGTCAAAACGTCTATTAAAGAATCTTAAGGTCAAAGAATGTTATGTTGTCTGTGCAGGCAGTGTCAGTGAGTAATGCATTATTGTAAGCAGGAACTGTAATCGATTACGATTACTCATGTTAAGACCTGTAATAGGATTACAGTTGATATGATTACAGTTGCACTTCTCGAACGTTCACTTATTGGGATTATTTCTGCGAAGGGAAAATAATAATCATAAAACGTAGCAATAAGCATAAATGTGAACATAAAGTGCATGAAGTTCACAAGGAGCCATTGAATTGAAGGCTCTGCACATGAAACGTGCAGCATCTCATGACATTGTTTTATTATCTATTAGCAAAGATACCCGGTGTTACCGGGCAACGTCGGGTTCCCTCCTTCTTGCACCTTCCCCTCCTCATCTCACCCCACCCTCCTCCATCCGGACTCCCACCTCACCCCTTCCCTTCCTCCTCCACATCCTCACACCACACCTTCCCCTCCCACTGAACGCCCACCTCACCCCTTCCTCCCCCTCCTCCCACCCTTTCCCTTCCATCATCCCACCCTTCCCTGCATTCTCCCTCCAAACCCCTCCCTCCAGACTCCCACCCCTTCCCCACGACAGGTAAGATATTAGATGGCAGAGTCCCCACCCTGGGTGGGTCGATTTTGTGCATTACTTGCTGAAAAAAAGTATACTGTAGTCTGTGTGTTTGCAAGAAGACTATAGATGTTTGTGTGGTGTGTGCTTAAAAGGTTCTCGATGGTCTAAACTCCAAAGGGCACATTCCAGTAGTAGTTAGTGTCAAAGGGGTTGAAAGGATGTCATCTCTCTAGCATGTAAAAAGGTCCAAGTGGTCTAAAGCTCTAAATGGTAAAGGGTTCAAGCTGTTAAATCTGTCTGTCGGGTGCAAGGGGCTTTAAGGGTCTTATTGATCTTTGGAGTTTGAAGGGTCGAAAGGGTCTTTGGGGTGCGTCCAAGAAGTCTTACAGGTCTTTGGAGTCTAAACGGACTTTGGGGTCAAAATGGACTTTGGGGATCTTCGGGGTTTTCGGGGTGTCAGAGGTATTAAAGGGTCTTTGGGGTCTTAAAAGAAAGGAGGTCTGAAATGATCAGAGGTCTTTTGAAGGATCAGGGGTCTTTACGGGTGTTATGGGTCTTAAGAGCTCTTAGGGATCTTTGGGGCCTTAATGGTCTTTGGGGTCGAAAGGGTCTTCGGGGTCGAAAGGGTCTTTGGGGTCTAAAAATGTCTTTGGGGTCTTTAAAGGCTGAGTTAGTGGATGAAAATACCCTGAGGACAATCCCCGGGTCAGACTTCGTCTCTGTGCTAAATGTGGTGGTCATCAGCCCCAGTAGTCATTGCAAAAAATTGTGAACAGACAGACAGACAGATTTTATTTACTGGTGGGGTACCCGTGGGAAACCCACGGGCATCGACATGTATGACATTTTGACATCTTGAGTGCGATGCTGGATCTTGCGAGTCATGTGAGCGGGAGAGGATCTTGCGCAGGGGAGAGGAGGGAGGTAGGGGGTGAAGGGTGGGAGAGGGTGTGGAGAGACTTACTGTACTTCTGCCTTGACTTGATTGATTTGACTTGAGAGGGAGGAGAACCTGCCTTGACTGATTTACTTCTGTCATTCATTTTTAAACTTGAAAGTATCTAATTAATACACTTCACTTCACAAATTAAAAATTCCTTAAAACCAAACGTTATTAATAAATATTGGATTCGATCGTTAGTCCATATATTCAATTTATTACGTACAAAGTTTTTCGAAGTACAGTATTGTTTAATTATATATTTTAAAACGACTTATTACTCGCTTGAAATAAACTCTTTATATATACCCCGGGAACATGAAAAAATGTATTTAGACTCCAGTTTGATCCCCAACTTCAGTTTCCCCTAGCAGGGAACCATACCCCCCCTCCCTCACTACTCCCTTCTCCTCCCCCCCCCTCCCCCTTCCCACATTGCATCTGACTAGATATATTAGAATATCTTTTTCTTTAAAAACAACAGTATTCATCCGATTTTCTCACCTTTTGCTGAACTGAAACTTAAACAATCTTAGCGACTACAAAAAGACTTTATCATCTACTACCTGCCTTGTTAGATGGTGTATTACAGTTAAGATAAAGCTGTGAGGGAGTCTGAAAGGACTTTATATTACAGCCGCAGGACTTTACTTCACTTGAAATGTATTCTTGTCCAAAAACGCTAATTTTCATCCAATTTTATTCCCGTTTTTTGCAACCGAGTCATAGACCATCTTAGTCACCATTAAAATTGAAATCAGATATTGCATTAGATTTGAGGTAAAGCTGTGAGAGTTTAAGAAAGTGCGAGCCTTAGAATGGAGGCCTATGGAGCAAACAAAATGGTGGCAATTTGAATTTGAAACCCCTCCCTGAACCAGGAAGTCCCTCCCCGACGCACAGACTGACTGATCAACTGGCGGAGATTATATATATATATATATATATATATATATATATATATATATATATATATATATATTTCTTTCTTTCTGACTGACCGACTGATATTAAAGATTGGTACCTTCCGGGCGACGTAGAAAGCATTTTGCATGCCAATGGACATTGAAGCCAGTACACCGGAAAAATTCACAGGAGTGGTGGTTGACAAAAAACACTTTATATCAAATTTTCAAAAGCATTTGGAGTTTGTACTTCATTTTGATACCAAAGAGCATGAAAAGCAGCATATATTTCAGGTTGAAACCCTTGATTTTAAACAGAGATCGAGGCTCATAGAAAAAAAGTGAACAAGTTGTTGCCGAAACCTGGCGAAATTCCAAATTCCTGTCCTAACCCTTTCCACTTGAACTTCAGGCCTGGTCAGTCAGTTCGTGAAAGACTTGGACCAATCCTACTCCTTGCATGAACACTGAGCCGCCGACCCGAGATTAGAAATGGAATATGGGAGAAGAAGACGTAGAATATCAGTGATTTTACCATTAATAATAATGATAATTCATTAAAAATTGAAGAGGGGAGGGGTCCCAATGTGACAGGTAGAGCCCCATGACCTCCCACATTCTGATAGGTGAAGGGGACTTGTTTTCTTTCCCCTCACCCCTACCCCTCAGAGATTGGGGCCTACCATCCAAGTAATCTACTAAATTACTCATTGGGTTACTCCATTGGATTTCACTATGGACTAACACAAAGTAAATGTCATCTTTCAGGGTTTGACTTTAAAATTAATAACAATAATTGTGTGCAGAACAAAGACAGCTGATCAAGTTGTATTTTAAAATGATTTGCAAGGAGATGAGTCTGCAATGGCCAAATCAACATAATGGGCCCTTTATGGGATTTGAACCCAGGATCCCAGCATCGACGGGAACATGAGAACATTGAATATATATATATATATACACCTGTCTGTTCATATATACACTTTTGCACCTGTCCAACGATTTGTACTGCGAGCATGTGGGGCAATACTATTATATTTCTTTGAAGTTTTTGCCGGTGCTTGGGGATGGTCAGGTCTAAAAAAGCAACTCTTAGTCACTGCTAATCAACATGACAACACGGAAAAGAACATCGAGGTTAAGATACGTCAAGTTTATTAAATTTCTGGATTGTAAAATTGACCCATCCTTTGGACAGGCTTATTGAGGTTTTATCTTGTCCGACAGCCAAAAAAAATTCTGTCCCTGACAGTCGGACAACCGTTAATGTCGAGCCCTGCCAATTTCTGCAGGTAGTGCTCTTTAAACAACAAAGCCCTTGCAGGTAATTTGTCCAGACACAACGGTCTCCTTAATTTTTTTATTTAGATGTATTCAGCCATCTTTTGAGGTCCACAACCTAAATGCAAATGGGACAGCCGCCTTTATGTTCCTATCCAAAAGGCGGTGTGCTCCAAGAAGCGGATTTTCAACTGTAATTTGACCCATATTTGACGTGCACATGACCGACTGAGGTGCTGTCTCACACCAAAACCTTCAATGCAAAGCCAGGAGGAGAGGAGCTCGAGTTCAGATTTTTATATACAATGCATATGATATTTTCCGTGAGTTGTTGAACTGCTTGGTAGCAAATGAATAAATGAACAGGCATCTATTGTCAAGGCGCGCAGTGCCCGGGCTTGTTTCCAACGCCCAATCAATGCTTCATACCAAAGGGCGATCTCACGTGGTTTCCGAGTACCGGTAAATGGGTTCTGCTGAAATATATCGATGGGATCTTCTTGGTAATGAGTGTTCCTATCCACGGCGTTTGTTGTATTTTTTACAAGTGAATGTCTTAACTATTAACCTTTTTATATATAAAAAAATAGAAAAACAGACGTTCATGAAAAAAATTAAGACTCACCTGTCACATGGAATTCTTGTAAAGGTTATGCTGTTGCAATAAGATGGCGGATGGTCAAATTCGATTGGATCATTAACCATGGATTCCTCGAGCCAACGATGCATGAAGGAACATTAATGGTTTAAGGGGAATTATTGTTTGAAATATTAAATCGATATTGTTGAGCCTGTACGACCATTAAATCTGTCTGTGTCACACATATCCATCCTTTTTGTTCAACAATGTCTATCTTTCCAGATTGATGTGTGATGGAACTTGCACTGACCTGGTATATTTGTTTTGTATACATTGCAGTCGATGAAGAGCAATTGTTTTTACTTCTGCTTTTTTAGCGAATGGATTAAAAAAACAACAGGCCTTTTGAGAATGTGACCTTCATTCGTATTAACCTTTATTTGCTAAAAGCTGGCAATGTTTTTGTTTATCAAGTTCCTCAATAAATACAGGTTTCGCTAACGAATGATGAAATTGAAATCGATACATCTGCTGCCGTTATCAATGACTCACCTGTTTCGTAAATTAACCGGTTGGAGCATTGCCGTCCCTTTTACCGTAAAGGTTTGAATGGACTCCATGAACTCCTTCATCGTGTCATAAAGATATGCTGCACATGGTCCTTGTGGATTCCGATGGTGCACAAGCGACCAATGGACTACTCGTTGATCGGCTGTTTCGGGTCTGCTGGATCTTTAATTACTGCCGTTGCTCCTATTACAAACAAGCTATTTATGAACAAAATAAGGAGGATAGTTGCTTGTTTTTTTATGGCCAACAGCCAAAACACTAAACATATTCTTTTCTCGCTCTCTCTCTCTCTCTCTCTCTCTCTCTCTCTCTCTCTCTCTCTCTCTCTCTCTCTCTCTCTCTCCTGAAAGCAATGTTACATGTTGATGTTTGAGATTGCTGAGATGTTCTGAAATATCTGGGTGTACCATTCCTCAGTTACATCCCAACATGAAGCTTTAGCAGCTGCTGGTGAGACAGTTGACCTTGACATGTCCGTGTAAACGATCAGAAGTCTCATTTTGCTGTTTCTCTTTATGGACAGCAGGCTTTTTTGATGTATCGACTTAAGTCTGCTTGCTCAGTGTCTTTATACGCAGAACTTTAACTTTAATGCAGGAGGAGGTCATTTGGCCCATCATGCCTGTGCTACATCAACATCACATTAATCGATTCTGTCAGTTTATCGACTCCTGGGAGGAGGGGTGTGAAGGAGAACTGACTTGGTATCATTGTTTTGTAAAGATACCAGAAATAAAAATCAAAGGTCGGGGTGGGGGAGAGGGTTTCATGAGAGTTACATGATAAGGAAGTAGCAAACACCCTATAACACATTTATTTACCTTTTTACGAGACCCTCTCACAGACATTACAAGAAAAGCAAGCTCCATGACTTTTAATCTGTGCAGTCCTATAGACGAAGAAAACAAAACCGGAGCTGCACTGGAAATTACATTGAGAAACATAACACGAATGCTGATTTTGGAGAGGGGGAGATTGTCACTACAGTGTTTTGGATGTTGGCCATGTGGCATGCAGCGATCACTGCCGGTGCTGACCTATGGGTACTATCAAGTGAACCACATATTTGCTGTCTTTCTTGGAATGTCTCCTTGATGTATCACTGTGTGGCAGATTACCGCACCTGAAGGCAAAGGGGAGGACCTTGGCAGCGCCCCCTTTTCCATCGCTCTCCATCGGCTGTTTATCAACTGTTTGCATACGGCCCTCAAATCATTGCCTACGTTAATTATATGTAGGAAGATTCCCATTGCTCATCTGCGCTTGTGAAGTCCATCATTGCTGGCATGTCCATTCGAAATTTTGTGTTTGCCTATGTGAGTCTTGTAATATTGTCTTTTGAGCTCCATTTGTGTTCACTTTGTTGCTTCAATAGTACTGGTTTCTTTTTTTTGTGTGCAAGGTCAAGGCTCACGGAACAGCTAGAACACTGAACGGATCAGAATGCAACAGTAGAGAGAGGAGGGAAATACCAGCAGCAGGGTTGAAGGCCAAAATAGAGGGAGACTTGGACAAATCATGGGTGTGGAGAGTCATGGTGGGTCGGGGAGGAAGTACAGGGTGGAGAAGATGGATACAGAAGCAAACTCTCAAAAAGGAAAAACCTGGGAATTTGGAAGGACGACTTTGGCTTTGGTGTGGGAGGGGAGGGGAGGGGTGTTGACGAGGGTAGAAAAGATTGTGGTGATAGATGGGGTGATGAACAGCCGTCTTGAAGACCTGGAGGGAAGGATGAGATTGAAGAGAATGTGGAAGTTGATTTAACCGGTGAGAAAAAGAGAAGCACAAATGAGTGGAGATGAGCAGTGATTCTGGCTTTTGTGAGTTTCACCAGAAGTAAAGGGGGTTGATGTTGGACCGTGTGCGTCCTGCAGAAACTTGGGTGGGACAAAGCACAAAAGAGCAGAGGATGCAAGACCAGAATAGAAGGCGGTAGAAGACAGAGAGACCACCGACTTGTCTGCGATGGGAACATTGCTTTGTCTACATCGGGAATTTTGGTCGCAACGTTGTTTCAAAGCATTTTGTCGAATGAAGCAGAGTAGTATATCAAATCAGCTTTGTAACTGTCATGTGTAAATTGGATTTAATCAACTACAAGCTTTTAAGATGTTTTCTGCTGTGGGAAACGGGGTACAGCTGACGTTTCAAATGTGAGCCCCTTGGCGGAGCAAAAGAAGACGAGTGCCTCTTCCTCTGACCAAGCCGGCGACGCTCAACATCAGCCACACCTCATTTCCCACGGTGATAAACATACTCTTCGCCTTCTAGTTGATAAAATCCACCGTTTATCTTGTCCACCGACGTTGCCCTTCGCGGAGACGAGTGTTCCGTTGTCATGTGAAAGGCGGTTTGTTTTTAAACACGAAAGACCGCAAGCTTCAGTTTCATTGCTCGAGTTTAGTTTTGCCATTGTAAGCGGCGATGATATCTGTTTATCTTTTCTCACTCTCCTGCTCTTTTCCTCCAAGACTTCGTGCGTTTTCTGTACTAAATGCCAATGAATGGTGATGGCTTGCCTGCCTCCTGATTTTTGGATACTTATATGGCATTAACCCACAGATTTGTTATTTGCCTCTTTGTCAATAGCTATTCAGAAATCCAGGCCTCTATTCATGTGATACACATTGCTCTCTGGTGGTCTATTCATATCCAATTGAAACCTTGCTTTACAATTTGATTTCCTTCTTCACCAGCAGAATACAATTGGGTATAAACGTCTTGAAAGAGCATGCTGCCCGTCAATATTATTTCGAGTTGAATTTTGAACAATGCAGAGTAACAATTTTTGTCTCTTATTGCTTGACCTCGATATTCTAGCAAGGTCATGTTCCAGTTTGTAGTTTCTTTTCACTCTTGAAACTCAAACGAGGCACATCGTCATTGCCGTGATTTATTTCCTTCAAACAGTTGTTCTGTCTGTTCATCATTCCTTGAAATTATCTCTTATGGAAAACGAATAAGTCAAAGGCATCTCTTTCTTCTTAGTGAATGCATCGTTGACGTTTGTCAGTTCAATCGGACTCTTTCCCATCCGAAAAATGCAGAAAACTTTCACGATTAAAATGTTTGCTGTGGAGATGTATTCAAGGACTTTGTTTCTGACCACATCACCTTCAGCAGTCTAAGGTCAAGAGTTAGACGCAGGGTTTGCCGAGTGTAGAGCTTGCGTGTAATAAGCTCGTGGGGCAATGCCGTCCCGCCCTGTATGGCATGAAAGTGGAGGTATCTTTAGCAAACACGTGAGTCTGGAACTTGAAGCAGCTGTCACGCCATCGCCCCTCGATGAAACCGTTGCCATGAAACCCGGACAGTTTCTTGTGTTATCCTCAAATGCCAAGCTGTTGTTTCAGATGTTATTAATGATGGAATATCTGGGAAGATTACCCTTCAAGTGGTGTTCTTTTATGTATTTATTTATTTGATCTTTGTAGAGTGTATTATTCTATTGTCATTTTATTTTTTAGTGTTTTATGACACACCATAAGTGGCAAAACTTGTGTTTGATGTAATTTGAACATTTTTACGTCCACCAAAGTGGATGGACGTGATGTATTCACTGCTGTTTGTTTCTCTGTCTGTGAGCAGGATATCTCAGAAAGTTATGGACTGGTTTGTATGTAACAAGGCCGAATTGCTTAGATTTTGGTGAAGATCTGGATCTGGATACGATAATTTTTTAAATTTATTTTCTGAGTGATTCTTCACCGTTGAGAGATGGCATCAAAAACGATACATAGCACAATATCTCAAAAAGTTGTGGAGGAATTATGACAAAACTTTGTGGATGAGTTGGTTAGGTGACGAGAACAAGCAGAATCGATTTTGGGTAAGATCTGGATCCAGATCCGGCCTATCAGTGAGATACGAAACATAATCTGCTCAGCCTAGCGGAGGTGTGCACTCTACCTAGTGTTGTTCTAGTTGTTGATAAGTGTTATATATTTTCGAGAATAAAGAACTTGTCTTGGTGGTGCGGTCTATATTATTGATCTATGCTTGCGGACATGTAGAACAATGGATGAAATCAACAGCATGTTGCTCGAGGTATGCTAACCACTGTGGAAAGCAAGGAAGAGCTGACGTTTCGTGCATCAACCCTTCATCGGTTCTAGTCGAGTTTCCTTTTGCTTCGACGAAGAGTTAACACCTGGAACGTCAGCTTGTCCTTCCTCCCCATGGTGTTGAGCATACCTCAATCAAAGTCCTCTTAGCAGACTTCAGGGCAACACGAAGCGAGATTCGACAAATCCATGACAGCTGTGATAAACATTAAAGTTACCAAGATAGTCAATGAAATACTAAAACAAAGAAACCCATATTTTGTCCTGTTTGAACAGAACATGCATTTGCTTTTCATTTGTGCACACTATTCTGTACATATAAGCTGCTATCACTCACTCAATGAAAACGGTACAGGACAAGAGCAGAGGCGATCTGGAGGAAACATAGATTGAAAAATTGTAGGTAGAAAGAATGGCCGTGAAAAGGAAGCAAATACCTCAGGCATGGAGCATTTTTCTTCTGGATCTAAAGGTCCAGAAATGGAATCCGATATGTTTGCAGTATATAACGTCCATAGTACCTTGATGTTCATTTTCTTTTCCATGATGTATAGAGTATATAAACTCCAAGCACATCTTTGGGCGAGTCCACATCTGAACGATGGGTTGCACACTCAAATCTCTCTTGAAATCTCACAATGTAATTGCATGCAACTGTTTTGTCTACATCTGCACAAATATATTTGAGCAACAGCGTTCACACACTTAGAAGTGTGTACATTTTTTTTTTTTTTGGTCGAGTGTTTAGTTTGTTTGTTTGTCCCCTGTGTTTAGATCCATGGTGATTTAGAGGTGTGTGTCATGGCAGTTGTGCTGACGGGTGGTATTGGTTCACGAGCACCAGCCAGAGTGACCACTATATTTGTTATGTTTGTGTGTGTGTCTGTCTGTCTGTGTGTCTGTCTGTCCAGAGCATAACTCCATGGACTTTGATCCGTTCTTGATGAAACTTGGTTATGTGTTCTATATCGGTCTAGTTGTGTTTTCCTCAATGAGGGCGTGCTACGCCCATTGTGGGCGGAGCCACACCCAAAAATAGCCATTTTTAGGGGGTAGTCAGATTAAAAATCTATCTTCTCCTAGGGAATTGACTGAATGGAATTGGGTTCTTCGGTATTTGAATAGCAAAATGAATTATCTAAACTTGTCGTCCGATTTTTCATTTCCGTCCCAAGGTCAAGGTCACAAGGTCAAAAACTTAAAAATTGCGAATTTTGACATAAAAATCATACGACCGCCCAAACTTTGAGAGCTAGGATGACAATATTTTTTATGCATAATCATGAGGTCATTCCCCACCTAAATTCTTGAAATCATTTGCTCTATCTTGAACACCTTGCCCGTGGCGCCCCCTTAAGTTTGTTTTTACGCTGATTTCATCAAAGTATGGATAATCCGAGGAGTGCGAAATGCCATATAGCCTATATGACGTTATATTGTTCCTGGAATGTTCCAGAGGAAGTTTTGCACCAAAGGTCATAATCCTTGACCTTTGACCTTTAAAGGCCACAAAGGTCAAATTTTCAAAGTTGTGGGAATCGAACCGGGTTTTCGACCTTCTTCGACGAACTAACTCCAATAAGCTATAGCACTTATCCTGTTTCCTTATTTTAATGTCCCAACATTGTTTTGTGACCTTTAAAGGTTATGCAAAGGTCAAATTTTGAAAGTTGTTGAACGAAACTGGGTTTTCGACATTTTGCAGCTAATAACCTGTCACCCGTACCACATCATGTTGATCATTTTAATAACTTTGTCAAAAATTATCACATTGTCTCATCCTTGACTTCTGAAACAA
>CM068954.1:150356423-150368874 GCA_035128595.1 Eptatretus atami
CAAATACCACTCGTGAACCATTGTCGTCTTCAGACTTGTCATAAGTTATTTTCACTAATTTTTAGTAAAGAGCTGGCCGTTGTAGTTGTCTCATCTGTTGTTTCAAATGTGATATTGAATTTGCGAGACTCGGTGGTGTGATGGTTAGAGTGTCCACTCTGAGTCTGGGATGTCGGCAGTTCACGCCCAGGCTGAGTCGTACCAAAGACTTTTTAAAATGGTATATGCTGCTTCCTTTCTTGACTTTCAGCATTTCATTTAAAAGGATAAGAGCATGGACAGTCCCCATATGTTGGCAACTTGAGTTGGAAATTTCTCCTTAGGAAATGGCTCGCTGAGTGCGGTGAGAAAGGTGGTGTCACTGTTGTGACTGGTACCCAGAGTGCCCCTGTAAGTGACGCCACTTCCAACAAGCTCAGTGGCTGTATTTGTCTTGTCTAACAGTCCTGTGTTGTGTGTGTGTGTGTGTGTGTGTGTGTTCTCCGGCGGTTATGATATTGAATCATGTGCGGCAGCCTTTTAATAGGCTACGCCACGATCGTCGGCGTTACGTGCAGCGCGCTATGCATAAGTTAGACTATCGTTGGGCATAGGTTGTGAACGCCGTCAACAGGCTAAGCATTCGTTGTATAAGTCATCTATAAGACAACGAAACGTTCTGTGTCCATTACTAATAGTTAGGCATACGACCAACTCGTTATGAATACGTCCGAATCATTTAAAAAAAAAACATCAAAAGTTCAGCGTAAGCCAGCGTTTTACATACATTTGATACGTTGCCATTGCTGGCTAAAATGTCAAGGTGTGACTGGGCCTTAAGGCTAGTAGTGGAGCTGCGACACACAAACACACACCACACACACACACACACACACACACACACACACACACAACACAGGACTGTTAGACAAGACAAATACAGCCACTGAGCTTGTTGGAAGTGGCGTCACTTACAGGGGCACTCTGGGTACCAGTCACAACATGACACCACCTTTCTCACCCACTCAGCGAGCCATTTCCTAAGGAGAAATTTCCAACTCAAGTTGCCAACATAGGGGACTGTCCATGCTCTTATCCTTTTAAATGAAATGCTGAAAGTCAAGAAAGGAAGCAGCATATACCATTTTAAAAAGTCTTTGGTACGACCAGCCTGGCGTGAACTGCCGACATCCCAGACTCAGAGTGGACACTCTAACCATCACACCACCGAGTCTCGCAAATTCAATATCACATTTGAAACAACAGATGAGACAACTACAACGGCCAGCTCTTTACTAAAATTAGTGAAAATAACTATGACAAGTCTGAAGACGACAATGGTTCACGAGTGGTATTTGACGATGTAGATTGTTTCAGAAGTCAAGGATGAGACAATGTGATAATTTTGACAAAGTTATTAAAATGATCAACATGAGGGTACGGGTGACAGGTTTTAGCTGCAAAATGTCGAAAACCCAGTTTCGTTCAACAACTTTCAAAATTTGACCTTTGCATAACCTTTAAAGGTCACAAAACAATGTTGTGACATTAAAATAAGGAAACAGGATAAGTGCTATAGCTTATTGGAGTTAGTCGTCGAAGAAGGTCGAAAACCCGGTTCGATTCCCACAACTTTGAAATTTGACCTTGTGGCCTTTAAAGGTCAAAGGTCAAGGATTATGACCTTTGGTGCAAAACTTCCTCTGGAACATTCCAGGAACAATATAACGTCATATAGGCTATATGGCATTTCGCACTCCTCGGATTATCCATACTTTGATGAAATCAGCGTAAAACAAACTTGAAGGGGGCGCCACGGGCAAGGTGTTCAAGATAGAGCAAAATGATTTCAAGAATTTAGGTGGGGAATGACCTCATGATTATGCATAAAAAATATTGTCATCCTAGCTCTCAAAGTTTGGGCGGTCGTATGATTTTATGTCAAAATTCGCAATTTTCTAAGTTTTTGACCTTGTGACTTGACCTTGGGACGGAAATGAAAAATCGGACGAACAAGTTTAGATAATTCATTTTGCTATTCAAATACCGAAGAACCCATTCCATTCAGTCAATTCCCTAGGAGAAGATAGATTTTTAATCTGACTACCCCCTAAAAATGGCTATTTTTGGGTTGGCTCCGCCCACAATGGGCGTAGCACGCCCTCATTGAGGAAACACAACTAGACCGATATAGAACACATAACCAAGTTTCATCAAGAACGGATCAAAGTCCATGGAGTTATGCTCTGGACAGACAGACACACAGACAGACAGACACACCACAAACATAACAAATATAGTGGTCACTCTGGCTGGTGCCGTGAACCAATACCACCAGTCAGCACAACTGCCATGACACACACCTCAAATCACCATGGATCTAAACACAGGGGACAAACAAACAAACTAAACACTCGACAAAAAAAAAAAATGTACACACTTCTAATGTGTGAACGCTTGCTCAAATATTGTGCAATGTAGACAAAACAGTTGCTGCAATTACATTGTGGATTCAAGCAGAGATTTGAGTGTGCAACCCATCGTCAGATGTGGACTGCCCAAAGATGTGCTTGGAGTTATACCCTAAAAAGCACCATGTTCCGTGTCTTGACTAGAAAAAACAGACATATTAATTAATATAGCATACTCAAATGTGGATAGGGGGCGATGTTGACTTGCCGGATCCTACATCATGGAAAGAATGACTCAGACTATGGACGTTATATATACTGCAAAATATGAATTTACCATTTCTGGACCTTAGATCCAAAAAAATGCTCCATGCCTGAGGTATTGCTTCCTTTCACGGCCATTTTCTACCTACATTTTCAATCTATGTTTCCTCCAGATCGCCTTGCTCTTGTCCTGTACCGTTTTCATTGAGTGAGTGATAGCAGCTTATATGTACAGAATAGTGTGCACAAATGAAAAGCAAATGCATGTTCTGTTCAAACAGGACAAAATTGGGTTTCTTGTTTTAGATTTCATTGACTATCTTGGTAACTTTATGTTTACACAGCTGTCATGGATTGTCGAATCTCGCTTCGTGTTGCCTGAAGTCTGCTAAGAGACTTTGATTGAGGTATGCTCAACACCATGGGAGAAGGACAAGCTGACGTTCCAGGTGTTAACTTCCGTCGAAGCAAAAGGAAACTCGACTAGAACCGATGAAGGGTTGATGCACGAAACGTCAGCTCTTCCTTGCTTTCCACAGTGGTTAGCATACCTCGAGCAACATGCTGTTGATTTCATCCATTGTTCTACATGTCCGCAAGCATAGATCAATAATATAGACCGCACCACCAAGACAAGTTCTTTATTCTCGAAAATATATAACACTTATCAACAACTAGAAAACACTAGGTAGAGTGCACACCTCCGCTAGGCTGAGCAGATTATGTTTCGTATCTCACTGATAGGCCGGATCTGGATCCAGATCTTACCCAAAATCGATTCTGCTTGTTCTCGTCACCTAACCAACTCATCCACAAAGTTTTGTCATAATTCCTCCACAACTTTTTGAGATATTGTGCTATGTATCGTTTTTGATGCCATCTCTCAACGGTGAAGAATCACTCAGAAAATAAATTTAAAAAATTATCGTATCCAGATCCAGATCTTCACCAAAATCTAAGCAATTCGGCCTTGTTACATACAAACCAGTCCATAACTTCTGAGATATCCTGCTCACAGACAGAGAAACAAACAGCAGTGAATACATCACGTCCATCCACTTTGGTGGACGTAAAAATGTTCAAATTACATCAACACAAGTTTTGCACACTATGGTGTGTCATAAAACACTAAAAAATAAAATGACAATAGAATAATACACTCTACAAAGATCAAATAAATAAATACATAAAAGAACACCACTTGAAGGGTAATCTTCCCAGATATTCCACATTAATAACATCTGAAACAACAGCTTGCATTTGAGGATAACACAAGAAACTGTCCGGGTTTCATGGCAACGGTTCATCGAGGGGCATGGCGTGACAGCTGCTTCAAGTTCCAGACTCACGTGTTTGCTAAAGATACCTCACTTCATGCCATACAGGGCGGGACGCATTGCCCACGAGCTTATTACACGCAAGCTCTACACTCGGAAACCCTGCGTCTAACTCTTGACCTTAGACTGCTGAAGGTGATGTGGTCAGAAACAAAGTCCTTGAATACATCTCCACAGCAAAAATTTTAATCGTGAAAGTTTCTGCATTTTTCGGATGGGAAAGAGTCCGATTGAACTGACAAAACGTCAACGATGCATTCACTAAGAGAAAGAGATGCCTTTGACTTATTCGTTTTCCATAAGAGTAATTTCAAGGAATGATGAACAGACAGAACAACTTTTGAAGGAAATAAATCACGGCAATGACGAGTGCCTCGTTTGAGTTTCAAGAGTGAAAAGAAACTACAAAACTGGAACATGACCTTGCTAGAATATCGAGGTCAAGCAATAAGAGACAAAAATTGTTACTCTGCATTGTTCAAAATTCAACTCGAAATAATATTGACGGGCAGCATGCTCTTTCAAGACGTTTATACCCAATTGTATTCTGCTGGTGAAGAAGGAAATCAAATTGTAAAGCAAGGTTTCAATTGGATATGAATAGACCACCAGAGAGCAATGGTATCACATGAATAGAGGCCTGGATTTCTGAATAGCTATTGACAAAGAGGCAAATAACAAATCTGTGGGTTAATGCCATATAAGTATCCAAAAATCAGGAGGCAGACAAGCCATCACCATTCATTGGCATTAGTACAGAAAACGCACGAAGTCTTGGAGGAAAAGAGCAGGAGAGTGAGAAAAGATAAACAGATATCATCGCCGCTTACAATGGCAAAACTAAACTCGAGCAATGAAACTGAAGCTTGCGTCTTTCGTGTTTAAAAACAAACCGCCTTTCACATGACAACGGACACTCGTCTCCGCGAAGGGCAACGTCGGTGACAAGGTAAACGGTGGATTTTATCAACTAGAAGCGAAGAGTATGTTTATCACCGTGGGAAATGAGGGTGGCTGATGTTGAGCGTCGCCGGCTTGGTCAGAGGAAGAGGCACTCGTCTTCTTTTGCTCCGCCAAGGGCTCACATTTGAAACGTCAGCTGTACCCCGTTTCCCACAGCAGAAAACATCTTAAAAGCTTGTAGTTGATTTAATCCAATTTACACATGACCGTTACAAAGCTGATTTGATATACTACTCTGCTTCATTCGCAAAATGCTTTGAAACAACGTTGCGACCAAAATTCCCGATGTAGACAAAGCAATGTTCCATCGCAGACAAGTCGGTGGTCTCTCTGTCTTCTACGCCTTCTATTCTGGTCTTGCATCCTCTGCTCTTTTGTGCTTTGTCCCACCCAAGTTTCTGCAGGACGCACACGGTCCAACATCAACCCCTTTACTTCTGGTGAAACTCACAAAAGCCAGAATCACTGCTCATCTCCACTCATTTGTGCTTCTCTTTTCTCACCGGTTAAATCAACTTCCACATTCTCTTCAATCTCATCCTTCCCTCCAGGTCTTCAAGACGGCTGTTCATCACCCCATCTATCACCACAATCTTTTTACCCTCGTCAACACCCTCCCCTCCCCTCCCACACCAAAGCCAAAGCTCCTTCCAAATCCCAGGTTTTCCTTTTTGAGAGTTTGCTTCTGTATCCATCTTCTCCACCCTGTACTTCCTCCCGACCCACCATGACTCTCCACACCCATGATTTGTCCAAGTCTCCCTCTATTTGGCCTTCAACCTGCTGCTGGATTTCCCTCCTCCTCTACTGTTGCATTCTGATCCGTTCAGTGTCTGCTGTTCCGTGAGCCTTGACCTTGCACACAAAAAAAAGAAACCAGTACTATTGAAGCAACAAAGTGAACACAATGGAGCTCAAAAGGACAATATTACAAGACTCACATAGGCAAACACAAAATTCGAATGGACATGCCAGCAATGATGGACTTCACAGCGCAGATGAGCAATGGGAATCTTCCTACATATAATTAACGTAGGCAATGATTTGAGGGCCGTATGCAAACATTGATAAACAGCCGATGGAGAGCGATGGAAAAGGGGGCGCTGCCAAGGTCCTCCCCTTTGCCTTCAGGCGGTAATCTGCCACACAGTGATACATCAAGGAGACATTCCAAGAAAGACAGCAAATATGTGGTTCACTTGATAGTACCATAGGTCAGCACCCGCAGTGATGCGCTGCATGCCACATGGCCAACATCCAAAACACTGTAGTGACAATCTCCCCCTCTCCAAAATCAGCATTCGTGTTATGTTTCTCAATGTAATTTCCAGTGCAGCTCCGGTTTTGTTTTCTTCGTCTATAGGACTGCACAGATTAAAAGTCATGGAGCTTGCTTTTCTTGTAATGTCTGTGAGAGGGTCTCGTAAAAAGGTAAATAAATGTGTTATGGTGTTTGCTACTTCCTTATCATGTAACTCTCATGAAACCCTCTCCCCCCCCCGACCTTTGATTTTTATTTCTGGTATCTTTACAAAACAATGATACCAAGTCAGTTCTCCTTCACACCCCTCCTCCCAGGAGTCGATAAACTGACAGAATCGATTAATGTGTGTTGATGTAGCACAGGCATGATGGGCCAAATGACCTCCTCCTGCATTAAATTAAAGTTCTGCGTAAAAGACACTGAGCAAGCAGACTTAAGTCGATACATCAAAAAAGCCTGCTGTCCATAAAAGAGAAAAGCAAAATGAGACTTCTGATCGTTTACACGGCATGTCAAGGTCAACTGTCTCACCAGCAGCTGCTAAGCTGCATGTTGGGATGTAACTGAGGAATGGTACACCAGATATTCAGAACATCTCAGCAATCTCAAACATCAACATGTAACATTGCTTCAGGAGAGGAGAGAGAGAGAGAGAGAGAGGAGAGAGAGAGATGAGAAGAGAGAGAGAGAGAGAGAGAGAAGAGAGAGAGAGAGAAGAGGAGAGACGAGAAAAGAATATGTTTAGTGTTTGGCTGTTGCCATAAAAAAACAAGCAACTATCCTCCTTATTTTGTTCATAAATAGCTTGTTTGTAATAGGAGCAACGGCAGTAATTAAAGATCCAGCAGACCCGAAACAGCCGATCAACGAGTAGTCCATTGGTCGCTTGTGCACCATCGGAATCCACAAGGACCATGTGCAGCATATCTTTATGACACGAGAAGGAGTTCATGGAGTCCATTCAAACCTTTACGGTAAAAGGGACGGCAAGCTCCAACCGGTTAATTTACGAAACAGGTGAGTCATTGATAACGGCAGCAGATGTATCGATTTCAATTTCATCTTCCGTTAGCGAAACCTGTATTTATTGAGGAACTTGATAAACAAAAACATTGCCAGCTTTTAGCAAATAAAGGTTAATACGAATGAAGGTCACATTCTCAAAAGGCCTGTTGTTTTTTTTAATCCATTCGCTAAAAAAGCAGAAGTAAAAACAATTGCTCTCATCGACTGCAATGTATACAAAACAAATATACCAGGTCAGTGCAAGTTCCATCACAACATCACTGGAAAGATAGACATTGGGAACAAAAGGATGGATATGTGTGACACAGACAGATTTAATGGTCGTACAGGCCTCAACAATATCGATTTAATATTTCAAACAATAATTCCCCTTAAACCATTAATGTTCCTTCATGCATCGTTGGCTCGAGGAATCCATGGTTAATGATCCAATCGAATTTGACCATCGCCCATCTATTGCAACAGCATAACCTTTACAAGAATTCCATGTGACAGGTGAGAGCTTAATTTTTTTCATGAACGTCTGTTTTCTATTTTTTTATATATAAAAAGGTTAATAGTTAAGACATTCACTTGTAAAAAATACAACAAACGCCGTGGATAGGAACACTCATTACCAAAGAGATCCATCGATTATTTCAGCAGAACCCATTTACCGGTACTCGGAACCACGTGAGATCGCCCTTTGGTATGAAGCATTGATTGGGCGTTGGAAACAAGCCGGGCACTGCGCGCCCTTGACAATAGATGCCTGTTCATTTATTCATTTGCTACCAAGCAGTTCAACAACTCACGGAAAATATCATATGCATTGTATATAAAAAATCTGAACTCGAGCTCCTCTCCTCCTGGCTTTGCATTGAAGGTTTTGGTGTGAGACAGCACCTCAGTCGGTCATGTGCACGTCAAATATGGGTCAAATTACAGTGAAAATCCGCTTCTTGGAGCACACCGCCTTTGGATAGAACATAAAGCGGCTGTCCATTTGCATTTAGGTTGTGGACCTCAAAAGATGGCTGAATACATCTAAATAAAAAAATTAAGGAGACCGTTTGTCTGGCAACATTACTGCAAGGCTTTGTTGTTTAAAGAGCACTACCTGCAGAAATGCAGGCTCGACATTAACGGTTGTCCGACTGTCAGGACAGAATTTTTTGGCTGTCGGACAAGATAAAACCTCAATAAGCCTGTCCAAAGGATGGGTCAATTTTACAATCCAGAAATTTAATAAACTTGACGTCTTAACCTCGATGTTCTTTTCCGTGTTGTCATGTTGTAGCAGTGACTAAGAGTTGCTTTTTTAGACCTGACCATCCCCAAGCACCGGCAAACTTCAAAGAAATATAATGTATTGCCCCACATGCTCGCAGTACAAATCGTTGACAGGTGCAAAAGTTATATATGAACAGACAGGTGTATATATATATATATATTCAATGTTCTCATGTTCCCGCGATGCTGGGATCCTGGGTTCAAATCCCATAAAGGGCCCATTATGTTGATTTGGCCATTGCAGACTCATCTCCTTGCAAATCATTTTAAAATACAACTTGATCAGCTGTCTTTGTTCTGCACACAATTATGTTATTAATTTTAAAGTCAAACCCTGAAAGATGACATTTACTTGTGTTAGTCCATAGTGAAATCCAATGGAGTAACCCAATGAGTAATTTAGTAGATTACTTGGATGGTAGGCCCCAATCTCTGAGGGGTAGGGGTGAGGGGAAAGAAAACAAGTCCCCTTCACCTATCAGAATGTGGGAGGTCATGGGGCTCTACCTGTCACATGGGACCCCTCCCTCTTCAATTTTTAATGAATTATCATTATATTAATGGTAAAATCACTGATATTCTACGTTTCTTCTCCCATATTCCATTTCTAATCTCGGGTGCGGCGCTCAGTTTCATGCAAGGAGTAGATTGGTCCAAGTCTTTCACGAACTGACTGACCATGCTGAAGTTCAAGTGGAAAGGTTAGGACAGAATTGGAATTTCGCCAGGTTTCGGCCAACAACTTGTTCACTTTTTCTATGACCTCGATCTCTGTTTTAAAATCAAGGGTTTTCAACCTGAAATATATGCTGCTTTTCATGCTCTTTGGTATCAAAATGAAGTACAAACTCCAAAATGCTTTTGAAAATTTGATATAAAGTGTTTTTTGTCAACCACCACTCCTGTGAATTTTTCCGGTGTACTGGCTTCAATGTCCATTGGCATGCAAAATGCTTTCTACGTCGCCCGGAGGTACCAATCTTTAATATCAGTCGGTCAGTCAGAAAGAAAGAAATATATATAATATATATATATATATATATAAATATATATATAATTATATTATATATATATAATCTCCGCCAGGATCAGTCAGTCTGTGCGTCGGGAGGGACTTCCTGTTCAGGGAGGGTTTCAAATTCAAATGCCACCATTTTGTTTGCTCCATAGGCCTCCATTCTAAGGCTCGCACTTTCTTAAACTCTCACAGCTTTACCTCAAATCTAATGCAATATCTGATTTCAATTTAATGGTACTAAGATGGTCTATGACTCGGTTGCAAAAAACGGGAATAAAATTGGATAAAATTAGCGTTTTTGGACAAGAATACATTTCAAGTGAAGTAAAGTCTCTGCGGCTGTAATATAAAGTCCTTCACGACTCCCTCACAGCTTTATCTTAACTGTAATACACCACTAACAAGGCAGGTAGTAGATGATAAAGTTCTTTTTGTAGTCGCTCAAGATTGTTTAAGTTTCAGTTCAGCAAAGTGAGAAAATCGGATGAATACTGTTGTTTTTAAAGAAAAAGAAATTCTAATATATCTAGTCAGATGCAATGTGAAGGGAGGGGGGAGGAGAAGGGAGTAGTGAGGGGGGGTATGGTTCCCTGTAGGGGAAACGAAGTTGGGGATCAAACTGGAGTCTAAATACATTTTTCATGTTCCCGAAGATATATAAAGAATTATTTCAAGCGAGTAATAAGTCGTTTTAAAATATATAATTAAACAATACTGTACTTCGAAAAACTTTGTACGTAATAAATAATATATGGACTAACGATCGAATCCAATATTTAAATAACGTTTGGTTTTAAGGAATTTTTTAATTTGTGAAGTGAAGTGTATTAATTAGAATACTTTCAAGTTTAAAAATGAATGACAGAAGTAAACAGTCAAGCAGTTCTCCTCCTCTCAAGTCAAATCAATCAAGTCAAGGCAGAAGTACAGTAAGTCTCTCCACACCCTCTCCACCCTTCACCCCCTACCTCCCTCCTCTCCCTGCGCAAGATCCTCTCCCGCTCACATGACTCGCAAATCCAGCATCGCACTCAAGATGTCAAATGTCATTACATGTCGATGCCCGTGGGTTTCCCACGGTACCCACCAGTAAATAAAATCTGTCTGTCCGTCTGTTCACAATTTTTGCAGCATGACTACTGGGCTGATGACCACCACATTTAGACAGAGAAAGTCTGACCCGGGATTGTCTCAGGGTTATTCATCCCTAACTCAGCCTTTAAGACCCCAAAGACATTTTTAGACCCCAAAGACCTTTCGACCCCGAAGACCCTTTCGACCCAAAGACCATAAGGCCCCAAAGATCCCTAAGAGCTCTTAAGACCCATAACCCCGTAAGACCCCTGATCCTTCAAAAGACCTCTGATCATTTCAGACCTCCTTTCTTTTAAGACCCAAAGACCCTTAATACCTCTGACACCCGAAAACCCCGAGATCCCCAAAGTCCATTTTGACCCCAAAGTCCGTTTAGATCCAAAGACCTGTAAGACTTCTGGACGCACCCCAAAAACCCTTTCGACCCTTCAAACTCAAAGATCAATAAGACCCTTAAAGCCCCTTGCACCACAGAAGATTTAACAGCTTGAACCCTTTACCATTTAGAGCTTTAGACCACTTGGACCTTTTACATGCTAGAGAGATGACATCCTTTCAACCCCTTGACACAACTACTACTGGAATGTGCCCTTTGGAGTTTAGACCATCGAGAACCTTTTAAGCAACACCCACACAAACATCTATGATCTTCTTGCAAACACACAGAACTACAGTATACTTTTTTTCAGCAAGTAAGCACAAAATCGACCCACCAGGGTGGGGACTCTGCCATCTAATATCTTACCTGTCGTGGGGAAGGGTGGGGTCTGGAGGAGGGTTTGGAGGGAGAATGCAGGGAAGGTGGGATGATGGAAGGAGGGTGGAGGAGGGGAGGAAGGGGTGAGGTGGCGTTCAGTGGGAGGGGAAGGTGTGTGTGAGATGTGGGAGGAGGAAGGAAGGGGTGAGGTGGAGTCCGGATGGAGGGAGGTGGGGTAGAATGGGAGGGGGGAAGTGCAAGAGGAAGGACCGACGGTGCCGGTAACACGGGTATTTTGCTAATAGATAATAAAACATGTCATGAGATGCTGCACGTTCATGTGCAGAGCCTTCAATTCAATGGCTCCTTGTGAACTTCATGCACATTTATGTTCACATTTATGCTTATTGCTACGTTTAATGATTATTATTTTCCTCTCCAGAAATAATCCAATAAGTAACGTGAGAAGTGCAACTTAATCATATCAACTGTAATCCTATTACAGGTCTAACATGAGTAATCGTAATCATTACAGTTCTGCTTACAATAAGCATTACTCACTGACACTGCCTGCACAGACACATAACATTCTTTACCTTAAGATTCTTTAATAGAACGTTTGTCTCTAAGTGACAGACGAATCTGTCGCAACATCTCAACTGGAAAATCTGAGGTCTGAGAAAACACTTACAACTCGTAACAGCCAAATGACTTGTTATTTTATTTTATTTAGAGACGATTTTACTGCGATCTCGAAACCGCCCTGAGAACATTTAGCCACTGCTTTGCAAAATGCTTCCTTGCTTATCAAATGGATTGGTCTGCCTATGTTCTGAAGTGAGGATGACGAGATAATAATAACACATATTCTCGCTCCATCTACTAATGGGAAGTGGCCAATAACCTGAAGCATCAAACGAATACCACTATGCCTCACACCTCGGCGGGTTTAGGGACAGAGTCATCGATGCAAATGATGAATAATGAAACCCGTGAATTGGCTTTGATATCGCCCCCTTTCTAATTATGATTACGATTATTCACTCAATGGCTTCAATGGCCAAGATTTGAAAGCAGACGATGACCATCTTCTTGTAACTCGTCGTAACCAATACATGATGATGT
>CM068954.1:150382855-150395664 GCA_035128595.1 Eptatretus atami
TCACTTTCATCGTTATCGGAAGACTCATCATCAGAAACGTCCAGAACGAAGTCACTGTCCTTCGTGTTGCTGCAATCCTTTAATCGGCATTCGTCCGTTGCAACTCTTGGAGTGCGACGTCAAGAACATCTCTGAGGCTTTATCGGGATTCTATCTCTGAGAAGAAACCCTGCCATAACAACCTGAGTAGACCCTCATACACAATCTTATGAAGACGGACTCCTCTGTTGTAGTGTCTACCATCAAGAACTTTCGATATTGAACCTTCCGATAATGTTTGTTTCTACAGCTAGATCACAAAGCCCTGCATCTCCAAAGCGCTTGCCGAGGATTGAAAGCAGGTTACACATAGTATGGAATGTTCCCATCCGAAGAATGATTGGACTGAATCGAGCCTGGTCATTCCACACAATCTCGGCCGCTTTGGCTAGAGTGCCTGATCAAAACACAAACTATCTCGGAAGTTGCAATGAATTCATGTAACTCATGGCTTTAACCAGTACTTGATGCACCGTAGACATATTAGTAGCAGGTGCATTAATTGTTGGGAGGTACCCGATCGTATCCTTTGTGATTGAAGGGATGTCCTGGCGAGTCACAATATTGAAGCCGGTCAGGCACTTATCGTTTGGCCTGTAGGTTGTTGTTGTCGCAAAAGCGACCAAACTAGGTTTTTTTCCCGAGCCAACACTGAAGCACTATCTTCAAGAACTGTCGGCTCTCCTAGGGACATTGCTGGTGGACTCTTTCTCTGGCTCGTGTAGTAAGGTGGCATGACAACGTTCTGTGGTGGCAAAGTTCTCTTCCTCTCTCTGGGAAGGTTTTCTCGTCTTGGAGGAGGTAGAGGTCCAATCACTCTAGGCTGCACAATGATACCATTTACGCGATATGTTCCAGCTCCGCTTAAGGTCTCTTCCAACCGATCGATTTTATCAAAAGCAAGGACTGTCGGGACATGGGGAAAATACCGGACGGCAAGGCTGTGCCACTGTGTTCCTCCATCCATAGCTTCTTCAAACACAAGGCAGTCTCCAATTCTTCAAGTTTTGTATATATGATATACCATGTCCCAGACGATTTAGCAATCGAATTGTTTCTGTATTTCCTCTAATGGACTTTACAGCCCATGGCAAGAGAATGTGTTTTGGTTGCTTGTTTCGGCCAGTGCTCACATATAAACTATATCCTGAGCAAGGGAGTGTGTAATCCTATAGCTACGGGAACTACATTTTTGGTGTTCTGAATGCCCAGTTAGCAAGACGGTGAGGAATAGTTCAAGTGACTGGGGTATCAGAATTGAGTCCTGTGTTAGTTCTTGTTGATACATGGGCCATTGCTGGAGGGTCTGTGCATCTTTGATATGATTCCGGAGACGCGCAGCAATTCTTGAAATGTCCCCTTGGAATCAGAAGGATCAGCTAAAAGTAACTGCAACTGTTCTTTCATGGCAAAATTTTCCTTGGCAAGTGTTTCCTTGGTAAGGGCATTGGACGTCACCAGTACCCTGTTATTGTAGTTCACTATGAACTGAAGAGTAGACCCGAACTTTGTCTCAAGGACACGGCGTATGTGCTTTTTTGTCGATGGCTTGATTATGGCTATACCGAGGGTATGCATGTATTCTTCAAGTTTTAAGGTGAGTTGAGATAAGGGCACAATGGAGGGATTATCAATAAGCGATGTTCGGATATAATCAAACAATTGTTCATAACATCCGACTCTGCAGCCTTGTATGCTGCCTCTCGGCATCGTCCGTCTCCTGAGTTGGTTTTTCAGGTCTCATCCTTGTGTAGTCTTTATAACAGGAATTGTGGTAGTGAGCCTCCGCAGCGACTATTTCCCTGGATGTCAAGGCCAAAATTCTATTGTCGATTTCGCAACTTTTTCCTCTTCTGCCGGCATTGCAATATTTCACACCGCAACTGACGCAATGTTTCATCCACCCGCAATTCGCGGCATTTAACGAGTTTTTCACGTGACCGCCCCTTTGCATATTTTGACTCCCGGTCACAAATATACATTTGATGGGTAAACCCGTTCAGAAACATCCGTAGATTGTTTTCGAGCTCGAGTTGGTTCTGTTATCGTGGACTGCGGCAAAACACTTCCACATTGACCTGCAGTTGAGCCTCAAGGTTTTTTTGTTAGTAAACGATTTCGGCAAGGTGTTTCGTATCTGATAGATTCTGGTACTTGTTCTATAGAATCGGAAAACTGCAAAACAGGTTCATAATTACGTATTTTTGCAGCATTAAGCAATGTTAACCATGAAGATAAGTCTTTTGGTCCAGTTAATTTTTCTACTGCAACTTCCTTTTTACAAAGAATGCAAACACCACAATCAGGCTTGTGCCTCTTTGCAGGTTGGGAGCTTGTCGGGTCCATTTTTATGCTGTTCATACTCTGCGTTCACCTGAAAAATAATGCCAAATTTAGTCTTGAGAAAAAAGTAAAATGGATACATAATTCGAAAAAATTCCATACTCATCTTCGAACCCAAATTCATTGGAGACGAAACACAAAAGAAGATTATCCATACCTCAATGATGTAGTTCTGGTGGCCATCTTGGACGCCATTTTGGATTTCCAACTGATTTTGATGATCAGCAACGACACCTATACAATGTCTCACGACTCTCACAGACGACCAGTATTCATAGCATGGGTCAACATCCGTCAGGTTTTGATTATGCTGGAAAAAATAGAATTTTTTAGAAAATCGCATTTGAAATTTGTAATTTCTATTCATTTAAGCTAAAAAATTGAAACAATTTGTCAAAATTTTACCTTTTACATTACATATATACTCCAACTGATTTAGCATGATTGTCCATTGCATCTAGTTGCAAAATCTGCAAAAAAAGAAAATCAGTATTTTGTCCCTCAAAGCGCCCCTAGCGGATTTCCCCAAGAAAGCTATGCTTTTGAAATGGCAAGCAAGCGGATTCTTAAACTGGCGGTCATAACCTACTCAAAAAATGGTGTCTCGTTTTATCCGCAATTTGGTACCAAATTTTGGTCTGGCTCATGACTAATAGGTTAGAAATAAGTTTCGGGTATGCTAAACATTACCTCGACGTGTTTCGACTTATGATTAACTTACAAGTAACGTGTGTCGACGTGTGTCAACATCGCATAACGTGCCTACAACTTATGGCCAGCATTATGCGGAATATGTGAGTCATACGCTGGCATATGCGTAAAATTTCAAGCATGGAAAATTTGAGGACAACCGCAAAGTACAACGGTGAAAGCCAGCGTACTACGACGTATGGCAGTGTTTTCAGCGTGCTCTCAATGTTTCCAAACTTACCCCTAACGTATTCGACGTGTGCTAGCGTTTTAGACAAATTTTTCAAAAATCGGCATAAGCTGGCTAAAACATCAAGGTGTGACTGGGCCTTTAGAGCCTGTAAAAAATAAAAAATAAATTATGCAGAAATGAATTCATGGAAATGATGACAATTTGTCATTGATCATTCCACAAAATCTCTCTCTTCCAATAACTAAATATGTTTATCCTTCTCTCCCCAGTTTACTTTTACAGTCAGTCACAAATGTGCACGTGATAAAATACATCGCGACAGGTCACTCAGCAGACACTTGAAAGTAAAGTCGAGCCTGTCGAGCTACTGTACCCATTTGGTTGCACAACTGTTTGCAACTGCCTGTAGAAACGTGCACATACATGCAATTAAGTTGCATCCAAATTGTGTCACTGATCGCTCAGGTGTAGATGTTGCTTTTTATGGTCATTGCCAAAAAATTTTTTGAATGATTTCGAAAGTAATATTTCTTGAATTACAGAGACGAGTCATAAACCAAAACGATTTGACGTACATATTGATATTATTATTGCCCATGATTGGTTGCAATAAGGCTCGATGACATCACGTTTTTGCAGTTTTCTCCACGTCAGGCGAAAACAAAGGAGGGCTTGTGCGCATCACTTGAGAATTTTCCTCCAAAAGCAAAATAAACAAAGGAATGAACAGATAAACACAGGACTTTAAAATCAGCATGATATAATATGAGTCACCAATTCCAAACCACGTTACCTCAACCACCGAAGGTGGAGGGAGGTTATGTTTCACCCTGTTTTTTGTTTGTTCATCTGGCTGTGAGCAGGATATCTCACAAAGTTAGTGACGGATTTGGTTGAAACTTCACGGATGAACCGATTCGACCAGCAAGTTGCTCGTGCCTGCACGGTATTCTAAACGGGGTCGGGATGGAAGCGGCAAAAATGCGAATGCGCCTTGTGTCATTGAGCCGGCGAGCTGAGAGCAACAATTCACATTAATTGCCACATCTGATGCAATTTAAATGCTCTAATGGCGGTGATGCGCTCCATTTGAAATGGTTTCTTCGATATACGTAGCTTTTTCATGTCTGACGTCCGTAATAAAAAACTTGTATTGGAGTCAACAAAGCCAGTGACCAATTGCGAATGAATAGATGTTGGTGAAGATCCGGATACTCGAAATTTTCAAGTAATTATTCTTTGTTGAGAGATTGGGCCAAAAAGGATATATAGCACGATCATCACAAAAAGTTGTGGACGGATTATGAGAAAACTTGGATGAGTTTGGTGGGTGACAAGAACAAGCTGATTATATTTTGGTTCAGGTCCGGATGCAGATCTGGACTATCAGTGGGATGCAAAACGTAAACTGTTTATCCTGGCGAAGGTGAGCGCTCTACCGAGTGCTGTTATACTTATCCTTATGGTTTTTGAAAAAAAAAGGGGAGGATATTACAATCGGCTCCGTCTGTCCATCCATCATGCCATCTCCTTCTAAACGGTTGTGTAGAAATTCACCAAACTTGGTAGTTACGATCACCACATGGCAAGAAGGTGCAAGAGCAGTCATTTTGGTCCTGTTCCCTGGGACGTGGTAAAACGGTGAAAATACTGAATAATGCAGTTACAGGCACATTTTAAAACATTTTTAAATGAAACTTTGTGTATGCAATCAACATACATTGGGAGATGCTACAACTATGTAATGATATTTTGGATTTGACGCTCGGTTCATGCTCCATTGGGTAGTGACCTAAGGTCACGGGTCAAATCGTAAAAAAAAGATTTAGCTTAAAATTTGATATTGTGTCATTCCTGGTGGAACCTTTTGCCATCTTTCAAGTTTGCTTTAGATGGGAAGCGTTGGGATTTGCAATGGCGCACCATCGACTGTGCTATGATTTTATTTATTATTCCAAGTGCAAAGGGAGGTATGCGGATGTGCCTCTGAGCTGTCTAGCCTAGGTTTGTAACTTGACTCAGTTATAAACCGTCACCCTGGTGTTTTGCAGGCAGGGTGAGGCATTAATTTTAAGTGAAGCCCATTAAGCTGGAGGACTAAACAAAAGTCTGCCAGCACCACTGGTCATTTCTAGATGTTGAAAATCCCACGGTGTCTTTCATGCAGAGTCGGCGATCTATCGTCGGCACCCTGGCCCAATTACAAATTCCTGCCCCGATGACTGCTGGGAAGTCCATCGCAAACCACCCACCATCACCCTTGCCAAGAGCCTGCTTGAGCAGCATCGACTCTTATTCAAGAGTATGATACATCGATGATGAAATGCAAGTTAATCGATAACTAGTTTCCGACAGCCTTCATTGAAGTGTGTTTATTTAAATTTTATTTTAGAAGTGCATTTTACATTTTTCATTCCTACTTATTATTTATAGAGACCACTGATTATGTATTAAAATTCTGAATCCATTGCCATGGATTAGAACATATTTTGAGAAAAGCTGTCATGTTTGACCTAAACAAATTTCACTGAGTTGTAACACAAATGTAACGTGCAGAAAAATACACGAGACAACGCTGCACTTGACGTCAGAAAAAACACAGCTGTTGACCTTGGAGGAATTGACCGAACTTCCCTTGGGCACTTTGGTTACCTGCGATGCCATCTTTGTGATGTGCCTTTTCTTTCTGCAGTCAGTGGGGGCAATTAAGGCAAAATAAACCCCACCTCCAACCCCTTGTGATGCTAAACCCAGGGGGGTTATTCTTGCTCTTCCTCTAAATGCTGAATGTTCAAGAGAACATGTATGTACCATTTTTAAAATATTTGGTATATGACTCTCGGTGAAGGTCAGAAAAGCAGATGCTCCAACCATTATGCCACTGAGTCTAATTAATTTAGTTAATGTCTGAAAGTGAGAGGTTGGAGTTCAATGTTTTATTGATTGCACAGATATATTCTGCTTTCCGGTATTTTGTGGAAATACACTACAGCAAAAATTATTTTGGAGGTTCTCTAAATTTTTCAGTCGAGTTTCTTTTTCAAAAACTGTGATATATAAACATATATATTTATATACAGTGGGGAGAACAAGTATTTGATACACTGCCGATTTTGCAGGTTTTCCCAATTAGAAAGCACATAAAGGTCTGTAATTTTTATCATAGGTACACTTCAACTGTGAAGACGGAATCTAAAACAAAAATCCTGAAAATCACATTGTATGATTTTTAAATAATTAATTGCATTTTATTGTATGAAATAAGTATTTGATACATCAGAAAAACAGAACTTAATATTTGGTACAGAAACCTTTGTTTGCAATTAACGGAGATCAGACGTTTCCTATAGTTCTTAACCAGGTTTGCACAGACTGCAGCAGGGATTTTGGCCCACTCCTCCATCAAGATCTTCTCCAGATCCTTCAGGTTTTGGGGCTGACGCTGGGCAACACAGAATTTCAGCTCCCTCCAAAGATTTTCTATTGGGTTCACGTCTGGAGACTGGCTAGGCCACTCCAGAACCTTGAGATGCTTCTTACGGAGCCACTCCTTAGTTGCCCTGGCTTGTGTGTTTCGGGTCGTTGTCATGCTGGAAGACCCAGCCACACCCCATCTTCAATGCTCTTGTTGAGGGAAGGAGGTTGTTGGCCAAGATCTCGCGATACATGGCCACATCCATCCTCCCCTCAATACGGTGCAGTCGTCCTGTCCCCTTTGCAGAAAAGCATCCCCAAAGAATGATGTTTCCACCTCCATGCTTCACGGTTGGGATGGTGTTCTTGGGGTTGTACTCATCCTTCTTCTTCTCCAAACACGGCGAGTGGAGTTTAAACCAAAAAGCTCTATTTTGGTCTCATCAGACCACATGACCTTCTCCCATTCTCCTTTGGATCATCCAGATGGTCATTGGCAAACTTCAGACGGGACTTTGCGTGCGCTGCAGGATTTAATCCATGACGGCGTAGTGTGTTACTTATGGTTTTCTTTGATACTGTGGTCCCAGCTCTCTTCAGGTCATTGACCAGGTCCTGCCGTGTAGTTCTGGGCTGATCCCTCACCTTTCTCATGATCATTGAGGCTCCACGAGGTGAGATCTTGCATGGAGCCCCAGACCGAGGGAGATTGACTGTTATCTTGAACTTCTTCCATTTTCTAATAATTGCGCCAACAGTTGTTGCCTTCTCACCAAGCTGCTTGCCTATTGTCCTGTAGCCCATCCCAGCCTTGTGCAAGTCTACAATTTTGTCCCTGATGTCCTTAGACAGCTCTCTGGTCTTGCCCATTGTGGAGAGGTTGGAGTCTGATTGATTGAGTGTGGACAGCTGTCTTTTATGCAGATAACGATTTCAAACAGGTGCAGTTAATACAGGTAATGAGTGGAGAATGGAGGGCTTCTTAAAGACAAAACTAACAGGTCTGTGAGAGCCGAATTCTTACTGGTTGGTAGGTGATCAAATACTTATTTCATTCAATAAAATGCAAATTAATTATTAAAAATCATACAATGTGATTTTCAGGATTTTGTTTTAGATTCCGTCTTTCACAGTTGAAGTGTACCTATGATAAAAATTAACAGACCTTTATGTGCTTTCTAATTGGGAAAACCTGCAAAATCGGCAGTGTATCAAAGACTTGTTCTCCCCACTGTTGATTGTTGCGAATTTGCGCCCGCCGGCGTGCGATCGGCCACGTAACTCGAATCGCGGCACGTCGCCCACCGGACGGACAATTCAGTCGTGACCCTCTCGGAACAACGCCGGGAGCTAGTCACGGGTGGGTCTTTCGACCTCACCACAATCGTGCCAATCGGCCACCCGCTAGGATAGGGTTGTTCGCCAAACTCGACCTACCTAAGTACCTACGCGGATGGTTAATCGGGCGATCGTACCTCGCCGCAGGTCGACTTCGGACACGAACGCTAAGCGGTTCGTTCCGTATTGCAGAGATAACCGAGCGGAGTTATCGTCGACCTCGACGGTTCAGATTAGTTACCGGGAACTTACACCCACTACCAATCTCTTACGCGATGCAGGATGGAGAGTCAACAAAAGGAAGGAGACGAAGCAAAGCGGGAACAATTGAACAAGCACGTTTATTTCACACACGCAGACAGCACAGAAGGCACGTATTCAGTCACAGTATAATAATAAAAGGCACGTATTCAAGCACAGAAAGAAACAGTAAAGAGAGAATACTACCAACTAAACCGACACACGGCAACACTTACACAGTTTTACTTAACAGACGGCGCCACCCCAAGCATTTACACAAAAGCAAAGGAAAAAGAAAGCCACCTCATAGGCGAGGAGGCAGACAGGTCCGTAGACCAAATGTACGTGGATCCTGGAGGATGGCCAGGTCCACGAGACCGGGGAGGTCTTACCCGCACCTCGTGACGCGATGGCGGGCAAGCCGCAATGTTCGCGCCGCTGCGCCCCGACTCCGTGCCCTGGCGTGGTCGGCGAGTCCTCTCCGGCGTGCTCCGGCGAGCGGTCTTGTTGGCACCACGTTTAGGGTGGGGAGGAACGGGGCCCCCTCGGCACTATCTCAGCGCGAATGGGGGGGGGGGGAATCGCTGATGCTCAGGGAGAGGGGTATGGCTGGCTGGCCTGGATCCCGCGAGAGTCGAGCGACCCCCACACCGCAACCTCGTCGCCGTCCCCGTCTTCCCTGCAACTCCTCCGCAACTTCTCTCCAACTCTTCCCGCAAGTCGCCTTGCGCTCGCATCTTTATAGGACTCAGGAGGAGCCGATATGCAAATATGCGGATCAAAACGCGATTGAGGCGGGCCACGCCACCCTCTGTTCAGCCATTGGTCGGGCAAAAAGGGGCGTGAACCTCCCTTGATCCGCATATTTGCATAAACAGACTTCACATACACGCGCTTGGAGGCGGGGCCAAGCCGCCTCGCGCTCGCCCATTGGACGGAGGGGAAGGTGGGCGTGAAGCATTTTGGATCCGAATCTCCCCTCGGAAAGGCCGCCATTCGCGCTCGCGGCTCGGTGCGTTTGGCACCAATCGCCGAATGGGCCCTAGACAGCCCGAAGTTCAGTGTTCACAGATGGTGCGGTTGTTGGTTGTAAAGGAGAAAGGTGAAGGTGGTGGAGGGTTTTCTGTGGTGGTTTGATGGTTATGGTGTTGTTTGGGAATGGCGGTGAAGCGATGTTTGCGGGATGGAGTTGTGAAGGTAAAGGTAGTGGCTGTTTGCGTTGTTGGCGGCTTAATGGTCGAAAATAACAATAGAGAAAGAAAAAATGGCTAACTCAAAGCGTCGCAGCCCGGATGAATCACACATATTCCCTCTATACAACGGGTTTGGGCTAACTACACATGGACTTACCGAGATATCTCACCTGAGGACTCTTTATGGTGTATTGCGAATTTCCACAACCGTAACAATATATATATATATATATATATATATATATATATATATATATATATATATAAATTATATATATATATACATATATATACATACCGTATATATATATATATATATATCAACAAGTTCTCAGACCAAGATTTAAATCTCCCACTTTTACCCACCTTCCATTAGTCTTTCTTCCAATGTCTTTCAAGCATTGCAGTGTCTTTCAATCAATCCTTTAAGCCCTATAAGATGGACAGAATTTCTCAAGGAATTATGCATTTCCTGGTTATAACCATCGATGTTTGTAAAATAGCTTTTTATAACCATGGAGTGTTGGTACCACAAGTTTGGTGGAGGTTGTTTCATATTATAATTTTCGTATCACGTTGATTTGTCTTATGTTCTATGGTATTATAATTAATTTACTAACTGACAAGGTAAGGTTGTTGGATAAGACAATGTAACCTTTGAATTGTGCCATTGTTCAGTTTGAAGAAACCCAGGAGAATTGTTTGTATGATCCATAGAGCATCATTTGAATTGAGACAGAGGACATGGCTTGGGAGTAGGAGAGACACTTAGAGAGGAAAGGAGAGGAAGAGAGTGTAGGGGTGGTGGAGAAAGGCAGAGAAGAAATTAGAGATCAAAGACGTGAGTTTGGCGTACTGGACTTGAAATCAACTCTTCAAACCTGGCTGTCCTTGTCAGTTGTGCTCAGGAAAGCAGCTTTCATGTTGCATCGTTATTCAGATACTAAATCGAGTCGTACAAGTTTTGAATTGTGTTGTTGCCACACTCCTTTTGTCCGTCGATCACTGCTTTTGAGAAATTAATGTAATTCATTCAGAGGTTTCCAGCTTTCCGCTTTTTCCACCAATAAGAAGTTGGTGCAACATGATACTGCTCCATCTTTCAATGATGGTCCCCGAACGACCCTGGCTTTTGTCTCTATGGCAATGGTGCTCCGTAATGAACCCTGGGGACAGTAAATGTTTCCCTTTATGAAGCCCTCCCTTGCACGAATCCTCACTCATCTGACTGATTATATATGCAAGAGTAGAGTCCTCAAATTCTTCCTTTCTATTCTAGTCCATTGCTTTCCTTTTGATCATACATCATTAGAAAGCCTGCCTTTCCCACCTGCTGGGGCATCTACGAGTTTTATATGTTTTTTTATGCGTTATTTGTAATCATATAATTATTGTTTTTAACATTAATAACAATGAGTTTAAAATTTGAGGTGTGTTCTTTGCTCTATTGTGGAAATATTCGGTGCCTTGAAGATTAGTTTAAATGAACATTTAAATTGATCTTTCTTTCTTCTCCTCTTCCTCCTCCTCCCCCTCTCCATTATCATAGCATTTCATCTCCTCCACCTCGTATTCGCTTATACGTCTTGCTCGCAAACATTTGGCCTGCTAAGCGATCATTATGAAACATTCTGCAGCCTGCTGTTGCTATAGTGACGTGTGTGGCTGAGATCACCTTGACGTCAAAGGAATCTGCAGTGCGTGTATGTGTGTGTGGAAGAGGCATGCTTGCAAATGGTTTGCCAAGTGGGTATGACCAATATATTGTCGAGAATCAAAGTGTGACTGTTTAGTGAAGTGGCAAAAACAAGTTAACAACCAAAAAAAATCTTTAAATTTACAACCGGTCGATGTAACAGCATTTCATTCTTACTAAATTCCCCAAATTAAACTGTTCTGAGGTTCATGTTTCACCTTTCGTGGTTATGGTGTGATACCAAAGTTTGGGCAATATCTGTACTGCGTTGCGGCCAATAGCTCCGAAATATGAGCCAACCAAAATGAAGGGATGATGGACCTTTCAGGTAGAAACACATGTTGTATGGCCGAGAGGACAGGTGCAATTGTCTAAGAATAAGGGAGAAATTGCCTGGAGATTTAGCTGTTTTTGCAGTGTTTTTAATGTTGAGAGAATTACACCAAGAAAGTGGACTTGAAATCATTAAAATGAAAATGCAGGTTGATTTGCAACACCTTTGAACAGGCTATGTAATATGATTCTCTTGATTCTTTATTATTATTTTTTTTTTTACTGGAAATGGAATATCAAGTAGAGTGTGTAAGTAGGGTTGTACATGTCACTCTGCAAGCGAAAATCTCATACAAAAGTGAAGTTTTTACCTTTTCAAACATTCATGGAAAACTTGGAGCACTTTCTGAAAAATGTGTAGCGACTATATATACGTAGCAAAAAGAAGAGCTGCATGAATTGGGATTGAGAACTTTTCAGCTTTGCTCTGATGGTAGCTTCCGGTTTGGTGGATGCTGTGCTCGTTATGGCAGAAGGCTGTATCATACAAGTGCTTATTCTTTCTTGTTTTTTTTCATATTTGTTGTTTTCTACTTCTCTTCCTCTTCTTCTTCTTCTTCTTCTTCTTCTTCTTCTTCTTCTTCTTCTTCTTGCATATGGCAGCTTGGCTGCTGGGTATCTATCATTTTGCTGTGCCACTGATGCTGTGCCCCTATACCAGTACACTGGAACTCATTTTGCCAACCTTGGAAGGATGACGGGCTGAGTCAACCCCATACGGTGTTAGTTCAGTAGACAACAGGGCTTGAACTCAGGACCCTAAGATCCCAAGCCAGTCACCCCAACCGTGAAGCCAACACCAGGCTTATATTTGATGTGATGATTCTGTGTAAGTTGTGGTGTATTTGATATCGCTTAAAGTTGCAGTCGTGTGAGAAGGAGATTTGCGGGTAATTGTGTTGATTTTATGATGAAGCGTGTATATAAGGCATACTCATTTGACTGGCTAGTTGAGCAGTATGCACATTCTTTATTGAGTAAGAAAGGAAGTGGGAGGAAGTTTTGAGAAGTTAGTTAATAGAGTGAGTCATCATTAGGAGAAGAGAGGAAGATTATAATCAATGTGATAAATGTTTGATGTGGGAAATATCAGAGGATAGTGGCAACAGAGGGTCATCTTTGCTGGAGGAAATGTATAGAAATGCCACACCTCAGTATTGTAATCGGTAGGTTGAAGGAGCAGATAACGACTATGTAGGAGGTAACATAGGGTGAAAATTTAGTCCATGAAAGTTGGTTGCATTTGTGGACTGAGATGGCAGAGATAGTGTAGTAGATAGTAGAAAAATCGTGCAAATTATGATACAAGCATCAAATTTGGCATTTCTGT
>CM068954.1:150406445-150428716 GCA_035128595.1 Eptatretus atami
GTATCAGGACAAGTGTATTATTGAAACATTTGTTGAATGAAACTGGATAATACTTTTGTTAAGCAGCCATTAATTTATTCGGCCATTGAGTAAACTTGTTCTGCACATTTACTTCCATTTAAATGCAAGTACATCCTTTATCAACATCGTGATACCAGCACAGAAGTCTTCCTTCCCAATGTTCTTTCAGCACTGAATGTAAAGGTCTTGACCTTATCAGCTGATGAATAATGCCTTCTCTGATGAAACTGTCCAATTAGTGAGTCATCTTACACGCATATTAAAAGGACAAATTCAAGCAATGGTTGATCATCATGCTCTATATTGTCACAACGAGTGCCAGGCGTGGAGGGGGGGGGTCCACGTGCTACGCCCCCATTGTTCTCAAGACATCAAGCGCAACAAGCCCCTACCCCCTTTTCAAAACCTTCACTTCCCCCACTCTTAACCCCCCCCCCCTCCTTAATCTACTTCCCATAGGGCCTACACATCCCTACCACGATTGGTGGCAATCACTTAAGCGTTACAGAGATCCCCCCTCCTCCAATTACAAATCCCCATAAATTGAAAAATCGATTAATAGCTAATAACTTAATTTTTTTCATCATAAATCCCCCATGAGGTCTCCATTATCGAAACCACATTTGGTAGCACTTTGGCCCACAGGGTTCACATAAATAGCCAGACCTTGATATGGAGAACCTTCCTTCTCCCTTCCCCACACTTTGTCCCCCCCCCCTAAAATTACTATGTTGTTTTACTCCCCATTGTCCCCCATTATATGTGCTAAGTTTGGTTGTGATCACACAAGCCATTATAAATATCTCCCTCCCCCCAAAAGATTGCCATCCCTACCCCTACCCCCCCAAACACTCTTCTCCCTATGACACTCCAGATGGGGCTCTGGTTATATCTGCCAAGTTTTGTGTCACTACAATGTTCCGTACTTAAGATAGATAGTACAAGATATAAGGGAAAGGGCAGACAACAGACATCAGACAGCCAAATGGAGTGTGACAACAAGGGCAGCTTTGTGTTTGTGTTAACTTTGTCTGATGCCAGACATGGCACACATGGACAAAAAAACGTTTTAAAAATTTGATTGCAATTAAATTAGTTTGTTTTCCATCTTTTGGAGAAATAGGCTTCAATACCGTACATTGTTGATTCTCTCTCGAGTTATGAAAGTATTAAGGTTAACATTTGTGTAGCTTAGTGTTAAGTCAGAGTTTCACATGACAATGCGTTGCACCCAGCAGATAAGAATGTGGAAGCTGAATCTGCAACCATGACTTTGGTTAATAAGGAGGCATATCACACCCAACTCCAATTGGTTTCCATGGCAAGAACATTCCTGGAACATGCTGTAAGAGTAAGAGTGAGGTAACTTTTGCAGGCTTCAACCTAAGAGCACTCTCCACAGGACCATTAGATGAAGCACATTGGTCAGGTAAACATTCCAACTGTCAATATGTACAGAGGGTGCAAACAAAGGTAAATAGACAATGGCAATGATTGGTCTTGGACCCAGAAAATTTTGGAAATGGGCTGGGGGGAGGGGCGGTTGTCATAGAAGGATAGAGCGAAGATAGCTGGGTTATTGTGTGATGGAGCTGGGAACTAGTTTTGCTTACCTATCTGGGACAGTGCCAGCTGTGATTAGAACAGTATTGTTCTGCCCCCTGATCATCGCCACAACAGCAGCATAACTGCCGAAGTGCATTCCAGTGCTTCCAGCACAAGCTTCAGTTCAGCATTGTGTCCTTTGGCCACATTACTGCTTCTTCTGTCTTCAAGATCTGAGTTGGGACTGTCTTGTGCCCATGCTTGCCACTACGCACATCTTTACCAAGGATCCTACCATATCTGGAAACTGTCTCTTTCTTGAATCTAGCTTGCACTGCTGCCTTCCTGCTTTGCATCGTTGTTGAAATGAATTAACATCCCGACGTGAGTCGGTGCCGAAATGGTCTGCCAATACCCTGATGCTGTTCCCTCTATTCTGACCTCAGTCGTACCTGTCAGCTTTGTTATTCTTCAGATGTGCCGGTTGCCACCACCACCAACTGCTATGTATCCCTTCACTCATAAATGCTCCTCTCTATCTGTTTATGTGCAACTCTTTCGACTCTGTTACTGTTTAGCTTCCACACACAATGCCAATGAAAAACCAATTACAGTATATGAGCCTGCTGCTGGTCCTGTAACAATATTATATGCTGTGTTTCAATCAGGTTAAAAATTATATTATTAGACATTGGGGTGAAGCGGAAACAGGAGGACGAGAACACGTGATGCACCACAGGGTGAGAAGAGTCGTCGTTGGTGAAAGGACGACAGGTTCTCAGTCGGGGTATTCAAACTCAGAGGGAGAAATGGAAGAGAGCACAAGATGTCAGTGACTGTTTCACCAAATGACATTTGGGGTTGAGGTGACGACCTGTAAGAGAGAGATCCATGAGATTTGAGCTTAGCCTCATGTTCAAGGACAAGATGGAAAGGATTGTGGGTGTATAGCTCGGTGAATGGGATCGGTGGTGGTGTGAAGTTAGGTGCGAATGAGGACAATAGGCAGTGATGGTGAGGTTGTCGGTTGGGTTAACTTTAAACATGAGCCAATGACCTTGGGTGGAAGTGACGTAACTTCCTGGAGCACTCTGGGTGTCAGCGACGCCATCTTGTGACGTCACTTTTCCCTCCGACGCCATCCATTTTTCATGATGAGGTTAAGGTTAATAAAATATGAGATAAATTTCACGATAAGAGAAGGTTACGGCTTGCCACAGCAGTTCGATTGTCTTTTTCCTTCTGGATTGTAATGTAGAGATATATGATTTTGTACCCTGACATTGTAGCATGGTCTGTCATCATCGTGCTTCTAAATCACTCTGTTATTCAAGTCACTAATTACTATTGCTCAGGGATTTGGGCATATGGCTGTGTTGTTCCTTCCTTCCGAGGCATGGCTTAACATTTCAACAACCGGGGCACGGTCTCAACCTCGGTCACATGACAATCTTATTAATTTTGTCAATTCAGAAGGTTTGTTCGACTGGGTATTTGTGCAGAGTACAAAAGTGACCTGAAGCTAGTACCACACCGTATTATGTGAGCACCAATAACTTGCTTGACGAAGTGGTCAGCTCTTAACTAGCACTACCATTTTCCTTTTGAAAGACAATATCCATGATCCAGAAAGTGCAAAGAATACCATATTCACCCGATTTGTGCTCCTTGTTCCATACAAAGACAAACAAACAATGGCTTAAGATGTCGAAAAGCTTCGGAGCCATTGCTTTATTATTATGATTTTATGCAAATTTGGTGGAATTGGTGACTCCTTAATTTTTTTATGCATCAAGCACACCCCGAGAGTTTTCTCCCCGTACTCTTATTTCCTCCTTTCTCTCTTCTCTCACCACTCCTACTCTCCCCTTTCCTCCTTTGTCTTTACTATAATCCTCCTTGAAGCCCCCTTCCCTCGCCCCCCAACCTTGCTCTCTGGATGTAATAAATATATGGCTTCTTACAAGGTCAACACAGACACATCCACTGTGTAAAGCTACTTTCATACTGAATGAAACGTTTCTGTGTTGCAATCAAGAAGCTGGTGGGCCAAGTGCATTCATGAGAACATAGACATCAGTCAAACCTCATCACAGTCCGAGTAGATTTTAAGGAATTTTTATTTATTTATTATGCCTCTTTATTCAGATGGTAGTGGGTATTGACTGGTGTCTTTATTAGCACTATGAAAATTATTTTTAATTTTCAACTGCAGGGATGTGGAACGGAATGGAATGGAGACGAGGCTTAGATCAAGGTGCGAGTGGCTACTGGGAAGGGGTTAATTGTTATTTTGAGAGCATGCAGAATTTTTGTGTAAAAACAAGAACTGTAGATGCAATTAGTTGTAATTATAATGGCTTCGCAAAGCATTCAATTGAAGGCTTCATTTACCCACCCAAGCATTTCTAAGTAAAGTAATTGAAAGCACCATTGCATCATGTGCATACCCTGTATTAAAGAGCGCAAAATATAATGATGAGTAAATGATGTCAACATTCGGTGATTCACTGAAGCTGCTACATGCCCCCCTCCTCTGAAGTCCATCAAATCCCCACCTCGTTTTATGAGCAGTTACAACAAAATACTGTAGGCCTATACAGTAATCCGCAGCACACACAGCATGCAGCTTCTTGTGTTGCATGGTCAGTTTAGGCTGATGGGGCACTGTCTATTGCAGTCACAAGCACAGACAGTATCGATTATGAGCCTTCTTATAGGTGATGTTTATTGAAGAGGCCTGCTTGCTGAAAGCACCGTGTCTGGCATCGCCCTCTAATACCTCCAACTCCAACCTCTCACCCTCTCTTAGTCTATCAGCATAGTGGTCCACTATTTTACTCCTAAAATACTTGTTTCTTTTTCAATTGGCTGGTCTTGGTTCAATTTCTTTGACTGCCGACTCTCGCCATCCCATCACTCCACATCATCAGTCAAGCGAGGCCTTAGTCTTGCAGTGGACTGAAAAAGGCTCTTCGGTGTGGGCTGTGGTGGCAGGGAGAGGGGGGAGATGATACCACAAGCATGTGATAGACTGGTGGTTTATTCTGCCAAGCTTTCTTCTGGGACAATAAAAAAATTCTAACAGGCTTATTGCCTTGATGTCTTGCCCATTTTTGAACATGAGTTCCCAGCCACTGGTTGAGCCCCAGAAGTAACAGCTTGTTGAAAAATTGTTGAGTAATTTGTGGCACCTGGCCCCAATCTATGCAACGTGATTGGAGTCGTGGTAATAAACAGCTTGTTGCCTATTGGAGTCAAAAATTACCGGAGCAGAGTTTTCAACCTAACACGAATAACTTCACTGATTTTGTTAACATGAAATAAAACCACTATCAGGAATACTCTCTGCCTTCTTTCTGCAATGTGAGATGTCTTCTGCTCTTTATCAATTGTATAAACAATGATGAGAGAGTACAAAGAATACCATTTTGGAATTAAGGTGTTCATTTTAGTGGTCTGTACAAAATTTATGAAAATGATGATTTAAAAGAGTATAAAGATAAAAAGTATGAGAATGCCACCCATTTACTTGATGAAAATAAACTGGACAAGAGTACAATTGTGTGTTTACAGGTAACACTGAAACATTGTCATCCAACCATTCAGAAAGTGCTTCACCAGTATGTAGCCTACAAAAGAACAGGAAGTGATCCTACATGCCTCGTTGTAATAATGTGAGTCCTGTAATAACCAATCGGCCTGAAATGCAGCATAAGTGGCATGAAAGATACCCTGAAATATATATGAAGGCAAGACTCATTGTTTCAGGGGGGGGCTGTCCTTAATATTCCAGAGTTCATGGAAACTGGCACCTAGACAGGCTTTTTATTTTTTTATTTGTTAAATGGGCTTTTATGAAGTAGTTTGTAAATTTGTCACTTAGAAAAGAAGAGCATGAAGACATGATAAACAAATCAACATAGTATATGCGATTTGAACCGAGGATCCCAGTATCATGATCCATGTGTTCAAGCAAGAACGTGAAGTAAGCCAATGAACACGGTGGTCCATGTCTATCTGTTTCAGGAGTAGTGTCAGGAGCTGCTGCAAGCAAATAGCAGTGTTTATTTTTATTGAGCGCGTGCAAAGCAAAAAGCAGAGTTAAGCAATTGGTTCACTCTCTGTCTGTCTGTCTGTCTGTCTGTTCACAAACGTCAGTTTATCATCGATGACAAACTTGATTTCAATTGAATGTTACATTTTGCGCACTAATCAGAACATTAATCGGAAAACGAACCTGCGGTTTAGCAGTACTTTGGTTCTGAATTTGTCCCGATTGCGCATGCGCAGAGAGGAGTGAGATATTTTTTTTTTACTCTGTCTGCCTGTCCGACAGTCAAACAAAATTGAAAATCATTCCAAACAGGAAACATTGTTTTTCAAGATGTCACAAAGGACACAAACAACAGGCACAAATAACTCATGTAACGTGTTAAATAAGGTGGTGGAAAGATGCTGCGTCAACAACGGTAAACTTCCGAATTTTTGGTTCTGCAACGTTTAAAATCTTTATTTTATTTCAATTTAATTATATACTTCAACACTTTCGAACGCAAATCGCCTTTTTGACACTTTATAAAACCTTTGGTTTTGCAATACTTGGACAAAATATGATGGCATTTTACATCATCTCGACCAATCAAATTTGCTGCTCACATACCCTGCCCATGTCTTTTTTTCTGGAGACATTACCCCAGGTGTTCTCTGAACTCTTTATTTCATGAGGTTGGTTTCTGCTGTGAATAAAAACGGTAATTCTTGTTTTTTCTTTTTTTTGTATACCACGTCAAGTCTCGTGTAAGAGCTAATACACAGAAACATATAACAAGGCAGGAGAGAAGAGGAGTGGGTGAGGGAAGCACAAATTAGAGGGAAACAAAGACAATAGGATATCTGTGGTTAAAGGGAGAGGGATGGAGCGGGGTACACGGGGTAAACAAGATGGTACTACAGGGACTTTCAGGAAGGAAAGCAGGGAATTTGAAGGAGGTTGGTTTGGGGTGGATTAACGGGTGTAGTAAAGATCAAGATTTTGAATGGGGGAAGATATGAGATGGTGGTGAACAGCTTTTTTGAAGACCTGGAGGGAGGAGTGGGATTGAAGAGAGTGTGGGAGTTTGTTCCAGAGGTGGGGAAAAAGAGGAATGAAAGAGTGAGGATGAGCAGAGCAGTGATTCTTCATTTTGGCAGTTCACCAGAAGGGGTTTTTTGGTGGACCTTGAGCACCCTGGGGAAATATAGGGGAGACAGAGCACAGACAGAGCAGTGGGTGCATAACCAAATAGGAGGCAGAAGAAGACAGAAAGACCACTGACCTGCCTCCAGTGAGAGAGTGAGAGACCCAAAGACTCAGCTTCATCGCAGGAGATTCCAATGATCTCGAAGGCCTCGGTTTCCACGACGTCAAGCTGAGTAGTGCTACGACATCAGTAGTGCTCTTGATGGAGGTGAGAAGACAAACGGTAGGCATATATGTGGGAAGGGACGCGAGTGAGAGAGGAGGCATTGGACGGTTAACGGTTGTCATTAAAGGGGTTAACAGTTGTACAAGCATGAAAGGGTTAATGGCCGTGAGCTGGTACTCACTACAGACACTTTCTCTTCTTGATCCCAATTTTTACCAAACAAAAGCAGACATCGCGACAAGGCTGAAGGAAAGAGTTATGTATGAGGCAAGGTAACGCTTTAGTATTGCAATGATATGATGGGTTACGGGGCAGAGGCTTGCGAGCCAATAAATAAGTGACATATAATAATGAGGAGGAGAAGTAGGTATCTGGGCATGAGGAGTTTAGAAAGGACAGTAAAGGGAAGTGAAGCATTTAATGGAAAATATTATGATTTTTTTTGTGAATGTGGTAATAAAGGAAAGTGTTACGCAGAACTATTATATATATATATATATATATATATATATATATATATATATATTTAATTAAATATGCATTCCCTCATGGAACTTCAATGCAGGAGGAGGCGGTTTGGTCCATCATCCTGTGCAATGGTTGTTTGTCCTTGCTTTATTCTTAAATGCTGAGGGTCAAGCAAGGAAGCAGCACATACCATTTTTAGCTCGCCTGTTCGAAGAACAGAGAGCTTTAGCGATACCCCCGGGCGTCACATCACGTCAGCGTGAGCGTGAACGTGAAAATGTTAAAGTTTTTGGTGCAAGTTATTTAGAAGCTTGCAGTCATTTAATATGTGTACTCGGATGCTGATATTTGGCATGGAGGTTCCTTTGGGGTATATTATCGATGTAGTGAAGTTGAAATAAAAAAATATATTTCAAATGTTTTAAATTTTTGACCTGTTTGAACTTAACTTTTTTGTAGCACATCAACGTTAAAGTTTTTGGTGCAAGTTATTTAGAAGCTTGCCATTCATTTAATATGTGTACTAGGATGCTGATATTTGGCATGGAGGTTCCTTTGGGGTATATTATTGATGTAGTGAAGTTGAAATTAACAAATGATTTAAAAAATTTAAAAATTTCATCCTAAGATGGTGTCAAAGCCATCCAATGCTCGCCTGTTTATACTAGACGCTTGCCATTCATTTAATATGTGTACTAGTTTACTGATTACAATATACAAATACATATATTGCTTTAAAATTATTTGGATCAGACTTCACTGCAATGCTTTATAAAAAATATGATTAAGAACTAGTCTTTTAATAAAAACGATAAATGTATAAACAGGCGAGCATTGGTTGGCTTTGACACCAACTCTCTGATTAAAGTGTTTGCTATGACCCAACCTGGGTCAGGTTTGAACTACCATCCTGCCAGACTCAGAGTGGATGATCTAACCATTACAACACCGAGTCTGATTTACCAGCAGGGGTTGCCACAATCGTGGAGTACGCCATCTTTCACAGGGGACTGTCTCATTTGAAATCATCAGTTGTGCATCAAATAAATCTTTCATGAAGTAAAGATCTCGACAGAGCAATACCGTGAATCACCATTTTTATACAGAGCAGTTGTGAAATGGTCACAGATTGTGAAAAGTTTCCATCAGCACCAGTATTAAATATCGATGTTTCAAGCTCAATGTTCTCGCCAGCAAGACAACATTTTTGATACAAAATTAAATCCAATGCAAACTCAGATTCACCTTTACCATCTGATTCACATCATGAAAGCATAAGCTGTCAAAGCGCAAAATCCTCAACGGGTGAAGTTGTAAATAAATAAATACAGTAGAAATGAGAACGCAATTAAAGGTTGAAAAAGAAAAGAAAATTAAAACAAAGAATAAGTGCTTTGGTCAAAGCTTTCTGTGGAAGCAAACTTCTTATTGGATAGTTGGATAGTTAATGCCATCAATCAGTCATTACACTGATGGTACCGGTATCAAGCAACCGCTAATGGCTACAAGCCAAACCACAGCCATTTTTCTAAATGGAAACATCTTGCTGCTTGTTCATCGCTTGCTCTTCCCAGCATATGTATAGCGCTTTCCCAGGGATGTTGCACAAACACATTTAAACCAATAACTTTGCTTAGTATACTGTATAATGGGCTTTTAAAAACTTCTGATGGCCTGTACATATGATGTCATATCCAGTTCCTTCCTCATCGAAACGTGTTCAGAGCATCATAATCATTATGCTATCTCAAGTTTCTTCATCTTTAAGTGCATGTTTGACTTTTGTGGCTTTTTATACAAATCTTTGAATTGTAACCCCACGTCACCTGATTCCTTGTGAAGTCAAATGAACCATTACTCACCACCCGAAATCCTCCCATTAAATAATTATTTCAGCATTGAAATACATGATCATATCTCCAATTGCATGAATTGCTTTTTGTTACAGAGGTAGCGCACTTACCTTTGAGCAGTTGAGTCTGGGTTCAATTTCCGGCCCATTAACTATAAACTCGGATTGGTGCTTTGCAGACAGGGCATTGATTGCATCACAAAGGGCACTTCAGGTGCCTGTTTGTGGTGAGCATGTTGAGGTCGTGGAGAGATTCACTTACCTTGGCAGTGATATTCATGTCTCTACTGGCTGTGAGTCAGAGGTCAATAGATGTCTGGGTCGGGCCTGGGGAGTCATGGATTCACTAGATCATGGGGTGTGGTGCTGCTGGTACCTGTGCGTGAGGACGAAAGTCCGAGTCTTCAGGTCCGTGGTGTTTCCAGTCTTGCTCTATGGATGCGAGACTTGGACTCTGACCAAGGATCTGAGACGGAGACTTAATTCCTTTGGTACCAGGTCTCTTCGGAGAATCCTTGGCTATCGCTGGTCGGACTTTGTGTCCAACGAGCGGTTGCTGAGAGAGACTCAAATGAGATTTGTTACCTGCATCGTCCGTGAGTGTCAGCTGCGGCTGTGTGGACATGTGGCTCGTTTTCCTGACGCTGATCCTGCTCACCAGATTCTCTCAGCGAGGGAGTCTCCTGAGTGGAGGAGGCCAATGGGCCGACCACGTGCCTTGTAGTTGCAGCAGGTTGATCGGAATCTCAAGGAGATGGGGATGGGCCAGGCATTTGCCTGGGGGATGGCCAGACGGAGGCCCCTGGAGTACGGGCGGAAAGTGGACGCAGCGACACGCTGCTCTGGCGCATGCTCCCATACCTAACCTGACCTGACTTCAGGTGGATTTTAAGTTGGGTGTCCTATCTGCTCGTAGCAGTTGGTGTATGTTGAGGATCCCACGGTGTTTTCATGAAGAGTAGGTGAGCAGTTATCGATCACACCCTGAACAAATTACAAATTCCTGCCACCTTTACTTGAATATCTAGCCTGGCTGTCCTGTGTGAGAAAGACGGGCCAAAATAAATTCCTCAGCTGACCCCACAAAAAGGTAGGAAAATAAGTGGTAATAGTAGAAACAGTAGTGGTGGTGGTGGTGGTGGTGGTGGGGATTGAGTCATGAGAAACAACACAAGTCAGTGAAAATGATAACATTTTATCATTTTGAACAATCACCTTTTCGATTCCTTCCCTCAGTCTTTCACTTAGGCCTTTGTGTGTGTTTTTGTGGCATGTTGGGGATTCGGAGAAACAATCACATGGCTGTGTTAGTAGGAACCCGATTGGATTTCCCTGCCAAGTTTGGTTCATATACAAATCTCAATGGACGTGGTGACTATGGAAGAATTCTGCCCATTGTTACCACCAAACCTTTTTTGGCGGTGATTGGGGGTGTGAGGGAGATTCTTCGTATATGTATTTATTTTTTGGTTAACGGCACCCTGTATATTTGTTTTTTTGTTCATATCGCGATTCCACATTCAAAAGCATTTTCCAATGTAGTGTCGCAGCCTGTTTATAATGCAGGTTTAGGTTGAGAAACCTGTTGCCATTAGCAAGTTGTGGTTCATCCAATGTTTACCATGCTGCATTATAATTTACCTTGAGCATTGTTCTCATGGAAACAGGAGCTATTTTGTATATCCAGTACACCAGAGTCACATTGGTCAGTAAAAGTGTTTGCTTTAGGCACATGCCATATCTTGAGTATGATGGTGGTGAGCCTGCTGTGCCTGTGAAGCCATATCTTGAGTATGAATAGTGCACAGATAGTTAAATCATGGGAGGTACGTCCATTCAATTTTACAACAGGCTAAGTATTTAATCCATTTTCCTTCTCCTCCGAGCATCGTCTTGTGTTTCTGATGGTTCTTACTTGATTATTCTGCGAGCTGTGGAATATCTAGCCTTATTATGTGTTCTATTTTCTGGTATATCATCATACCGTATGTAATTTGAGAAGTGTGTTTGTGTTTGTTACCTCCACCATCCAAGGTGGACAGAAGTTATGTATTCACCCCTGTTTGTCTGTTAGTGAGCAGGATATCTCAAAAAGTTGTGAATGGGTACAGACGAAACTTGGTGGATAGGTTGTGTGTGTGACAAGGACGAATTAATTAGATTTTGGTGAGGATCCGGATCCGGATCCGGATCCGACTACTAGAATTTTTGAAGTGATTCTTCACCATTGAGAGATAGGGCTAAACTAATATATAGCATGATATCTCAAAAAATTGCGGACGGATTCGGTCAAACTTTTGTGGACAGGTTGCATGTGTGACAAGGACAAATTAATTAGATTTTGGTGAAGATCCAAATCTGGATCTGCATATGAGAATTATTTAAGTGATTCTTTGCAATTGAAAGATGGGGCCAAAAACGTTATATAGCATGATATTTCAAAAAGTTGTGGATGGGTTATGACAAAACTTGGTGGATGAGTTGGGTAGGTGACAATATCAAGATGATTCGATTTTGGTTAAGGTCCGGATGCAGATCCAGCCTATCAGTGGGATACAAAGATTTTGAGTGCCCTGCTAACAAAGGAATGAAGAAGGGCAAGGTGTGAGGCAGGAGCGCCAATCCAGAGGAGAGAGTGGTACTCCATTAAGCTTCAGATGAAGGCTTTGTTGGTAGATAAAAGTTCAGATGTGCCAAAGACAGACTTTGCATGATGGAGGATTTCCAGTCGGACAGAGACTGGCTTTGGAGGCCAACTTAAAAATATGTGCTTTCCCAAAGAAAAGTCATGGCTGATGATGAGGCTCAAAGGTTTGAGTGACTGAACTTTCTTAAGAGGATTACTAAGGAAGTAGATGGGAGGGTTAGCTGGGCAGTCGTTTTAGAGAGATAGAGTGAGAGTGTGAAATTTGTCAGATTGAAAGACTTATTCCAAGTGTTGGACCAGCTCGAAGAGAGGGAATTTGTAGAGAGGGAGAAGAGCATGCTGCCTGTATATCTGAAGGATGAGGGATGTTAGAGCAAAGGGTAGAGTCATCAGCAAAGAGATGAGGATTTCCCGAGAGTCAGAAACATCATTGATTAAGATTAGGAATAGGACTAGGCTCATGACACTGTCTTGGGACACTCCATTCTTGACAGGGAGAGGGGATGAGAGAATCTCATTGAAAACCACGCATTGGCTGCAAGAGTAGAGGAAATTAGTAAGCCATGTGTGGAGGTAGCCTTGGATACTATAGGTAGAGAATTGGAGAGCATGGTGGGGTACCAGACTATCAAAAACTCAGATATGTCTTGAGAGACGTCCCTGTTCTTATGTCTGACATTGAGGGCCTCCATCGATTGTTGGGAGAGAAGAAGCAGCACATCTGAAAGGTAGATTGACCTGGTTTGAACCCGAATTGATGATTTGAGATGAGGTCGTTGGACAAAAGGAATGATTTTATATCAACTGCTCTGATGAATTCCATGACCTTGTTGATTTATTGGAAGCAAGTTGATCGGTCTGCAGTTAAGGGGATCAGTTTTTGCACCTTTTTAATGTGACGCGGTGATGTTGGCTGATTTTGGCTGGTTGGTTGCCAGAATCTTCTCCACCTTCTCAGATGAAAAGTCGTTCACGAGCAGTTGGGTATGACTAGGTAGGGTGGTTTCGGGATTGAGGGGTTGGGGATGTAAGACTTGGAAGCAAACACAGAATTCAGGCATTCAGCCTTGTCATGAGCAGAGTCTGTTGTGATCCCATTTGAAGGGATGAGGAGGAGGAGATTGGGACCATGCTCTGTGCAAAGCGTTGGTGCTGCTTAAGCAGTCTCCATGGCTATTGGGCACATTCCTGGCACATCGCCACTCCGACACAGTATACCAGCATGCTCGCACTCATTTTGCCGACCTCAGAAGGATGATGGGCCGAGTTAACCCCACCTGGTATAAATTCAACAATTGAGCGGGATTTGAACTCAGGACCCTAAGATTCAAAGCCCGCCACCCTAACCATTAAGCCAACACCAGGCATATTTGAATGGATGGAGGTGGAGTATACTCCAGATATAGACTTGACAAGGTACCACCAGGTTTTTTGAGGAAGGAGACACCTTTGAAAGTTCAATGTTGAAGTTGGCCTGATGTTGTTTTCTGGTTCTCCTAAGAGGGGACACACACTTTTTGCAGACTTTGTGGAGCGATCTGAGGTTGCCTTTGGTTAGATATGCCTTTCAGGAAGAGAAGGCAAATTGTTCCAGGGCAACTGCCTCACTGCATGATTAATTGTAGCATTGGCTGGCAGATTAATATGTGAATGTGAGAGAACAGGTTCCTGTGGAAGAATTCACAGGCTGAGTTGATATCAGGGACAGCAGATAATGGAGACCTGTCCTGAAGAGAGATGGTGACTTTCAGTCCCTGCCAGCCAGCCTGAGTGAACCAGTGCTGAGTGAACCTGAGTGAACCTTTGTGAACGGACTCTCTGGCACTGTGGTGGGTCCTTGAAAATAGCTAGAGATGTTTACACTCACAGGCACGTGATCAGACAAACAAACTGGAGCAGAGGAAAGAACATTAGTAAGAAAGTTTCTCATCACTAAGTCCAGAAGGGAGGATTTTCCATTGGCAGAAATGTGGGTGGGAAAGTTGATAGATTGAGTCAGGCCTATAGAGTCAGAGAAGTCTTTTGCAACAGTGCCATGGCTGGTAAAAGAGGTACCAACATCCAGCCAATTGGCATGGTGATAATTGAAGTCACTACTTATGAGGAAGAGGGAGATTTGGGATGAATGGTTAAAAGTTGATCCACGTTGGCCAAGAGAGATGTTATTGGAGTCATCATTGTTCGGGGAACAGTCACTGCACTTTCTCTGTTCGAGGAACACAGGCAAACCGGAGGTGGGAGCCGAGCGAAAACCTCAGCCAAAGGTATTCCTGGCAGTTATGGGGTGCAAAAGCAGTACACGGACTGTGAGAAATGGAGTTCTTGATGCGAAACTGTGGTAGCTCATATAATTGGCTTCACAATCCTCGCATGGTATGCTATAGACATTCTTTCTGTCCAACTTACTCACTCGGTCATTCGATTTTGAGAGCTGCGCTCGTGAGGATGCTTGTGATTCGTGGTTTACCTTTACATTGTATTGATGTCGGATGAAGCTCATAGTTTCAGAAGAGTGCTATATGTATGGTAGCACCACCTTATTTGTTGACAAACTTGACCTGTTGCTGTTGCAGATGGGTTTCTCGTGACACTATCTGATGAATGCTCCTGGGTAGTTGTTTTCTCGTAGTAGTTGACCGGCGTGCAGTACAACTTATTTTGTGGCAAATGAGAGAAACTTCCTGGTGGATTCCTGTGTACATTCTATGAAGTTAAGGTAAGAAGTGTTAAGGTATTTCTGGTGTGGGGGGGGGGGGGTTGCTTTTTGTTGGTGTGTGGTTTGTATGCCTTATGTCAGGATGTAGTTTTCTGTTTGTGTGGGTGAGTATGTATTTTTTTTTCTGTCCTCCATCTCTATTTCTTTCTGTTCTCCATATCTCTTTCTTTCTTTCTTCTTCTTTGTCTGTGGAGGAGTGAATCTTGCAAATAGTTTTTGTTGGGTTCACTTGGCTGCGCCTGGATGAGTTTGAGGGTAGAGGAGTCGCAGCTGAATCCTATCCAAGTTCCTCCTGATGGCTCCATCTCTGTCTGTTTGTTCCTCCTGATACTCCAGTGCTGTATTTGGTCAGTTGTTTAATCAGCCTGTTCTATTTCATGCATGAACTTTATCGCCGGCCATGTTGAATTGATCGTTGCATGGAATCCACCTTGTTTAGGTGAATAAACGTAACCTAAACATAACATACCCACAGCCTTTGATAAAGGTGACCGTGTGGTGCTTGTGCCTCAAAACATTGCATCGCCAAAAATGTTTCACAAGAAGTCGATAACTGCACGAGAATGGTGGGGTCTGGCATTGTCATCCATTCAGGCAAGCCTGGTGTTGGCTTAATGGTTGAGGTGGCTGGCTTAAGCTCTTAGGGTCTTGAGTTTCAGCCCATGTCAAGTCATTGAATTAATACCAGGTGGGTTGACTCATCCTGTCATCCTTCTGAGGGCAGCAAAACGACTACCCGCTTACTGGTAACAGGGGCATTGCATCAGTGACACAGCCACACCCCAGAAAATGATGCAGCCAAGGAGCCATAGGCTGTGTACGAATAAATAAAAATCTGTTTATGCAGGTCTTGTAAGAATTGGGTGATTGACCAAATATGGAATAACAATGTCCGTATGGTACTTTTCACCTTTTCACCTTTACAGTGATAAGGTCAAGTTTACAATTTGTAATAAGAACCCCAATATCATCAATATCATAACAGATCCACCACCAATTGGGATGGACTCCACGATGTTCTTGGGTGTGTAGGCTGTGTTGGATTACCACGAGACCCTGAGTTCTCCCATCAGTCGTGTGCAGGAGAAATTAGCTCATGTTTCCAGGATGCCAGATTTCAGTGTTGACATGCCCGGTACCATGCCAAGCGGGCGGCTTTTTGTTATGGGGTGCAAAGAGGGAATCTTTTTGGTTTGTTGGCTTTGTCGTCTGCAGCATGAAGCTGTTTCCGGACAGTTCTCATGGATAACCTCTGAGGGAGATTCCATTCACACTGCAACGCTGCGCTTGTAGCAAAAGGAGATATGTCTGACAAGCCTAATCAGAGCTGTATTTTCTCTGTTGAAGCTCATCCTGAGTCATCTGCCTTTAACATAATTTGTTTTCAGAGGTTTGCAGATCAGTCTGCTGATTGAGCAGTTGGGTATGACTGGAGTTGGGTTGGATGTCAGTTGGGTATGACATCCAATAGAAGCCAAGTTGATGTCCAATTTCACCGTAGGACATCCCAACATTGTTCCTCCCTAATTTGCCATCTTTGGGCTTCACTCATTCTTGCACGGGTCAGGTTCCGAACCCGGATAAGTTTGCAATTTTTTTTTTGAATTTCTTCAAGTTCGTCTCTTGGTCAGGTTCACCACTGATAGCGAGCGAAAATTGGTGCAGGACGCTTCCACACCACTTTTTCGCTTCCGCTGTGCACGATCAGTCAGCTATTTATATTGTGGCTACTTTCAGTTTGCACACTAATTCTCCCTGTGGAGGTGGATGATGCGCATGTTTACGCGTGCTGAAGTACAACGGTGACGCGGTGATGTGGGCTACGTAAGTACGGTTTAGTTAGGTAAATGCAATCGCTCTTAAATTAAAATCCAGGAGAGCGATTTACAGCATTTTACAAACAAGAGTCTTCGTAGAAGCGGAAATTTTGTTCGCGATGAAGTTTTCACTCTGAGCGACATGAAAACTTGTTCGCGAGTCTTTAGTTTTGCGGAGCGGTCACAAGACATATGGCAATCTCAATGATGATGTTAACCATGTGAAACCCCAGTGAACTTTTACAGAGGGAGAAAATAACTTGCAGTGGAGCCAGAACTGAAGATAAATAGGCATCAAAACGTACTTTAAATAGGAATCCCAAGAAGTAGCTCTGTCCCTGCGAGGCTCCCAAACCGAAAATGGCCTCATTCGCCCCCAAACTCGACCATGCGTCGGAGCTCCAGATTTATCATGGAGTGCATGTTTCTGGGAGCGCTTTCTGGCCATGTATGTGTGCTGGGTACCAAATGGGCGTCGTAATTGAGCGGAGCGCCAGGGTTACTTAGATGATGTTGAACAGATTCCAGTGCATACTTGTGCTTTGAGCTACATGCCAATATGTTCCGAACTCAAGACTCTGCCATGGTAGGTAGCGTCCATCTATGGTTCCCCGATATCCTCAAAGGACAATGGTAAGCGTCCAGGGTGCTGACTGTGGTTGCGGAATTTCATAGCAGTTGTGGTGAGGTGGTTGAAGCATTGTGACATTTGTGGTGAGGTGGTTGAAGCATTTGTATCGGTGTGGTGAGGAGGGTGAGCGTAGGTTATTGTGGGGATTTTTAAGAAGGCATTATGGTGGTCGTATGAAGGTTGCAGCATTGTGGTTCGAGTACGGAGAAGGTTGAAACAAAGTGTCCGTTGGGGAATGGCGTGCGGTTTGAATGGGGTTTTGGCGACAAATGCTAATGAAGCTGTACCTGTTGTTGCCATGCGGTCTGTGGCGTGCATGCATGCGTGAAGAGAGGACCGTGTGTGTGCAGCAACGTAAGTTAAAATGGATAAAGGGAGAGCGAATGGAATTAAAGAGTGAACTAAAAGCCCTCGCAACGCATCTTGTCCCACATACCCACTAGACATGAGGGAAGGGCTAACTAGAACGAATACTAATTAAATAACTGCCTGGGGACCACTATATGTTGTATGCATTTGCCTTTGGGAGCGACGGTATCACAGAACCACAACAATATTTTTGGTGTGTGTGTGTGTGTGTGTGTGTGTGTGTGTGTGTGTGTGTGTGTGTGTGTTGTACCACGTCTCATTCTGTCATGTGCAAGGCATGTCCTTTTATATCAATTACAATGCTAGTGGACAATAGACTGATCACCATAGTGTAGGGAACTTGAATATAGGATCCAGCATCAACAGGCCAAGACAAAGTGTTCCATTTTGCATGATTACGTGTTCATGTTTTTTGACGGGTGTATGTTTTATATGTGTATCTGTGTGTTGGATCTGTTTGGGATGCAGGGTATTTTTATTGCATTCTTCTTGTATGGGTCTGCTCGGTCTATTACTGAGGAACTCCTGGCTCAGCAACCAATTTGTTTGAACCGATCGGGCTCCTCTCCCACCGTGCTCCTTAAGCCAGTGGTTATTGGTATGATTTTAAAGTTGCACAGCTTACTTGCATTTCAAAATGAGTGTTCAAGGGATTTGTTTGATTTGAAAAAGAATAACATTTCCTTCACAGAAACAATCTCTGTTGAGGTTGACGATGCAATTATTTGATCACAACTTATTCGGATTATCCTCCAGGAAGATTATCTCATCAGGATCGGTTTATCTGTAAAGACAATGCATGTACACTACTTCCAAATTGAGGTTAGAACGTGGCATACATTGTCCCTATTTGAACCCTTTTTAGCAGTTGCTCTCTCTCTCTCTCTCTCTCTTCTCTCCTCTCTTCTCTCTCTCGTCTCTGTCTCTGTCTCCTGTCTCTGTGTCTCTGTCTCTGTCTCTGTCTCTGTCTCTGTCTCTGTCTCTCTGTCCTCTGTCTCTGTCTCTGTCTCTGTCTCTCTCCTCTCTCTCTCTGTTCTGTCTCTGTCTCTGTTCTCTGTCTCTCTGTCTCTGTCTCTCTCCTCTCGTGTCTCTCTGTCTCTCTGTCTCTCTCTCTCTCTCTGTCTCTCTGTTCTCTCTCTCCTCTCTCTCTCTCTCTCTCTCTCTCTCTCTCTGTCCTCTCTTCTCTCTCTCTGTCTCTCTCTCTCTCTGTCCTCCTGTCTCTCTGTCTCTCTGTCTCTCTGTCTCTCTCTTCTTCTCTCTCTCTGTTCTCTCTCTCTGTCTCTCTCTCTCTCTGTTCTCTCTCCTCTCTGTCTGTTCTCTCTCTCTCTCCTCTTCTCTCTCTCTCTCTCTCTCTCTCTCTCTCTCTCTCCTCTCTCTTCTCTGTCTCTCTCTTCTCTCTCTCTTCTCTCTCTCTCTTCTTCTCTCTCTCTGTCTCTCTGTTCTCTCTGTCTCTCTGTCTCTCTGTCTCTCTGTCTCTCTGTCTCTTCTGTCTCTCTGCTCTCTGTCTCTCTCGTGTCTCTCTGTTCTCCTGTCTCTCTCTCTCTCTCCTCTCTCTCTCTGTTCTCTCTGTCTCTCTGTCTCTCTGTCTCTCTGTCTCTCTGTCTCTGTCTCTGTCTCATTTTCCTTCTCTTAATCTCATCTCTTCTCATATCATTCTTATTCAACAGATTTTAACCATTTTATGTTTTATTTGAACTGCCAAAGAATCACAAGGCCTGCTGCTCTCTCTTATCAATCAGACAAGCTAGTACCCTCGACTTGTTTATTCATTTATTTATTTATTTTTACCACCTTCATTGGTCTTGTACCCCTTTGCTCTTTTTACCACCCGACCCTCCCCAGTTCGTCAAGGATGCACCCATTCTTCCATGAACCTTCTCCTGGTTAAACCCCCAAATCAAGGCTAATGCACACTTTAACCCCTATGTTCCTCTTTTATCTTGCTTATGGAACCACCTTTGTGAGCCGGTTTCATCTCATTCTTCTCTCCAGGGTTCCAAGTCACCATTATGCTACCACCTAAAGAAACCCCGCAATCTTTACGCCTTGAACACTCCCCGAACACACCCTGTCTTGCTTGTAGGTCACAATGTTTCCTTCCGTATTTTCTCTCCTCTTTTCCTGTTCATTCATTCACTTAATTGTTGTATTCACGTTTTGTCCTACCTGACCTACTGTTATTGTTGTCTTTATAACCTCCATCGTTTTTTTTCACGAGCTGAATTTTTGCATGAAAATCAAAATACCTTCTGCGGGTACATGTCGAAGCTTTTACATATGCAGAACAAAAGAGACATCATTGTACTTTCAAGTAAATTACAAGGACATTAGGAGATGAACAGGTGCGCACAATACTTGTATACTTTTGCACTCAGATTGCTGGCATCAACAGATAGGTGCTGAGATGATGGGTAATGTCAAAGAGGCCAACCCAAAACAAAGAGGCCAACCCAAATCCTTCAGTGTGAAACTGACGTGCCATGGATTCGTGCATTTTTATCAACACTTTATGGTTACACTCGAAAATCCCAGCCACACCCTGATATTTCCAATAACTCCTTTGTCTGTTTCCCCTTTGCCGTTTACCCCCATAACGGATCCTCATATCACGTGCTCTCCTTTGAGCTGCTTCTGTGTTGTGCTGCCGCCTTACTCCCTGCTGTTGCAGCTTGGGTTGAAGGGCGATTAATAATTGATACGCTTAATGCTGCTTTCTCCAACGCTTTTTGATGGGGGGCAAGCAGTTGGACCCTTTTTGGTTCCATTTTTGTTTGTAGTTTGCTTACTAATGACATTGCTTTTGGTGCTTTGTTTACTGGCAGTGCCTTATATTTAATGGGTGCATTGATCTTTCTGGCAAGACTTCTCTGTAATACCTTTTCTTTTTCATTATAAGAAAAATACAATAAAGATGGATTTGGAATGATATTATCCACACGTTTTTTGAAAGAAAAAAAGCGAGGAGATATGGTAATTGTGTTTGTCTGTCTGTCTGTCTATCCGTCTGTCCGTCACGCCCTCTCCTCCTCCTCAATGGATGTGCAGAAATTCACCAAAGTTGGTAGTTATGATCACCACATGGCAAGAATGTGCAAGAGCAGTCATTTTGGCCCAATATGGGGTCAAAAGGTCATATACCAAAAAATGCAATTACAGGCACATTTTTAACATTTTAAAAAATTAAACTTTGTTTATCCCCCACGCTTTTTGAAAAAAATTGAAGGGATATTGTAATCGGCTCCGTCTGTTTGTCTGTCTGTCTGTCTGTCTGTCCGTCTGTTTGACTGGCACACTATATCCTCTTAAACAGTTGGGCAGAAATTCACTAAACTTGGTAGTTATGATCATCATGTGGCACGAAGGTGCAAGAGTCGTATCACGCTTGGCTCTGCCCACTGGGGCGGGGTCAAAATGTCAAATACCAATGCAATTACAGGCACATTTAAAAACTTTTTAAAATTTTGTATATGCAATCAACATCAGGGAATGCATGAAATATGTAACGGTTTTTGGATTTGCACCCCAGGTCATGCCCTCAGGGGTGGGGACCTAGGGTCACAGGGGTCAAAACGGGGAAAAAAAAATTTAACTCAGAATTTGATATTGGGTCATTCCTGGTGGAACTTTTTGCCATCTTTCAACTTTGCTTTCGGTGGTAAGCATGTGGATTTGCAATGGCATGCCATCGACTTAGCTCCAGGTTTTTAAAAAAATGAAACTTTGTATTTGCAATCAACATTGGGGGATGCATAAAATATCAAATACGTAACAATTTTTTGGATTCGACCCACAGTTCATGCCTAGGGGACTGAGGTCGTTTGTGGTGGAACTATTGGGTCATTCCTGGTGAACCTTTTTAACATCTTTCAACTTTGCTTTCGGTGAGAAGTGTGGGGATTTGTGATGGCATGTCATCGTTGCCTTCACTCTCGTACTTGATTTGTCATTTAGATCACGATTATTTTTTTTTGTACTTTTTGCTTCACTCTTCTTTTTTTTTCTTTTTACTGCACCAGCATGTACTCATAAGTTTGCCCTTCTTGTGTTTTGCATTTGCATCACTGTGGGTTAAGCTTACCTCTCAAGGTGTGATATACCAGAAAATTTTCAGGTGTTCCCATTGTTTCTTTGATATCACAGTTAGAAGCATTGAAATGTGTGGCTAGGCAAAAGGGGGTTGGTAATGGTGGCTACGATTGTAAATTGGTTTGCACACTCGAACAAATTGTCACAGTACTTGGGTATATTCCCGGGAGACTTGCAACGGATAGCTGTCCGACTCAACTTCTTAACGCTTTCGTCTTGTTGTGGACTTGATGGGTGTGGTGTGCTTGAAAACTTTCAGATTTTTACCATTGTTTCTGTGCTTTTACTCTTTTTAAAAAATCTTTGGCATTTATATGAACATAGGTCCTTTCATTGGTAGGTTTATGACAAAGACCATTGTCCACCACGAAGATTTATTTGCTCGCAAGGTATTATGTTCTGAGTGGAAATAAGCTGGATTATTCGGAAAACTAAGTTTATTACATTAATATGTTATTTTGTATGCAAGGTCAAGGCTTGTCTAAGAGCTAGTCCACAGAATGGATCAGGACACAACAGAACAAAAGGAACAGTCGAGGGGGAAAACACCAACAGCAGGGTTGAAGGATAAAATAGAAGGAGACTTGGACAAACAATGAGTGTGGGGATTGAGGGGTAGGGGAGGACGCTTGGGGTGGATGAGATGGATATAGAAAGCAAACTCTCAGTAAGGAAAAACTGTAAATTTGGAAAGAGGTGGGCTTGGGGGTC
>CM068954.1:150431644-150445863 GCA_035128595.1 Eptatretus atami
AATATGTTCTACAACATAAGAATGATGTATTTTCAATAAAAGATTGGCTTTATGCTGATGTTGATAAACTACATCTCTCTACATCTCTCTACATCTCTCTACATCTCTCTACATCTCTCTCTACATCTCTCTCTACATCTCTCTCTACATCTCTCTCTACATCTCTCTCTATATCTCTCTATATCTCTCTATATCTCTCTATATCTCTCTATATCTCTCTATATCTCTCTATATCTCTATATATCTCTCTATATCTCTGTCTCTCTGTCTCTCTGTCTCTATATCTCCATCTCTCCATCTCTCCATCTCTCCATCTCTCTCCTTCTCTCTCCATCTCTCTCCATCTCTCTCCATCTCTCTCCATCTCTCTCCATATATATCTCCATATATATCTCCATATATATCTCCATATATCTCCATATATCTCCATATATCTCCATATATCTCCATATATCTCCATATATCTTCCTATATCTCCATATATCTCCATATATCTCCATATATCTCCATATATCTCCATATATCTCCATATATCTCGATATATCTCCATATATCTCCATATATCTCCATATATCTCCATATATCTCCATATATCTCCATATATCTCTCTGTATCTCTCTGTATCTCTCTGTATCTCTCTGTATCTCTCTGTATCTCTCTGTATCTCTCCGTATCTCTCCGTATCTCTCTCCGTATATCTCTCCGTATATCTCTCCGTATATCTCTCCGTATATCTCTCCGTATATCTCTCTATATCTCTCTATATATCTCTCTATATATCTCTCTATATATCTCTCTATATATTCTTCTATACATCTCTCTATACATCTCTCTATACATCTCTCCTATATATCTCTCTCTATAATCTCTCTCTATATATCTCTATATATCTCTCTATATATCTCTCTATATATCTCTCTATATATCTCTCTATATATCTCTCTATATATCTCTCTATATATCTCTCTATATATCTCTCTATATATCTCTCTATATATCTCTCTATATACTCTCTATATATCTCTCTATATATCTCTCTATATATCTCTCTATATATCTCTCTATATATCTCTCTATTATATCTCTCTATATATCTCTCTAATATATCTCTCTATATATTCTCTCTATATATACTCTCTCTATATATCTCTCTATATATCCTCTCTATATATCTCTCTCTATATATCTCTCTCTATATATCTCTCTCTATATATTCTCTCTTATATACTCTCTATATATCTCTCTATATATCTCTCATATATCTCTCTATATATCTGTCTGTCTCTCTCTGTCTCTTTATCTATCACTCTATCACTCTATCACTCTATCACTCTATCCTCTATCCCTCTATCCTTTGTCTCTCTCTGTCTCTGTCTCTGTCTCTGTCTCTGTCTCTGTCTCTGTCTCCTCTCTCTCTCTCTCTCTCTCTCTCTCTCTCTCTCTCTCTCTCTCTGCTCTCTCTGTCTCTCTCTGTCTCTCTCTGTCTCTCTCTGTCTCTCTCTGTCTCTCTCTATCTCTATCTGTCTCTCTATCTCTATCTCTATCTGTCTCTCTATCTCTATATCTCTCTATCTCTATCTGTCCTCTCTATCTCTATCTGTCTCTTCTTCCTCTGTCTCTCTTCCTCTGTTCTCTCTTCCTCTGTCTCTCTCTCTCTCTTCTCTCTTCCTCTCTCTCTCTCTCTCTCTCTCTCTCTCTCTCTCTCTCTCTCTCTCTCTCTCTCTATACATATATATTTATAAATGGAACTGTGGTGCTTGTCTGTGCGTTTGTCAGTCTCCCATTCATGGCGGCGGCTTCCTGTGCTGCATTTGAAAAGCTGCTGATTGGTTATTTTTGTATTTGCATTTCTCTTTTCTTGATACAATATAGTCGGTCACTTTATTGTCCCTTCCAGTAATCTTTAGAATCAACATGAACATCAGGATTCAAATCCCGACCGAGCTATAAACTGTCATCCCGGTGTTTCACAGGCAGGGTGATTCATCACTGTGTGTGCCGTCCCTTGGATGGACGTTAAACAGGCAGCCCATCTGCCGGCATTCGTTTGTGGACATTAAAGATCCCATGATGCCCTTCGCCAAGAGTAGCGTCCTTTATGAACGAATTCCCATGGTGTCCTTCATCAACAAAATCCAAATTCTTGCCCTAACCAGTAGGGGCACTACATCAGCAGCATAACCGTGCCTTCAGCCAATGATACTACTCCGCAGCCTTGTGCTGCATACAAATGAATGAAAAATCTTCACCAAAATAGATTTAATACCGATCTTCATGGAGTAACACAATTAAAATAGCTATATTTTATACTATTTTAAGACAAATTGAACCTCCGCCACCCGATGTTACACCACCATTCCACGGTTGGTGGTAGAGGTAGCTCAGAGCTTTGGCTCTGAGTGAAACCAAGAGTGCAACTGGATTAACCTTTTTAAAGTCCATGAAATAATTTAATAAATATTTGTGGTTAAAAATGTTCCCGTAAATATGATGAATCGGGTTCGGAACACATTTAAATATGCTTTTATAAGAGACCATGCTGACCTTTTATCCTGCTTCACCTCCTTTTTTTGTCATTTTTTGTCATTTTTGTCATTTTTATTTTTTTCCTTAATTTTCTTTATAAATTATTACAGTTCAAATCGAACACACAATCACCAGCTTTTAAAAAAAATTCTCCATTGTGCACTCACCGAGAGGAACCACATTCTCTTTGTATCCTTTTGTAAGCTGTCGAGGGCAGTTAAGAGGAAATTGTTTTATAGTGAGTGACGATCAACCAGAATTGTGCAATCTGTACACTGAATCCTTTTTAGGAACTAGAGGAAGGACTTGCATTAATTTTTTTTCAATAAAGGCACCCACAATAAATTAGAATGGCACTCGGTAGAGAACGTATCTCTGCCAGGTTGAACAGTTTACGTTTCGTATCCCACTGATAGGCCAGATCTGCATCCAGATCTTAACCAAAATCTAATTGGCTTGTTCTTGTCACCTAACAAAGTTTCGCCTGGATCTGTCCATAACATTTAGAAATATCATGTTGTATATCGTTTTTGTCCCTCATCTCTCAAATGTGAAGAGTATTTTTTTTAATTCTTACCTGGGTCCGGATCTTCACCAAAATCTAACCAATTCACCCTTGTCAAACACGTAACCTATCCACCAAGTTTCATCCGAATCCGTCCATAACTTTTTGAGATATCCTGCACACCGAAAGACAGAGAGACGAGCAGAAATGAAAACATAACCTCTGTCCATCTTTGTTGGTGGAGATAATACAAAAACAGGTCACATTCTAATAAATAAGATGCAAATTGTTTTAACTAAAGAGGACGTATCAATTAATTCAATGTGATTCAAATCAAATAGCATCGCAATATCTTCTTCCTATAATTCACCGTCTGTCCGTCTGTCTGTTCCCAGGTACCGCAAAAAGGGCTGAACCGATCGCAACCATTTTTTGTGTGTGTAATCCTGGGACCCCTTGGAGTAAAATAGGCATAAATATAATAACATGACCCCCTTGACAACTCCCGTTGGGAGCGGGTGCTTCTAGTAAGCCATAATTGTATCGTCTTTCGTGTTACATTCATATAATGTTTATATGCTTTTCGAGCTGTGCTTGTCTGTGATTATTTTTTGCCTGCAGCTTTCTTGATGAATGATTAAATTACCGTGCTCTTACATGAGCCTCAATCTTGTACAGAAAAAGAGAAACATATAATGTAATCTTAGATTTTTAGGAAATTAGTCTCGGCACGGCAGCAGCTAATTCCTTAAATTATGTCATCATATGAAAATTCGTTCGTGGTCGTGGGGCTCGCGTCATTAAAAATTAAAAAAAAATCTCATTAATGGAAAGGTTTAAAAAAAAAGCTCTTTCACATTTGTGTTTGAACATTTTAAAAAACTATCACAACATGAATTCCTCCCAAGACCGTGTCCATAGCCCTGAAAGGCATCACAAACATGGAGCAGAAACAGCAACAGCTTGTTGAAGTAAAGAAGAGTTCATATTGCTCATAAAGATGCTTTTTTGACTCGAACAAAGGCATTAAGAACATCCCATTCTTTGAAGACTATTTGGTTGTTTATAATTCAGTTATAACCGTGGAACATAGATCGTACAGTGCAAAAATTTACTAAATCTGCTCCTTACAGATGGTGATTGATCACGCAGAATACTAATGTGGAAATAAGAGTTCCAAGGATTAATGTAATTCGCTTCACAAGGTGCATGATAGTGAGGAGCCCATGCATCATCTTTTCCTGAAGGTAGATATTAAATTGATGGTTACAATCAAGGCTATCACTGAGGGCCGTCTGCAATGACTAAACATGGTAAGTAAGTGGAAGTCTGGGCCGTAATGAGCTTCACTGGTAGGGATAACCAGTGCATCGATCACCAGTACTCTTGTGGAAGCTACGGATATATAAGGTTATATGGATGACAAATATTATACTGTTACGGTCTTCAAGCGACCATCGTGCCGCCCGGTTTGTATGGGACGACAAGGTCTCGGCATCCGCTGCATTAACTTGGTGTGAACAATTGGGCTGCTGAATCCAATGACCATGGTGGAATCACCAACAGGAATAGCCAAACAAAGCTTGACATTTCTGCACTCGAGGCAGATATGTGTGGATCCAATCTTATCGGGTTAATCAGACAATTTTGCTAAGCACTATGAAGCCACTCCCAATGGCAATGCACATTTTCATCAAAATGGAGTTATTAACAGAGCAAATGGGGAGAATGGAAGAAAGCATGGCCACGTAGCGGCGATCATAATTAAAGAACTAAATAAGACAATGCTCCCCGAAACCACAATGGCTTAGCAAATACACCTTAGCTCTTTAATTTGGGGAGGAACACGGGACTCAGCATGGGTCTTACGAGACAAAGAAACCTGGTTTCACAGCACTGCTCATACACACGGTGTGCATCTGTTGTTCACGTGCTTGACTGGGTGCGCAGCGGTTTGGCACGGATCTCGGCCTATGGTCTCCCTCCAACAGCAGCCCACGCAGGAGCATCCTGCAGATGAAGGGACAAGGACCAGCAGCAGCCAACAAGACACGAGCGCAGACCTTGAAGACTGGACACGACTGCTACGTTCGCTGCCATGTTCACTGCCACAGACAGCGAAGACCTACCGAAGACTCCACGAAACCAACTGCACGCACACACACACACACACACACACACACACACACACACACACACACACACACACACACACACACACCAGTGTGCTCACTGTCCATGCTTTTATATAATACCCATGAGGTTTTCTAATCCCCACAGGAAGCACCAATGCGGCATGCTCATTAGACGGTGCAGCCCGACAGATGTCCTTATATGGGCCTGTTCTTGGGCTGACTGGTGGCCTCGCATTGACCAGGTGATCTCGGTGTGGGTCACGCTCATTGGTTATTACAGCCAGTCGACTCTCCTTGTAAGGGCATGTTTGTAGCCCATCTGGTGTCCTTTCGCTGACCCCACGATTGCGACGTGGGTCATGCTCATTGATCATTACAGGGAAGAAATACCATAAAAGGACAGATAATTGACGGGGAAGACTCAATAATATGGGGTTAGGGTGGGGCTGAGGTGCAGACACTTGGCCAGAGGGACTAGATCTTTTTGAACACGTGCTTGAGACGTTTTATCATTTATGGGAATTACATCATGCTTATGCTAAAATGTACTATGAAATAACTATTCTAACGGAACCCCCATTTTACCCCCTAGACCAGATCTGAAACAATACATTTCCACGAGAACAAAACCTCACTTGAGGTCATCCAACATACCTTTTTCTGTGTTGTGGTTTTTGTTTCTCTTTTCCAAAAGGGGCTGCTTGGATAGCTTAAAGGTAATTGTACTTGACTTTGAGTCGTTTATCTATCGTCTGTGTTTGAATCTCGACCCAGCTATAAATGATCATCCTGTTGTCTCACATGCAGGATAATTCATCATTGTGTGCACTCTCCATTTGGGTGGACTTCAAACTAGAGGACTCGTTTGCCACCATTGGTCATTAGTGGACGTTAAATAAAGATCCCACGGTGTATTTAGTGAAGAGGAGCCACGTTATCGCCGGCATACGAAACTACTTACAAATTCCTGCACCCTCAGTCGAGTATCCTGCGTCAGAGTGGTGACCCATGCAGGAGGTTCTATCCTAGAATCGTTTTCAACTTGTAGTGAAAGCTATGTCTTACGTGGCAAGTGACCCATATTTTGTGGGTTTGACCCGTTTTTGTGTCGTTAAAACCCGTATTGGATGGAAAGTACAAACAATTTAAAATACGCAATGTTTAGCTTCCATTGCACTCGCATGGATTCACACACACAGGGACAGATCTGTAGCGATCTCTGTCCCATATACAAGGTACCGCTCTAGTCTGACTCTATTGACTGGGTGACGTCATGAGCTTTACCCAACCAAGCAATTCCTTCAATCCTCACCTGTACGCATCGTCACTTCCGCTTGTCTACCAATTTGTCGTCACCCCGAATCAGTCGGTCGGCCTATTCGCCTTCCAATTAGCTCTTCGACTTCTTACTGTGGTACTTATCAGCACTTTCGAGTATTTTGAATGGTAAGATTCGATTCGGATTGTTTTCATCCATATACAGGGTGTCCACAAATTACCGTTCCAAATGCAAACTGTAATAAACAAACGGATGAAATGGGATACAATGATGCGGTTTGATGCTTGTGAGCGAACGGACATTTCTCAAAGTTTTATTGTCAAGATTTATCAAGGTAATCATATCACATTCATCACCATTTAACATCACTTGGTCTCTATAAACCAAGCAACACTGCTCCTTATTGTGGGGACACTATTTCCAGTAAACGTGACGTCACGTGTCTCGGGCGACAACTGGAAACGAAAAAAGTAAATAAAACTGAGAAATTGTTGTGTTCTTTCTTCGGTGTGATATTCTTTCCAAATATGTTGTCGTCGTTGTTGTTTAATTGCCGGATGTTGAGAGATTGTGAGGAAGATGATGATGCAAGGGGGAGAGGGGCATGTGGAACGTGAGGGAGATGCCATCTTAACGGAGTCTGAGATTTGTGAACGTTACGTGCTGCGGAATAAATGGACTTGTGCCTTGCAATCAATCGCATTGTTTAGTGTCTGAGTGACATCACAGAAATATTCTTTTTTTTGAGAAATGTTATGTATGTTATGTATGTATGTATGTATGTATGTTGTCTTACTTGGAACCTCCTTATCATTGCTGATTATACAACATATCGAATAGCATTTTTACCACGTTTGGTTAACCCTTTGCGTGCTCCATTATTTACGGTTTACGTCTGCACGGTTCCTGTTGCTTAATTATTATTATTATTTTCATAGGGCTGTGAATTTCAAGTGGCATTTGCAAAAAAACACAACTTGGGTGTCAAGTTAGAGAAATAACCAAAATTAAAACAAAAAAAAAATTTTGTTTCAATTATTTTTATCTCATCGCAAATCTATGACAAAGGTTTAAAGGTTTATGCATGCAAACGTTTTTTTTAAAAACAACAAAACCCACTTTCGATTCCTACAAACCCGTTTTTTGTCACCTTCAGCTTGCCATGTATACTATACCAAGAGTATGGGCCTTGCTAAAAATAATCATCGTACTACAAATTGTATTGCACAATATTGCTGCTGCATTATGACGATGATACAATTTGGTGGCAATCACGCAAGCAAAAGCAACGGTGATGAGGAAACTCTTGAGTTCCATTGTTGTCCAATTGCTGCCATTTGCGCTAATCATTCCTGCGGTGACGAGTGGCTTGCCACCCTCAGGCAATTTTATGCTGCCATTTCGACTTTATGGCTCTACATTTACAGGCAAGTGATGTCTCAGATTCCTACAGGGGTGGTGTATTGCCTTACATTGTCAATCCTCCTTACATTCTGAAATAGTATCAAGTGCTGGACAGCATTTGTGCCTTTGGTGTGTATTTAGGAGCAGATTCATGTTTGATTGGTTCATGAAGATAGCATACTGACCACTCCCTGAGTCTTTTATCACTCATGCTTTCTGCAGCCTTTAGGTTGTTTACTGCTATTCCGATGATGTATCGATATCTCTGTAACAAAATGAAAATCATAAATGTATTTATCTCAATCAAAATTCCATCTTATCTGGCCTCTTGCAGATAATACGTTTTGAGATCTACCATTTTGCTGTTGTATTTGTCATTTCTGAAGTGAATTGCATTGATGTTTTCAGGCCAATTGGCGGCTGGACTATTAAGGCAAGCTTGCATGAACCACTACCTCATCCCTTGCCCACAGATATGTTAGTTAGGGGTGGTGTCGAGTTATCACTCGTGGCCGTGCTTCTGCGAAAGTTTCCAATTCTTTGTAATAGCAGTCCCTCCCCCATTAGCTTTATACATCTCATGTGAACGCCTCACTCTCCTGGCATTGGGTCAAAAATTGGAAGAACTAGAATGGCATTCTGTACAGCGCATACCACCGCCAAGCTGAACAGTTTATGTTTTGTAACCTACCAATAGGCTGGATCTGCATCCCGACCTCAAGCAAAATCTAATCGGCTTGTTCTTCTCACCTACCGAACTCATCCACCAAGTTTTGTCCGAATCAGTTCATAACTTTTTGAGATATTGTGCTATATATCGTTTTAGCCCTATCACTCAATGGTGAAGAATCACTGAAAAAATTCTCGGATTCAGATATTCACCAAAATTGAATCAATTTGTCGTGGTCACACCCTCAACCTATCCATCAAGTTTAATCCGAATCCGTCCACAACCTTTTGAGATATCGTGCTATATATCAGTTTAGCCCTATCTCTCAATGGTGAAGAATCACTTTAAAAATTATCAGATCCAGATCCGGATCCGGATTTCCACCAAAATTGAATCAATTCTTCCTTGTCACACACCCAACGTGTCCACCGAGTTTCGTCCGAATCCGTCCACAACTTGAAATATCGTGTTCACAGACAAATAGAGGTGCAAACATAACATCCATCCACCTTTGGTGGTGGAGGTAACAAGAACTACTCTGGAAGTTAACACTATTATCAGGCAAAAATAGAAATTCCAACTTCCTTTCCCTACTTATTTCAAAATATTATCCTAAGACAAAACTGCACAAATCATTTCAACTTTTGCTTCACTTGTGTTTTTCTCATTGTTTGCTTTTGTTGGAATCGCTGTTGGTGTGCCGACTCTCTAAGGATAGAATCAGGGGGGAGAGAGTTAGGGGGAGACATTCCCTTAAATTAACCGCTGCTTTTGACTTTCGAGTTTGAACATGATTTTTCAAAATAATCATGAAAAAATTTTAATGTACTATTCCCCCCCCCCCCTTCTTTGAACTTTATGCATTTTGATAATCCATTGTGAGGAGCAGGCACCGCATCACTCTTGATATTTACAAAAAAAAAAAACATTCGATGCATTTGACACGTGTGCCTATAGAACAGGAAAATGAATACTGCCTCAAGTTTTGAATGGCATTGTGTTTATGTTTCTGGGAGAAATTTGAAAAGGCATCTGTCGTGGTAAAACAGGCGGTCGACGAAAGGCTAAGTTACATCTCTGGGCTTGCTGACATTTCCAGGAGAGGATCCGAGGCACAGGGAATGTGGTCAGTGTCAAGCAAACTCTCCACAACACAGCATTGTTTTCATTTCCATAAGTCTTCATTCCCCTCATCCGCCGTTCCTCCTCCTTGTTGTGTTTTACCCATCAGTGATCCATTATGCAGCACAGAGTAAAAGTGAAAATTCCGTTCGCTTGAAAATGATATTCAGATGACGAGCAGCTGCGATCATCGTTATGACGACGTTTGGTCGAAAGCATCTGGATTGCACTATGCCAAAAGAAAAGGAACAGCCCAACACAGAATCTTCAACCAAATTTCCATTCACTTTGCATGATACGAATCGACGTTTCCTCTGCATGATGACATACTAACTTGATTGTGAATTCACCAGATGTTTAGTTGATGTGATGTCGCTATCATATGTGGCACTTTAAATACAACCTTAATGGTTTTCAAAAGAAAAGGGCTTTATGCATCTTGGTTATTTTGTTGTTGTTGTTGTTGATTAACCCCAGGCATGGTGATAGGCGATCAATCTCGCGGGAACGACCCAAAAATCCCTCACATCTTCTTCGATGTCGCGCACTCATTGATGCTTGTGCAGTTGTTTGGAATGGTTATCCAGGAAAAGCTCCTGAAGATAGACATCTGTGGCTCATTGACGCTGCACAGATTAACTTGAGTGATTTGACTGGGTGGGAATCTTTTTCCAATCAAGTTCCACAGATATAAGTATATTTCTTGTCCTGAGTTTCCCCGGCTTTCGATTGGAGGAAACGCTTGCGTCTAGTCGGTTCAATCTCCCCGAACCTTCGCCGTGGAAATGGATCATGTCGTTGAGCACATCGAGATTCCAACCTTACCTTTGTGCATACAATCACTTAGCATTATACTTTTTTTCGTCACACCTGGTTTACAAATCTTGGAACTATAATCACGATTTTCCAACAGAATTGCTTGCCTCGCGATTAAATGCTTCTTTTGGGTTTCTGGAATACCACTGTGATTTTGTCAGGTGCAGCTTTTTCTGAACAAAGGTCATTGACTTTTGCTTAGAAAAGTTTTCTTAACGAAGATGCATTTTTCTTTTTCTTTTTGTATACGTTGTCGAGGCTCGTATAAAAGCTAACACACAGAATATATAACAAGGGGAGCAAGAGACAAGAGGGGCAGGAGAGGGAAGGAAAAAAACAGTGGGGAACAGAGACATTAGGAGATCTGTGGAAGGGAGAGAGCTGGGGTGGGGTACACGGGGTAAACAAGATGGACATTTCAGGGACTTTCAGGAAGGAAGGCAGGGAATTTGAAGGAGGTGGGTTTGTTGGGGTGGATTAACGGAGGTAGAAAAGATCGAGGATTTGGATGGGGGAAGATAAGAGATGGTGGTGAACGGCTGTTTTGAAGACCTGGAGGGAGAATGGATGAAGAGAGTCGTGGGGAGTTTATTCCAAAGGCGGGAAAAAAGAGGAATGAAAGAGTGAAGGTGAGCAGTGATTCTTGATTTTGGCAGTTTTACCAGAAGGGGATTGCTGGTGAACCTTGAGTGCCCTGTTGAGATATAGGGGGGAGGCAGAGCACAGACAGAACAGGGGGGGGCAAGGCTGGAGAGGAGACGGTCGAAGACAGAAAGACCACCGACCTGCCTGCAGTGAGAGAGTGAGAGACCCAAAGACTCAGCTTCATCATGGGAGATACCAATAATCCTACAAACCTTGGTTTCCACAGCGTGAAGCCGAGCTGGGTGTGAGGCAGGAGCACCAGCCCAGAGGGGGGAGCAGTACTCCATCTTGCTGCAGATGGATGAAAGCTTTGTATGTGGTTCGGAGCTCAGGTGTGCCAATGAGAATGAAAGCTTTGTATGTGGTTTGGAGCTCAGGTGTACCAAGGACACAAAGATAAGTATTTTAAGAAGAACACATCTTAACTTTTTGTCCATGGCTGATCAACTTTTCCCCTTAAGCTTTTCCCGTTATTCTCTGTCTCCATGCACCCTTTTAATCACCTTTGTCCAAATTTGCCACACGACCATTAGCCATTACAAAAATGTTTTATTTTACGTTATAACAGATAAGGTTACAATATTTTTGAAAAGTGTCAGTGAAAAGAGGATGCGATTGAAAGCATGCTGAAACAAATCTTGCATTGCAATAATAATTATTAATTATTAATTGTTCGATTCAGTAATATTGCTCAAGTTTTATTTGCAGGTATAAAGATTTTTTTTTTTGTCTGTTTTGTTCTGTTTGTTTTCCGAAATGGAACTGGAGGATACAGAATGACCATTACTCCTGTCCCTGCCCTATCTACACTCTTAACAACGACAGTCGAGATTCGAGAAGAATATTAAGATCTCTTTGTACAAACGCAGCTATGTGGGGTCACCAGGGATCATAGTGAGTGGGAAGGATTCTTACTACTCTAATCAACAAACCCACTCTCTATTTTAAAACCTCTATCTTAGGATTATACCTTGGATCTTCTGTGGGAACTTTTATTCACCCCACCCCCCCAACCTCCGTTGTTTCTACTCATCCCAGTTGTGGCTTTACGGAATACAGGACTTCATAATGATGAATGAATGTAAACGAAGCCTTTTACGCATGGTGGTTGTGGTGTTTGGTTTACACTAAATTTGTTCTGCCCGGGGGGGGGGCACTTTTAACCAGCAGTGACTAGTACTAAATCGGTGATTCAAATTGTCTTTTAAGTGTATTTTTTTTTAGCATTTAAATGAAAGCGTTGCAATTTCAAAATGGTTAATCGTAATTGTTCTACTTACTGAATGCAAATCAGTCATGCAAATATAGGAATCGGACATAAATGGGAATGGGACTGAAAGGTGTTAATTTCCTATCATTTCCTGTCAATACAATTGGTGGCATCAATAAATATATATAAAACACACACACACACACACACACACACGCTTCAACTTTTAGCAAAAGATGCAAAAATCGAGTATAATTACCTCTGCCACCGAAGGTGAAGGAGGTTATGTTTTCACCCCATTCTGTCTGTTTGTTTGTTGGGTCGCCGAAATAGGTGACCCTTATTGTCAGTAATCTTGTCTGTTGTTTGGATGTTTGTTCGTTTGTCATCAGCATAATTGGTAGTAAACGTGGGCCGATTTTGACCAAACTCGGGTGGTAGGTACATCTTATGACCTAGTGCTTTGGAAATTGTGATGGTTGCTAGGGACGCTTTGGTTCCTAGCAACAACCGAAAAACCTTCAAATACGGTACCGTTCACGCGAAATCAATCCGAAAGCCATTATCCCACGTAGGGTTATGAAATTTGGCACGAATGATCTACAGGTGATGCTCTATCAAATATATTCCGGTTTTTGTGATATATGGAATACTTTACCCGCAGCGCCCCTACAATTAGGTATGCGCGAAAATTGGCGAAAATTGAAGGCCCCTAGCGACCAGGTGAGTGCATCGATACGAATGAAACTTTACAGGTTCATGGTACTCAATGAGTACTACAACTTTGCCTCAGGACATATTGACCGATTTCGCTTAGGTCAGGGGTCAAAGGTCAATTAGTGCAAAAATCGATAATATGCGAGAGCTGGAGGTGCCTTCGCGCCAAAGCTACTCCTCCTAGGGTTATGGTCGGATGGTCATGAAAATTCACACTAATCGTCTGGAATACATTGTGCACAAACTATCGAGCCGGATTTTCGATTTATATCTTTGTTCACCCACAGCATCCTCTCAAACTTTGGGGATTTCCGATTTCAAACGCATTTTCGGTACCTTTCATTCAAATGGATAACGAGTAGTTATCAGTAGATGGAACTGGATGAGATTTGATATGCATAATCTTAAGGTGATTCCCTATCTGCTATATGACATCCATTTTGCTCTATATCTTATAGTTTCCATGCTTGGCGACCCATCGCCGCCTGCCGGCTTGTCTGTTGTTTGTTTTTGTTTGTGTAAAGGATATCTCAAAAAGTTGTGGATGGAAACAGATGACATTTTGTGGACAGGTTCGGTGTGTGACAAGGAGAACTGATTCGATTTTGGTAAAATCTGGATCTGGATCCGACTACTATAATTTTTTTGTGATTCTTCACTGTTGAGAGATCGGGATAAAGCGATATATTATATAGCAGGATATCTCAAAAAGTTTGGACGGATTTGGATGACATTTTGTGAACACGTTCGGTGATTGTGACAAGGACGAACTGATTAGATTTTGGTGAAGATCCGGATCCGGCGACTAGAATTTTTTAGGTGATTCTTCACCATTGAGAGACAGAGCCAAAAATTATATGTAGTGCAATATCTCAAAAAGCTGTGGATGGATTCGGATGAAACTTGGTGGACACGTTAGGTGTATGGAAAGGACGAATTGATTAGATTTTGGTGAAGATCTGAACCCGGATCTGGACACGAGCATTATTTAATTCTTAACTGATTCTTCACCATTGAGAAAGGGCAAAAAACGATGTGTGAGATGATATTTCAAAAATGTAATGGGCCCGAAATGTTCTCGTGGATCAGGCATTGCGTGGCGGAGGTGTGTGCTCTACCGAGTGCCCTTCTAGTTTCTCTTGTGGCTCTGTAACTAAACAAACAATATATTTATAACAGCCCTCAGAGCT
>CM068954.1:150451388-150473244 GCA_035128595.1 Eptatretus atami
TTCACATAATGTGTTTTGAGAGATGATATTTTTGCCTTTTGAAGCTTGTCTCTAGAAAATTTTAGGTAACAAGTTTGATGGTAAACAGTTTTGTGAGCCTTGAGGGTATTAGCAATGCCATCGCCGTCATCTAACCTGCTGAGGCTGATTCCCACAGGGACTGAGCCACACTTCTCAAATTGTTTCAAGTTATTTGCAATTGACGTGTGGCTTGCCGTTTGAGTCCAAGCTTTCTCTGGACGTAACAGGGGTTTGTCTTTTTGGTCTTTCTAGCACAGAAAACACTGTGCCCATTCTGGTTGTTGCACAGAAGTAGCTGATGAGTTATGTCCCTTGGGTTTTACAAGTTGGCATAAATTTGACATGATGGAAATTATAACAATGACCTCCACCACTAATACCACCACTAAACACTAATGTCCTTCATACTTTGCTTCCTTTCCTCGCTTGGTAGTTACATGCATATCTGAAAAGAAATCCCAAATCAGTTTAGTCATGGATAGGTTAATAATGCTTATAGTATACGTTTCTACATTTGGCTTCGAGGTCACTTCCGACCATAAATTAAACACCATATTCCTAAATCATAAAGAATATGCATGGCAGAGTCCTTCTTTCTTGATTCACAAGCAAATACATTCACACATGAATTTCCTGAAAACATCACAATCTTGTTTTTGATGCGAAGATACTTATGATTTTAAAGATGTAACCCTCAACTTTCAGCAGATCAACATCAGCCGCAAAGCCACCTTTTCAAAATTAAAGGGTGCCATCCATGTAAAGCATGATGCTATATTTAAAATATATGGTCAGGGTGATGCAATATGGCTGCATGCAGTACAGAATGTTCTTAAAAATAATAAAGTTTGCAAAAATGGTTATTGTACCACATAAACTAGCATGTTTTCGGTAAAATCAATATGTTTTTGTGAGTTTAAGGGTTCCAGAGTTCAAAATCATTTTTTATTGGGGCTCTGTATCTAAAATGAAAAGGTATCACCTAATTTACAACTCCACCAAATTTTGTTACACAGAATCAACATTGTTACACAGAGTATGATACATTGGATCAGTATATACCAACATACCTCTTATCCATCCATTGGGACCATACTCTGTGCAGAGCATTGGTGCTACCTAAACAGTCTCCTGGGCTATTGGGCACAATCCTGGACAAGTTGCCACTCCAACGCAGAATACTCAAATGGCTCAATCATCCCAGCAAGCTGGTACTCATTTTGCCAACCTCAGAAGGATGACAGGCTGAGTCAACCCCACATGGTATTAATTCAACAACTGAGCAGGATATGAACTCAGGACACAAGGATCCCAACCCCTCCAACCTAACAATTAAGTCAACACCAGGCATATACCTCTTATAACGCTCAGGATGTGTTCCAGAGTAGTGAGCACTATGTGAAAATAGCATTATACAAGAGGTCTTGATAATATTGTGCTGATGGAAATTAGTTCTCCAATAGTGGAAATATGAAGTATGAATGCTATAGGACAGCTTCATCGGGCATCGAATATAACTATGTCCAGATGTTATCGCTGAGTTTTACAAGTAAATAAACTTTGTTCATCATATAACATAGCATCCATAAGACTGTGATATGAAAAACAACATTTATCATAAATAACACTTAAATCAACACTCACAACAACACTTGTAAGTAGATGCTTGCTGATTAGCCTGGAGTGCTTCGATCTCATTGGCTCATGAGGAGGACAAAGCAGCGGTTGTTTCCTTGATAGGTACTGCACATTACTTGTGGGCCGTTTGATCTATATTTTTCAATATCCCCACACTTTCTGAAAAAAACAGAGGATATTGTAATTGGCTCTGTCTGTCTGTTTACCTGCCTGCCTGTCCGTCCGTCACGCCATCTCTTCCTAAACGGTTGGGCGGAAATTCAGCAAACTATGTTGATATGATCACCACATGGCACGAAGGTGCAAGAGCAGTATCCTTTTTGGTCCTACCCCTAGGGTGGTGTAAAAAGGTCAAAAAACAAAAAATGCAATTATGGGTACATTCTTAAACATTTCAAAATGGAACTGTTTCTACAATCAACATTTGGAGACTCATGACATATGTAACGATTTGGGGGGATTTGACCCCCAAATCATGACCCAGGGGGTGGGGACTATGCCTGGTGTTTGCTTAATGGTTGGGGTGGCAGGCTTGGGTTTTCAGATTTTGAGTTTCATTGGAGAGTTTGAGTTTCATGGAGATTGTGAGTTTTCATGGAGATTTTGAGTTTTCATGAGGATTTTGAGTTTTCATGGAGATTTTGAGTTTTCATGGAGATTGTGAGTTTTCATGGAGATTTTGAGTTTTCATGGAGAGATTTTGAGTTTTCATGGAGATTTTGATTTCATGGAGAGTTTGACTTTTCATGGAGAGTTTGACTTTTCATGGAGATTGTGAGTTTTCATGGAGATTGTGAGTTTTCATGGAGATTGTGAGTTTTCATGGAGATTGTGAGTTTTCATGGAGATTGTGAGTTTTCATGAGATTGTGAGTTTCATGAGATTTGAGTTTTCATGAGATTGTGAGTTTTCATGGAGTTTTGAGTTTTCATGGAGATTTTGAGTTTTCATGGAGATGTGGGTTTTCATCGAGATTGTGAGTTTCATCGAGATGTGAGTCTTCAAGATTGTGAGTTTTCATCGCAGATTGTTGAGTTTTCATCGAGATTTGAGTTGTCATGGAGATTGTGCTTTCTTTATTACACATCCTGTAATTATGACCAATAATGCAAATTGTTGAAGTGTTGTGGCAAAAGGAGTAATCGCACAACAATTGCGCACAAAATCACAACAAAAACAAAACAGAATGCAGAAATTGTCTTGAGATAATGACATATATGTCAGTTATAACATTGTTATATGTCACACAATCTCAGTCTATGAGTTATGAATAATAGTGTGCACAAAGCTTATTATGAGGTACAACTGTAACTGTAACACGACTTGGTGGTGATCCCTTGGTCTCACCAGGTTATATTTAGGCATGAAACCTGTACTGATCCATCCACTTCATCAGCATGAGTTTGGAGCAGCATTGGATGCTGTCTTTTGACTATATGTAGCTTCTGCAGTTGTAAACACTTTCACTACTGCACGTTGTGTTTGTGTGAAATGGGATATTTTGCTACTCAGGTAGCACTAATGATTTATGTTGGGATTGAAGAGAAAAGGAGATTGGTTGGGAAAAGATGTAGAAGCAAGGGAAGGCAATATCAGAGAAGGTTCATGTATCAAGCTCTTGGGTGGGTGGTAGTGGGGTCGTGGTTTCCACGGTATTTGCCTACGTACTACATATATGGCCACCAATCAGCATTTTGTAATCGAGTTTGGCTGTTATTCGAGACGAGATCACAGCTAGACTTGGAGATTAAGAAAATGTGGAGTGCCAGATCCTTTTTAGTCCGTCCCCCGGGTTTTGCAACCGTGTGCGTGTGTTACCATTTGAACCTTTGTCATCAAATTTTCAACAAATCTGTCATAAGAATATGGAAAACACAAATTAATGAAATGCACAATTTCTTTTTAGAAATTTTCGTCAAGTTTAGTTCAAGTACAAAGCGGACACAGGACGGGATGCTTTCTAATTTTAATCTGGTGTTTTTTAATATAAAATCTCGGATCTTGGAAGAATGAGGTAGCCAAAGGGGAAATTGTGAACTTACAAACAGTGGGGCAGTGGAGCAACAGGATAATAACACAACAAGCAAGGATATAAACGAACTGATAACAAGAGACAGAGAGGAGGGGAGTAAGAGTGGTAACTTGTAAGACGAGAGTTGGGTTAGGGCTATGGTGGAGGGGGTGGGGTGAATGGGGATAGAAAATATCGCAGGTCGTGATGGAGGATGACTTGATGCTTTATATCTATTTTCCTTTCGTGTGGCAATACCGGGTATTGCGTGGCAATCTATCACTCGATCATACAATCCCCCTCCCCCACCCTCCACCCCAGTGATGTCCTTAAGGCTTTTAACTTTCACCTTTTCCTATTCCTCATATCAGCCTGCTATCTGATTAGCCCTGCTTGAGGCATGCACGCAGGGCTTTTAGTGGGTCGATGGCATAGTGTGGATAATGGTTTCAAGTGCATATGCCAAGTGCCATGCTACTTTGAAATGGCACAACTGTACGTTCACAACATCATATAGTACGATTGGTGTGTGTGTGTTTTTATAAATGTATATATTATATAATTACTGTATATATTATTGTATATAATTAATATATATACACATATAAATAGACATATATAATGTATATACATACAATCAATACTATAATATATATATATACACATATATAATTAATATATATTATAAATATACAATAATAAGTAATCTAAATATATATATATGTATCTATTGTATTATTATGTATAATATATTATAATATATTATATATATATCGTATATATATATTATATATAATATATATATATATCCTCATTGTTACACAATCAATGGAGTTTTACGAATGGCTGTTCTTTTTATTCTTTCATTACTGGATCCCATCCACCCTCACCTAATATTGAGCGTGTGCATACATGTTCCCACACACGTGCATTTTAGTGTATTTTATAAACCGAGCTGTTTCTCAATAATTTGAACTCCATATTGTTTCAGTTTGAAATTGATTTCAGTCCATTAACAAAACAATTTAAATAATAGCATGACAGGTTTCTTTTTTTTCTCGCTGTTCATACACAACTGACTGCTGCACTCTTGCACATCATGAACAGTCAGTTAAAGTTGCTGGAAGATGTCTTTATCTCACACCAATCTACAATTCTGTATAAAATCCAAACTAAAAGTAACCATGTTTGCTTCATTACCTCCACCACCAAAGATGGATGGAGGTTATGCTTTCACCCCCGTCTGTCTGTTTGTTTGTATCTGCAAAATCGAAGATTCGCAAGTGTATTGGTTGGTCTGGTCTGTCTGTTGGGTCGCCGAAATAGGGACCCTTATTGTCAGTAATTCTGTCTGTTTGTTTGGATGTTTGTTTGGATGTTTGTTCATTTGTCATCAGCATAATTGGTAGTAAACGTGGGCGATTTTGACCAAACTCGGGTGAGGTACATCTTATGACCTAGTGCTTTGGAAATTGTGATGGTTGCTAGGAGGCTTGGGTTCCCTAGCAACAACCGAAAAACCTTCAAAATTGGTACGTTCACGTGAAATCAATTCCGAAAGCCATTATCCCACGTAGGGTTATGAAATTTGGCACGAATGATCTACAGGTGATGCTCTATCAAATAATATCCTGTTTTTGTGATATGGAATACTTTACCCGCAGCGCCCCTACAATTAGGGTATGCGCGAAATTGGCGAAAATTGAAGGCCCCCTAGCGACCAGGTGAGTGCATCGATACGAATGAAACTTTGCAGGTTCATGGTACTCATAAGTACTACAACTTTGCCTCAGGACATATTGACCGATTTCGCTTAGGTCAGGGTCAAAGGTCAATATAGTACAAAAATCGATAATATGCGAGAGCTGGAGGTGCCTTCGCGCCAAATGCTACTCCTCCTATGGTTATGGTCGGATGGTCATGAAAATTCACACTAATCTCTCTGGAATACATTGTGCACAAACGATCAAGCCGGATTTTTGATTTAGATCTTTGTTCACCCACAGCACCCCTCAACTTTGGGGATTTCCGATTTCAAACCGCATTTTCGGTACTTTTCATTCAAATGGATACCGAGTAGTTATCAGTAAATGGAACTGGATGAGATTTGATATGCATAATCTTAAGGTGATTCCCTATCCGCTATATGACATCCATTTTGCTCTATATCTTATAGTTTCCATGCTCGGTGACACCAATCGCCGCCTACCGGCTTGTCTGTTTGTTTGTCTGTATGTCAGTTGCCTACAGGTCACAATTTTAAACTGATCTTCACGAAACTTCACGAAACAGTAGACATGGTCATAAGCAAGAAGTCTTGATTTTGAGGTCAAAAGGTCAACGTAGGCCAAAGGTTTACAACTTTGTCAAATTTCTAAAATCATTAATTTTCATCTGATTGACTTTAAATTTGGAGAGGATCTGCACATCACGTCAGTTATTTTTGAGGTCAATATAGGCCAAAAGGTCAACATAGGCCAGGTTTCTAAAATTGTCAATTTTCATTGGATTTACTTGAAATTTGAACATGTATATTATGCATATGAACATGAACAGCATATTATGTTTCTGAATTCAACCACCCATTATTTATGAGGTCAACATAGGCCAAAAGGTCAACATAAGCCAAAAGTCAACAACTTCGGTGCAATTTCTAAAATCCTCAATTTTCATCAGATTGAGTTGAAATTTGAAGAGGATTTGCATATTAGGTCACTGAATTCAACCAGCCAATTACTTTTTATGGTCAAATTTGTTTTATGGATTTCGCAAGTGTTGTGCTCTGCATGGTGTCTTTCTTGTTTGTTTGTCTGTCTGTGAACAGGATATCTCAAAAAGTTGTGGATGGATTCGGCCAAAATTTGGTGGAGAGGTTGGGTGTGTGACAAGGACAAATCAATTTGATTTTGGTGACTATCTGAATCCGGATTCAGATCCGAGAATTAAAAAAAAAAATTGAAGTGATTCTTCACCATTGAGCGATGGGGTCAAAAACGACATACAGCAGGATACTTCAAAACGTTGTGGATGAGTTATGACAAAGCTAGGTGGATGAGTTGGTTAGGTGACAAGAACAAGCGGATTTGATTTTTGTTCAGGTTCGAATCCAGATCCGGCCCATCAGTGGGATGCAAAATGTGAACTGTTCAGCCAAGCAGAGCTACGCGCTCTACCAAATGCCGTTCTAGTTAGTCTTGCTTCCTTTTTTGAATGGGCATATTTTTGCCTGTCCTTTTGTGGCTCTACTGTGTCTTACAGCTCCATAGTAATTGCTTTACTGTGAATGTGGACCATGACTCCTTTGAGAGATGAGAGATGTAATGCTTGTAATTGCTTTGACCACCATTTTATACTACATGGAAATCCCAGCTGTCTCATCGTATGCTTTTTTGCTGTACTTTGTAAGTGACCATATATAATTTATGTGAAATGATTTTCGGGAAGAAAACGAAATCTTCCCGTTCATCTGATCGTGACCAGCTAGCTGCATTATATCTGGCAGTGATTTTTGCTCTTTCAAATCTTGTTCTCTAAGTTTGGGTAATTTGTTGTTATAAATTATATAAATTTGTCAGCATATTGAAAGCTTTTATTTCAATGAACTAATTTTATATACCTGATACAAATGCAATCAAACTGACTTGTAAGAAACTGGTTGTACTATCACACAACTCGGTCTGCCAGGCTCAATTAGTCAAAGTAGTGTCTCAAATGTGAGGCCTTCAGCCCAGATACCCCTAGCGTTTGAGGCTGGTATTGCAATGTTAAGTTTCTCGCATATTCTCCTTTTATTTTAAATCACCGCAATGGTAGAGAAGAACATTCCTACATAATGTCTGATTTAAACACAACTATTTGTGTACAAATACTCATACAGTGTACCAAAAAAATATGAATGACAAACCCCATTGGACATGATGATGACGGACCATTACTCCATACAGGGTGACAAACATAAAGTCAAGACATAAAACGAGCAGACCCTCATCTTAAACTGTCGCCGCTCGCCAGAATTGAGCACAGGCACAGAGAATGAAGGAAGGGGATGCTCATAAATTAACTTGAAGCAAAGTCAGACGAAAAAAGGAAGGACAAGGAATGAAGAGGATTGGCTTTATATGTGCATGATCATCTATGGATTCTCAGCACCCGGGCTTCGCATAGAAGACTTGCTTGATTCCTCCACTGACTCTTTTGTTGTAGCTACATTTACTGCTCAGCGACTCAAATGAACTACAGCCCAACTAACTTTGCCGACTCGCTCGCCTGCTTTTTTAGGCTTGAAGGGGAAAATTATTTTCCCCTTTGTGCAGCGATCTCCATCAATGGGCACGTTTAAGCCTTCTCATGAATAAATGTACGTTACAAGCCCCTACCTATGACAGGTATCACGGTGGGGTGCAGTTGAATAAGTTGGGGGGGTTTTAATCAAAAAGCAGTATGGGGAAACAACATATCAGCTTGCTAATGACTTCCTGGACTCTAAACCTTTTCATGCCTCAGTGGATTTGGCCACCAAATTTAATACCACAAAAACTCATTACTAATTCATAAAACCTGGCACCTTTATCACACCTTATGGGACACTGTCCCCTTTCCTCCTGGATCTCCTTTCCTTGTGCTATGGTGAATCAGTCCGTTCTTGTTCCCCTGTTTCCTCTTCTCTCGCCAATCTATCTGTTGACTCTGTGTACCTTTTTGTTCCACTCTAACATGAATCTTGGCACATGTATCTTTAAATATACAGTATTTCTTAAAAGGGGTAGGATACATAGCTCACTGCTCATATCCTCAAGTTGTCACCTCCACCACCGCAGGGGAGACGGAGGTTATCTTTTTACCCCTGTCTGTTTGTTTGTCTGTTTATCTGACTTGGGGGAGAGGTTAGGTATACGACAAGGACAAATTGATTAGATTCTGGTGAAGATCCGGGCACGAGAATTTTAAAAGTGATTCTTCACCATTGACAGATGGGGCCAAAAACTATATATAGCACGATATATCAAAAGGTTATGAGCAGATTCAGATGAAACTTGATGGATGGGTTGGGTAGGTGACAACAACAAGCCGATTCAATTTTGGTTGAGGTCCAGATGCAGATCCGGCCTATCAGCGGGATACATAATGTTTCCCTTTGTTCAGCTTGTCCACTTGTATACTGAGCTCACAAACATTCTCAAAAGTCCTTTCTTCTGGACACCACTCATAAATATGAGGGGGTTCTAGATCTAAATGGTGCCAGCAAGTTATTGTTACCACGAGATGGCTCCATTTCCGGAAGTAGATATAAATTTCCAAAACGCTCACGATCTTACACAGGTTGTAAAATCTAAACCAACATTAACACTTGTCACCTACTGTACTCTCCATTTACATGGGCATCTAGCCTCAATATGACAAAGCCATATATAATATATCATTTGTTCCATGTCGAATCGTAGCAATACAAACATTAACATTGTACAGAAAATTACACACTGCCCAACATTCAATCGTAAATAATTTGTGACTTGTGGCTTAAAGCCAGCTGTCACATCAATAATCGTACATAGAAAAACTATCATGGTATCTCTTCCTATTTACAACTGATGGCACAACCAACATAGCTACTCAACAGGCAAAGTTGAGGTCTGACATTTTGACCACTGATTGCATCAGGGGCGCAGCTACAACCACCAATAAATGATGCTGCCCAGAGCCACATGCTGCATACGAAAGAAGAAAAAAGTCTTCATCCAGACTCAGATGACGATCACTCAGTGATAGAGACATCAGACCCAAGCTTTTCTTATTGAGCATGAGCTATACTAGTTAGGGGTGACAGCAAACAAATCTTTCGATCAACTGGGGAGGAGAGAAATAACCTCAGGCTTGGGGCAAGGTCAAAAGCATACTAGGGGGGAGGGGGGAAAAACACAAAGCACATCCTCATGAGCCAGTCTGGTGTGATTGGGTGGACATGCCTCTCCTTCACAGCTCGTCCCATTGGCTGCCATATTCTGAATGGGTTGCAGGAAATTGAGAGAATAATTGGGTAAGCCTGCTCACTATGAGCTGCAAGAATCCAAAAGCATGAAATGCAAGTTTCAATAATCATCATCATCCCCATGCATCCTCACTGGAACCTCACTGCCCAAGGAGGCCGACCACTCCGATGACATTCTCCCAGAGATTGAGTCGAGAAGAGATGTTGAATAGTTATGTGTTTTATGAGTTGAAGGCAAGTTGTAATGACTTGAGGGCAAGTTGTAATTAAATGGTGTACACTGTACAAGGTGACAGTGTAGGCAGAGCGGGTCCTGAGTTGGGTCGAGTTTGTGTTGATAGGTTTAAGTGTGGGGTGGTAACCAGAACGAAGTCTAGTTAATGTTACTCTGGAGGAGCACAGAAGGATTTGTTCAAATGGATGGATCGCGGGGTGTCGTTTGTTGAGTATTTTATTGTTGTGCTGTTGTTGCAAAGCAATGGTGATGATGTGATTGGGAATGTCTTTTTCTAAGGTGTTGTGTTGCATTACCTGTTGACCCTGATACAAAATTAAATTAGAGGACTACTGAAACACACTTTTCAGTGATCCTCTGAATTAATCATGAGCAGATTTCGCTTTATTTATTTATTTCCCAAGGGTGTAAGGCTCATGAAGACCACTCGGCACATGAACCCTCCAACCCCCATGGTTTGCCAACCCACAGGGTTTATCCGTGTTATAACTTCTAAATGCTGAACATCAAGCGAGGAAGCAGTACGAACTCATGGCAGATTCTCGACCCACAATACTACTTAAACCTAGGTTACACATCGAGGTGTCAAAATGTATCCAACACTTAATATCCTTTATTCTGCATCGTGTTAAAATCTGCAACTTTGTTCCTTCCATCTGAACCTTTTCTTTAGAGCTTCGTCATCACACCAAATAGATCTTCAGACCAAGCTACCAAAGGAACTTTGAATCACCTGCGGCGGAATCCCATGCTTCACATTGCTAACCCCCACCCCTCCACCAACACATGCCAATTGTTTACTTTGTCTGATGAAATAGCAATGTCTAGAGTTGAAAGACTCACCTCTATTTTTAGCAGGCAGCTGCTCCAACAGGGAAGGCATCACATGTGTCTCTCTGTGTGACATTTCCACATGGACGTATGGTATGCAAGGAATTATCGATGAATTGTGTGCTCAATGATTGCTGCATACAATAACTACCAATTCGAAGAAACAGTCCTTAATGGATGCTTAAATATGTCATTTTAATTTCCATTCATTATGACCTTCTTGTGAAGTTTGTTAACCTCCGCCATCGAAGATGAACGGAGGTTACTGTTTTCACCCCTGTCTGTTTGTTTGTTTGTTACTTACGAAATCTTTAGATTTCGTAAGTATATTGATGACTTCCGTCATCTGTTTGTTGGGTTTGTTTGTTTGTGTGTGTGTTTGTTTGTAGGCACGCTAACTCGAGAACAGAAGAAGCTACCAATGTCAATTACACCACGTGATTCAGGAGGGTGATGGCTAGTGCTGATTAGATTTTGGTCAAAATCGGTCAAAGGTCAAGGTCACAGTGAGGTCAAACATTCATTTTTGATGGTTTGGTACAGAATCATCATAGAAACTTCTGGTTTGCGTCGCTACCTTCTCTTGGGACAGCTTTTATAGACAAGGTCAGAGGTCAAGTTGACGATTTCGTAAGTACCAGTCTATGACTGCTTGTTTGTTACTTACGAATCTAAAGATTTCGTAAGTATATTGATGACTTCCGTCCTCTGTTTGTGTGTTTGTTTGTTTTGTGTGTGTTTTGTTTGTAGGCACGATAACTCGAGAACGGAAGAAGCTACCAATGTCAAATTACACCACGTGATTCAGGAGGGTGATGGCTAGCGCTGATTAGTATTTTGGTCAAAATCGGTCAAAGGTCAAGGTCACAGTGAGGTCAAACATAATTCCGTAAATTCATGTGGAGAAATGGAGTATTTTTGCTTCGGTCGACGTTACGAGTTCGTTTTAACTTCGATTTGAATTTTGTCTTCGGTTTTTGCGATCGCTTAGGACGCTTAACACTCGTTGTCGAAATTCTGGTAAAAATCGATGTTTTGGAGACGTTTTAAGATTTATAGAAAATATTCACTCGCCGCGTCACGGCTCGTCACGTGGTGCAGCGCGCTCGAGCAGACGCGTCGTTGAGTCACGTAAAGGTTTTGCGTGTGCGCGCTGACGGTGTTTTCGATAAAGAGGTGTTTAAAAGTCATTTTTTATCCCAATAAAGGTTATCGTCGCATGCCTGACTCGCTAAAGCCGTCGGATTATGTAAACATTGTTGGTGGATGGCCGAATATTACGGTTTTGTAATTTTGATAAAACAATATTAAATAATTGCGTGGAGAAATGGAGATTTTTGCTTCGGTCGACGTTACGATTTTTGATGGTTTGGTACAGAATCATCGTAGAAATTCTGGTTTGCGTTGCTACTTCTCTAGAGACAGCTTTTATTAGACAAGGTCAGAGGTCAAGTTGACGATTTCGTAAGTACCAGTCTATGACTGCTTGTTTGTTTGTTTGTTTGTTTGTGAACAGTATTACGGAAAAAACTCCTGGACGGATTTCGACGAAACTTGGGGGGGGATTAGGTATGGTCCAAGATCATGCCATTAGATTTTGACTTGTCCAAAGTCAATATGGCCGCTATGTCGATCTAGTTTAGTTTATTCAATCGTGTTCAGTAGAGTCTGATCCGTTTTGACCTACAATGAATAGGATATCAGGTTCACTTAAGTGACCCAGCAGTATTGGCGCGGAGGTTTTGCACTCTACCGAGTGCTCCCCCTCTAGTTCATTTTTGTTTACCTTATTGTTAAGCACTTGGCCATTAAAAAATAATTCCATACAATATCGAGTCCCAGGTACAGTAATGATGATGTGATGGTAAAAAGCCAGCAAACTGATAATGGGGTCACAGTGAGAGATGAATGATGAGAGAGCAAGGGAATGAAGGGAATTCAAGGGAATTAATGGGAATGAATGAACAGGAAAAGATGAGAGGGAGAAAGAAAGAGAAAAGAAGAGAGAGACAGTAATATAGTAACCTGCAAGTAAAGTTGGGTGTCAAAGGGTTAATGGGGTTCGAAAATATTGTGGGAACTCAATGGAGAATAACAAATTATGGTATTGATGTCACAATGCAGGGAAATATTGCTGGGGGAACATTTATTATATAACTGTTTTGTTAAAAACATAATGTTTCTAGTCCCCCCCCCCCACCCCGGGACTATTTTTAGCGTGTTTTTTAAGCTCATAAAGGGGTTCCTGGTGTCCACCGTCATTTCCTGTAACATTTAACTAAAACATCTCCTCACAAACTTCCTTACCGATCTGGACCATATTTGGTACGATGTATCAGGACAACAAGGTCTCATGGGGTTGTACTCCCCAATGCGGATGCATCCATTTAAATGAGGTGAAAAGGGGGTTGTACCCCAAATATTGATAATTCATTGAAAATTCCGATGCAGATCAAACTGGCCATTCGGCATCATGACCATGCCCTAACTTAAGTTGTGCCCCTCCTCCCCCCCCCCCCCCCCCCCCCCCCCCCGCCAGTATCTCCCCTGAAAGGGGTCATGGTCTCCCCCCCTAATCCCTCATATTCACTAAAACATACTTTCCCACAAACTACATGACCAATATAGACCAAATTTCATACAATAATCAAAACAGTAAGGTCTCATGGTGTGCTCCCCATCTGATCTTGCTCCCAATAAGAGGCTGAAGAGGGGATTTTGCTCAAATTCTGGTAATTTATTTTAAATCTTATCAGAACCCACGGTCATTGAGATCAAGCTTTCTGAAATTTAAGTCCCATAACATTAAGAGTAGTGTGCTCCGCATACCGTACCACTTCAGAATGGCGGTATGGTTCCTTTCCCCTAATCCCTTCATTTCCACCACAACACCGTTGAGAACGAAATAACATATCAGTCCCCCCACAGGCTTCCTTTTAATTTTTACTTCGCTGCTTTTTTTTCTTCTTCCTGACTCAGACCTTCCCGTGCAAACCCCAGGTTAAAAAAAACAGTTTTCAACTCATTCCGTCTTGCGGTTCAGGAGTCGATCAAAGTCAAACACACAAATAGATACTTCTCAAATTATTGGATGATTCACAATTTTTATTGTTTTAATATAGAATCGTTCAGCATTTGCAACGTTAATGTAATATAACATTTATCTTTATATACTGTTCAACACATTTAATTTCTCCATTCGTGACATCATTTCATTACACACATGATAATGCTTGAGATTTTTTACCAATTTACGGAATTTTTTTTAAACTCTGACTCACTCCACCACTTAAACATACACCTACTTGAAAGACCTACATCACTAAATTGAAGCACACATTCTCTTGTGAAATTCAGCTGCTTTGTCTTCACAAATAATGGAATGATGCACCTCTGTTCTTCAGCACCCGTCTCTTTATCTCGCCCGCAATAGATGTATGTGTATATATATATATATATATATTGCTATGGTTGTGGAAATTCACAGAACACCATTCAGGCTTCCCAGAGATCAGTTATGTCGATAAGTGTGTGTTCAGATTAGATTTCCCCACCGATGTCTAAAGGGAATTATTCGTGTAACCGGGCTGTGATCTTTGAGTCAGCCATTATTCTTTTGCTATCTTTATTTTGGAACAACCACTACTTCAACAACCACAACCACCATCTCAACAACCACGCCATCCCCACCACAGCGCTAACCACACTGCAACAACAACATCTCAACAACTCCCGCCCCGATATCCATCAGAACGGGTAAACAGGATTGACGGTTGGGGCAGGTCCCTCAGAACGGGTAAACAGAAATGACGGTTGGAAAACAACAACTGAGCCCAGCCGAGCTCTGTTGGAATTTTCCCTCCAGAGGGTTGAAAAGAAAGAATGTCCTGATCGGGCCAAAAGAGCGGGCAAAAGGAGCCGAGCCGAACCCCCTGGATGTCCCCGCGCGCCGCGAAGGAGGGCGAAGCGCCGGGGCGATAAAAGGCCGGGCTGAAACGCCAAGAAGTCAGTCTGGGTTCGCCGTGAGTCGGGAGCGGAGTCGAGCTGCAATCGTTTGAAGTCTGGGAGTTGCAGTCTGGGAGTGCAGCGAGTGTCGTCAGTGGTGGAAAGAGAGTCCCTCTGCTTGGTCTCTCTCTTTGTCGACGGAGGCGCCGGTGGAGCGGAGAGGAGTCGCCAGGGATCGCCGTTGAAGGCAGGGTGAGTCCAGCGGATGCGGGCAGGGCCACCAAGGGTCGCCGAACCAGGGCCCGGCGAGTCACCACGAGGGTGACAGGTAACCAGCAGGCCTCTCGGAGCTCTTGCGGTCTCCACAGCTCCGTGAACTATTAAGACACCGGTCCAGTTCTGCCTTCCTTTCTGGGGTTTCTTTGTATGAATGTCGTGGCGCCATGTCCGTCAAGTAATGAACTGTTAAGTGATTGTGTAAATAATAATAGAACGGTTGTAGTCCTTTGTCTTGCTCGTTCCTGCATTGCTTTATTCCTGCATGATTGCATACGTGTTTGATTGACATAGTGTGTAACAAATACATGTCCTTGTTTGAATGTTCACCTGTTGTTGCGTCCTTTCCTCAATTGAGCTGCCGTATTGCATTCGGATATTAGCGGGCTTTTAAATAGCCGATAAAGTAATCGGATCCGGCGGGGCTTGGCGATATACACCGCTCAGCAAATCGCAAACGGAGCGAGCTGCTTAAGCGGCTCGTTTCCAAGCAGGTCCCGTCGAGGGTTAAATCCCCGCATTTCTGTCTGGCGCATCATTAGGTAATAGACAATTCGGCGATCGGACCTGTGCGCGTGACAGAATTGGCTGATTTACGGTGTGATTAAAACACACACGTAGCTGGATTTCGGCGTTGATCCGAAAGCTGTGACTAGGTTTGCACGCTCGGTGGGCGACGGCTGCGATTAGCTAAAAGCGGTCGTTCGTACGCCGGAGTGGTGAGAAACCACAACTATATATATATATATATATATATTTATATATAATATATATATATATATATATATGGTAGCCAGAAAGTTACTTTACCCCTGATAAATTCTCCACACTCCTCCGCCAAGGGCGTAGCCAGAGGTCCAAAAGCGATGAGGCGAAAAGAGGTGAACTTGGTTGACGTGACGGTGCGCGTAGCGCAGCGTCGCGAGCGCAACGGCGCGAAGCCTTATGGAAGGGTCTGGGGGCCGCTCAAGGTGCCCAGAAGCCAATGCATTTTTGATGCCCAGAAACCTATTCTTGGCTAATTCAATGCTCAAAATTTAAAATGTTAATGTTTATTTCAACCACATTAATGAACATGGGGGGGGGGGTATTGTCCTATTTTGTATGTGATAGGGGTGGAGATAAGAGTATTCAGAGCACTGCGGGTAGCTTGATAGTTTACTCCCAGGGAGCTCAGATGGCCAGAGGGTCAGGCCAGATCATATTTCAGGAAATGAGCGACGAGGCGACTGCCTCGTCTGCCTCAGCTGGCTAGCCCTTGCCGTCCTTCCCTCTGCCCTCGCGCTATGGTATGCGGAAACACTGACTCAGAAGAATGATGGAGCACATACAAATACAATGACAAATTATTTATTGTAAGTACTATACAATAAAACCTGTATATTAAAAGAGTTCAAGAACAATGCTTACTGGGAAGGGTAAAATGACTTTCAGGGCACCTGTATATGTATATATATATATATATATATATATATATAATTATATATTTAATATATATATATATATTTGTTTTTCAAAGTGCTTTGACCAGTGTTGATGTCACTTCCTGTCCAATATGTTTAGTGTAAGAAAATATCAATGCACAAAATTTCAGCATTGAACCATTAATTTTACATGTTCTTTAATAAAAAGGTCTACATCTATGCAGTTGACCAAAGTCTCCTTTGTTCACTGGCTTCTGCCATTTGGGTGGGGTGGTACAACACTGCTATCTCCAGATCAACTGCTGTTGATGTCTTACTCCCCAGCAAGCTCATACTCAATTTTCCAACCTAGAAAAGATGACAGTCAAATCACCCCATCCAGTGTTATTTTGCATAGTTGGAGCTTGAACTCAGGACCTAATATCATAAGCTAACCACCTTAACTATTAAGCCACCACCAGGCATGCTCATACACAGCAGTGTAATAAAAGGCATAATAGATAACAAAATCAAGATGAACTGGATATAAAGAAAAGAAAACTAGAACGGTACTTGGTAGGGCGCATACCTCCACCAGGCTGAACAGTTTACGTTTTGTATCCCACTGAAAGGCTGGATCTGTATCCAGACCTGAACCAAAATCTAATCGGCTTGTTTCCTGTCACCTACCTAACTCGTCCATAATAATAATAATAAGTTTTGTCATAATCTGTGCATAACTCTTTGAAATATCCTACTCACAGACAGACAGACGGAGGAAAACATAACCTCCGTCCACCTTTGGTGGCAGAGGTACCAACAGGTAGTTTCCATAAGAAACAGACATCAACAGAGAAAATCTTCTCCTTGCGTAAGATTGCAGAAAATTACAGAGTATGTCCATCCATCTCTTGTAGCATACATCTACATCAATAAAGCTTTTGACTCTCAACTGAGACTGCCTCTGGCTTATTTGAGAAGCTGCCGGTGTACCTCCTAAGATTGTCAAACTTATCCATGTACTCCAGTCATAGTGAAAGCTGTATTCGAGCTGGAGATGAATGATCAGATTGTGTGAAATTCAACAGGGGTGTCTGGCAAGATGTGTTCACACCGACCTTGTACCTATATAATGGGGCCAGGCACTGTGGAATTGATCTTGAAAATGTCAAGATCATCAATGATTTTGATGATGCCCATGACATAGTCCTTCTGGTGGAGTCCTTAGATATTCTAATCTCAGCCTCAAAGAACTGCGGCAGACATGCAGCCACTTTAGGTCTGGAAGTTAGCTGGCCCAAGGTGAAGATCCAGTCACTCGGTCATGAAATCCTAGTGCCGACTATAGCCATTGACGACGCGCACTCTGTACATGGTTTGAAAACCTCATTTCCAGAATAACAAATCTGGGAGACTATGCTGGAAGTACATCCGGATCTTCACCGTGCTGCTCTTGCCCAGTCAATATTAGCTTCACTTTATACAATATGGAAGTCTCCTGTGAACCAATGCCTGAAGATAAGTCTCTATAGATCACTGATAGTCCCAATTTTCTGTTACGGGTGCGAAACCTGGACACAGAAAAATACCATTATGCTCTCAAAGCTGGCTTTGATTTGAGAGCTGTCAGACACATCCTTAGAATACCCTGGTAGGACCATATCACTCACCTAGAAATCTGTGAAATTTCATGGTTTATAGAGTTTTTCAACTCTAGTCAATCGTGTACACCTACATTGGTTTTGTACATCTTTGCTGACATCAAGATAATGATGCTGCAGTTTCCTTATTTACGAAACCCAGATGGATAGAAGTACCCCCTAGGCCACCCACACACACAAGGTGGAAGGATACCTTCACACCGCTACTGCATCGTCTGGGTCTCACATGCAACCAGGCTGTACGAACGGCATTAGACAGGAGTGTTTGTAGTTCTCTCATGTCTGTGGCTATGTTGCAACAGTGACCTGCCTGACGAAAATGATGACCTGCAAAGCAATGTGCAATTATAACAATGTCATCGTGACGCTTTGGACAATACTCCATTACTAGCTTTGATGCAATATCACTCTGATTTTCATCTTCCAACATGTCTACACATCTTACCATAATGTTTTGTCTTTTAAGAGTTGGTTTGAGGACAATAATCATATTAAAATAAGCAATTTGCTGTCTGTCTGTCTGTCTGACCATGATACATTTGGCTGTTATTGATCCAATCTCAACCAAACTTACCAGGGACTATAAGGGTAACAGGGCGGAGGTTGTAATGACTTAACTTGACCCTGCGCAAGGGAGATTTCCGCCTTGGGTGAACTCTGTATCAAGGTGTATAAATAGCTCAGCGTGGCGTTTTGTGGGGAAGTAAAATTATTATAACAACAAGCTATTCTGATAAATTCTTTCCAATGTATGATTACCTCAATAAACAGTCGCTACTGTTAGTTTTTTTCATTTTAAACAATAGCTACTGAAAAAATTGGAGCAAACCAGGGGTGTGTTCCATCACCAATAAGCTTGCTAGCGCTTGCCAAACCAACCGTTCCTTATCAACCGTTTCAATTGAGTGCTTAAGCCACCTGGCGAACGCTCTACAAGCTGATTGGTAATGGAGCACACCTCTGACCACCTTGAAGTATTCTATGCTTATCACGTTCCTCACAGATTGACAGATCCAAGTCGTCTCAACTTGCTAGGCATCGAGGCGAGGTGCTTAAATGAGTCTTTATGCATGAATGATGTATCCCATTGCCTGTCCGATTTTTCTGGCCATAAGACTTTGTGATGATCCAAGTTTTCTCATAATCCTTCCGTAACTTTTTGAGATATCATGCTATATATGGTTTTTGGCCAAATCTCTCAATGGTGAAGAATCACTTTAAAAATATTTTTTAAATTCTCGTATTCAGATCGGGATGTTCACCAGAATCAAATCAATTCATCCCTGTCACACACCCAACTTGTCCACCAAGTTTTGTCATAATCCGTCCATAACTTTTTGAGATATCATGCTCACAGACAGACAGACAAAGATGAAAACATAACCTCCGTCCACCTTCGGTGGCAGAGGTAATAATGTCTGGAATATATTGTTTGATCTCTTCCCAATTAGTGAATTGTTATTATCTCAACATCTGTTCACAGACAAATAACCAATCTTAATCATTGTATGTTTTGTTTTTCAGCTATTTCAAACCCTAAGCAACCAAAAGAGCCTTTGAAGACATTTAGCTTTGATTACTCGTACTGGTCGCACACAACCGTGAGTTCTGGGTCTTTGTTGGGGGCAGTAATGGTTGGGGATGTGGCGTAGGGTTCCAGTGGAATTTAAGTGGGGCTTTTGGTCATAAGTCACTTGAGATTGTATCTTCCTGCTGTGTTGCATTCAGCTTGTGTGTAGCTTTTTCACCCCCTCCCCTTGATCTCACTCTCACTTCTACTCTGCTGTTGATGTCCCCCCCCCCCCACCCCAAACCCCCTTTTCACTTGTTCCATTCCATTCTGCTCTTTCTCTTTCACGAGCCTCAATCATGTATACAAAGTATGGCACATTCATCTTACGAAATTCCACTTAGCAAGAGTAGCATACCCCAAGCACCATTTTGGGCACGCGTCTCACCGGGCACAGCCATTTATTACTCGTCTTGGCGACGGTCTACTCCAGCCATGGTTTTGCATGTCATGCTTCTATCATGGTGGGGGGGGAGAAATGAAGAAAAAAAGACAGAATTTTTGAGCTCTGTAGAACTTCCATTGCACTTTTAATTTGCCCATTTGCTTTACTATACATCGAACCTTTACTCACCCAAAAGTAAATAATTTAATATATATTTGGTGTCATTTGTGTCTCTGTCAAAAATATATTTCCAATGTGTTTGATTAGTCCAGTTGGGAGCAATCCGTTTGCTTTGGTGGTCTTCAGCATATTCTTCATTATGGCCCCAAAGCTCAAATCACTTCACCTCTCCACTATATAAGATACTCCCATGTGATATCATATACTGTACATACAATTAAATGTGGTATTTATGATTAATCTTACAATTGTATTGATGCATGTATTTTCCACCACCATCCCCTCCCTCCCTCTTCTTTTCCATTCACAATTTCTGGTTCTGTAGCAAAATGATCCAAGCTTCGCATCCCAGCGCCAGGTATATCAAGACATTGGAGAGGAGATGCTGGAGCATGCCTTCGAGGGCTACAATGTGTGCATCTTTGCTTATGGCCAGACGGGGGCGGGAAAGTCGTACACCATGATGGGCAAACAAGAGAAGGGACAGGAGGGGATTATCCCACAGGTGAGAGCACACTCCCGACGTGCAATCAAATATTGATAGATGGCTGATATACCCATCAACGATGGGTAATGGGATGGTATTTGATAGGAAGAGAAATCGAACAACATGAAAACTTTAATGGAAAACATATCAGTCTTTTAAATGCATGAAGACTACCTAATAAATGAGAAGATAAGTGTGGAAAAGGTATGTTTACTCATCAATCTATTAACTTTTTTTTATGTGACGACTGCCACTGCAGTGGATCTTCACTGAACTACAACGGCAATCCACCTGTTGACATAGTGATCTGACGACAAGTAAATCTTTATCACAAAGCCTTCATCCCTCCTATTGTCAATCCAGGCACAGCCACGTGAGAAGAGTGTCACGCAAGAACAATCTTGCCTTTGACGCTGCAGTTTTCAGTGATGGAAGTTGACTTTCAACGTCAGCAAATCCAGGACATATTTTGTAATAATTAATAGTCTGATCCCAGGACGATAATTTTTAATGCACCATTAAATTGGTGGAACCGTCTTGAATCATCTTGTAACTTTATTGCCGTGCATCTCGGGTCAATCAAATTTTTCAGTGAATTCGAGTTTACGTTTTGAATCGCTCTTACAAATCACTTTGATTAATTGTACAAATCAATTAATTTTATCCAGTCTTTTGACTTCACATTCTAAACAACTTCAACATTAATGCCGATTGAGGGGAAGCCAGTGAGAGAGAAGTCACTTCTCTTTACTGGGACATTTAACAAAAGTATTTTTTTTCCCCATTTTGACCTTTTCAACTGTAGAGCGAGCACCCCTCATTTTTCCTATCCTACAAATACTTCATTGTGAATTCCTGGTCGCTCTTGATGTACAGTGTATGTACAATTCATGGGATAAAGTTTTTTTTGGCGTTTACAGGCAATTGCTGAAAATACAGTTTTTACAACCACGAATGCTGAGGCTTTAGAAACGAGTGAAACAAAGAAAGCAATTGTTAAACAGATGACTCAAAATGACAATGGGTTTTTTTGGTCAGATGATAAGAAAGAATTGTTTTACTGTACAAAATATTTATTTTCAGGGTGGACGTATAGTATCAGACCAAGAGGAAGGCCACCCACATATTGGTCAAACAATTTAGCCATGGGGCTTGGAATCCATCTATCCATTGGGACCATACTCTGTGCAGAGCGTTGGTACTGCCTAAGCAGTCTCCTTGGCTATT
>CM068954.1:150477959-150499890 GCA_035128595.1 Eptatretus atami
TATATATATATATATATATATATATATATATATATATATATATATACACATGCATACAGATGTGATGCCTATGTGAGTTACAACTGGTCGATCTTTAACTTTTGACCTTATGTTATAATTATTGATGTTACTTGGATTGTTGACATTTGAACCACCTGGTGTATTCTGTATTTGTGTGGCTGGTGATTTTGATGTTTTATGCTGATAATGCCATTCTGTCATTCGCATAAATGGAAAGGCAATGTAATTTATACCCGATTTCTCTTTGCATTTTCAGGACAGTGGCTGCTACTAATATGAATGAAACCAGCAGTCGCTCACATGCAGTTTTTACAATAATATTCACACAGAAGAGGCATGATACCACAACAGATCTATGCACCGAGAAGGTAAAGCTTTTTGTCTCAACACTTCTTTGCATGATTTCATTTGAATTTGGGTGGGGTGTGGGCAAGGGGGTTTGGGAGAGAACCAACTGAGGTTAAGAACCCATGTTCACATTTGGACGTGACGCAGTCCATCATTTGTTGTGCAGGCAAATTGTAACATGCTAAGGTGTCGTCAAACATATATTTAAGGCATGCTAATGTCAGATATCAGCGTGCCTTAAATTGTGCAGGCAAACCTGACCTGACCTGACTTGACCTGATATCAGTCAGTCAGTTTGTTGTTCGCGAACACTTGGACCAAAAGCAACCAATTCATCAAACCCACTCCCTTACTGGAGGAAATATTCCTTTATTTAATTATTAAAGGCTTTTATCATTTCATATCGATGTGGAATGCATCATCATCATCTTTTTGTTGTTCGTTATTTTCCCTAAATATACCGAATTGTTGTTTATTTTCCCAAACAGTTTTTTCCCCACAAAGGTGTAAAGGACATTGTGTTTCTCATATGGCCAAGAATCTCCTTGTTTCTCTCTGTATCTTGGTTTTCTGCCACTATTATTTCCTTTTCCTCTGTGGTTGTTTTTAACATATTTTCTGCTTGAGTAAGTTTGCAATATCCAGCACGCATGTGTATCACTCAAATTTAGTTAGAACCTGATCTCCGATGGCTTTTTTCAGTGTAAACTTGCAGCTTTTCACTCAGGATTCTACGTAGTCATTCTGGTGTGGCGCTGCAAGGATGGTAAACCTCCACTCCATATCTCCTTCGGCACAAAACTCTCGAAGTTGACAATCACTCCATCCCTTTATCATCTCTCTCTCTCTCTCTCTCTCTCTCTCTCTCTCTCTCTCTCTCGCTCTCGCTTTCTCTCTCTCTCTCTCTCTCTCTCTCTCTCTCTCTCTCTCTCTCTCTCTCTCTCTCTCTGTCTGTACCTCCCAGTTGCCCAGTTATCATGGACCATGTATACGAGTTGTCCTCTGATAGCAAAAAAATATGCGTAGTACTTGTTTGAACTCCATGGTTGAACAGTCTACTGTGAGCTCTGGAGCTCCGGATGGCCTGCTCCGATATTTAAAAATGTGAATATGGCCCCAGAGTGTTTAGTCGTCTTGTTGTGTCCAACCTTCACAAGGTTTGGACCAAAGTAATCTCAGGATGTGTCATAGAATGGTGGAGTAAATTGTGCCGTGCGATGCCTTGTTAGTTGGCCATCACCTAATATTTCACTCGATGCTCCATTTCTCAGCAAAAGACAATCTGAACTTAATAGACTTGACGAGCCTGTGTGCATTTATCATCCAGTATTTCCTCATATCAAAGGGTGGAGGAGCTCCTTGTGAGCCAATGGCCATCCATATCTGGTGCCCAACTTTGTCTGAGGACATCCTCCTGCATTTGGATGACCTTTTTCTCGGAGGTTGGTGGCAGGATTTGCACTCCGGCTACCATAAAACCCTTGATTCCACAAAACGCACAAAAAACGCAAATAACACTAAAAACCCACTCCGTGGGAGTATGTCCTGGGTAGCTGATCTTCACAGGGCAGCTCACTGGATAACGGAATTGTGGCAAAGCCTTCAGTACCCCTGTTCTTTGATGATAGGAGGAAAAGCACGGGGGTAACCTTCCTGGGTTGGGTTGTGATGGTATGTCGGGGTGGTGCTGTGGTGTCATTCACCAGACGGCTGTCTCCTCAGGTTGACTTGAGACAGTCCCTTCAGGTGGATGCCTGGGATGTCCTCACTCTAAGAGAGGATGATCACCTATCTCTGCTATCATCTGAGCTCCAGCATTTGAACATCAGTATTGCAGCACTCTCTGAAGTTCGGAAACCGGATAGTGGTGAGTCATGGTGGGTGGTTGCACCTACTACTGGTCTGGTCATTCTGATGGTTACCATGCCCAAGGAGTTGCTGCAGCTGTGTCCAATAAGCTGACTGCCATGATAATTGAGGTAACATCTGTCAATGAGCGTATTATGAGACTGAGGATTCATCATTCTTTGGGTGTCATTCCTCTGGTCTCTGTATATGCTCTGACTGAGGAGAGTCATCTCACTGTGAAGGAGATATTTATGCCATGCTCGGTCTGTGGTTGATCAGTGCCCCAGACGAGATACACTTCTAATCTTGGGGTATTTCAATGCATCGACTGGAACTGATAGGGATGGTTATGAGACATGTGTTGGTCCCCATGGGTGAGGAACTATGACCAGAATAGCACAAAGTTCCTTGACTTTGCAAGAAGTCATGGACTTAGGGTCGCCGGTTCATGGTTTCAGCACCCACAAGCTCATCGCTGGACTTGGTATGCCAATGCTGGTGGTGTGGCAAAGGAGATTGACCATGTCCTCGTTGATGGTCGCTGGAGGATGATCCAGAAATGCAGGGGCTACCGGAGTGCTCAGTTCCTCAATACTGACCACCGGCTTGTTGTAGCAACACTGAAGCTGCACCTTAAATCCGGGAGAATGGTACCATCCCAGCCTAGGCTGGATTTTGGCAAGTTCAGGGTTGAGAGGGTAGTTGAGTTTGCGAACTGGCTAAGTGGTGATTTAGGTGGTCTGGGTGTTTCGGGGGATCATGGACAGTTGTGGCGTGCCTTCAAGACTACCTTCTTGATGTTGCCGGTGATTGTCTTGGAATCCATTGTCAGATAAAGAACAACTTTGTCTCCTAAGGGACACTGGATACCATTGACCAGAGTCGCAGGGCCAGGCTTGATTGCAGAACTGAACTGTTCAGGGAGCTGAGGCGTACAACTTTTTCACTAAGGGTGGACAAGGAGGCCCATGTGTGAGAAAACTGTGAAGGGGTAGAGCATCACCTGTGGTCAAGTGATTCTCGTCCTGCTTACAGAGGAATTTGTGCATTGCGTTCCTCCAAGCCTGTCCCTTAGTGTACAGCAGTTGGAGTGGAGGGTGGTGATCTCTTGATAGAGGAGTCTGAAGTGAAGGCCCGTTTGGCTGGTTACTTTGAGCAGCTGTACCAGACTGACCCACCAGCTATTGAGTTGGATTTCAGTGGTGTTAGTGTCCTGATTGCTGACCCTCCAATCAACTGTAAACCACCTTTGTTTGTGGAAGCCTTTTTGTCAATCTCTGGAAGGAAAGGGTGATCTCCAGGACTGCACCAACAACCTATGACATCATAATTATCATTAAAACATTACACATGAGTAGTCACTCCTCTGGTGAAAATTTCATGCAAATCCGACAAGCAGTTGCAGAGAAAAACCATACTCACCTTGTGTGTGTGCGGACAAGCAAACAAACAAAAAAACATGTGCGGACCATGTGCGCAAAGTGTGCGGAAAACCCATGTGCGGACAAGCAAACAAACAAATGAAAAATCACTCATAGAGTGACAACTTGGCAAAATAGCGCAAAGTAGAATGGCACTCGGTAGAGCGCGTACCTCTGCCAGGTGGAACAGTTTACGTTTTGTATCCCACTGATGGGCTGAATCCGAACCAAAATCCAATCCGCTTGTTCTTGTCACCTATTCAACTCATCCACCTTGTTTTGTCACAACTCGTCCACAAATTTTTGAGATATAGTGATATTTTTAGTTTCTGGCCCTATCAATTTTAGAGATTAGGCCTGTGTTGACCTTTTGACCTTACAATTAATTAGTAGTTGAATTCAGCGACCTGACATGAAAATGCTCTTCGAATTTCAAGTTGAGGATTTTAGAAAATTTGGCCTGAATTGGCCTTTTGGCCTATTTTGACCTTTTGGCCTATGTTTACCTCAAAATTAATAGGTGGTTGAATTCAGTGACATGAAACGCAAATGCTCTCCAAATTTCAAGTTAATTGGATTAAAATTGAGGATTTTAGAAATTTGGCCTATGTTTACATTTTGGTCTATGTTGACCTTTTCGCCAATGGTAACCACAAAAATAATAGGTGGTTGAATTCAGTGACCTGATATGTAAATCCTTCTCAAATTTCAATTCAATCGGATGGATGAAAATTGAGGATTTAGAAAATTTGGCCCAAATTTGCTTTTTGGCCAATTTTGACCTTTTGGCTGATGTTGATCTCAAAAATAATTGGTGCTTTAATTCAGTGACCTGATATGCAAATGTTCTTCAAATTTCAAGTTAATCGGATAAAAATTAAGCATTTTAGAAATTTGGCCTACGTTGACCATTTGGCCAATTTGTGACCTCAAAAATAATAGGTAGTTGAATTCAGTGACCTGATATGTAAGTCCTTTTCAAATTTCAAGTCAATCGGATGAAAATTGAGGATTTCAGAGAATTTTGCCCAAATTGGCCTTTTGTTCTATATTTACCTCAAAATTAATAGGTGGTTGAATTCAGTGACTCGATATGCAAATGCTCTTCAAATTTCGAGTTAATTGGATTAAAATTGAGGATTTTAGAAATTTGGCCTATGTTGACCTTTTGGCCAAAGTTGATCTCAAAAATAATTGATGCGTGAATTCAGTGAACTGATATGCATATGGTCTTCAAATTTCAACTCAATCGGATGAAAATTGAGGATTTTAGAAAATTTGGCCCAATTTGGGCGAAATTGGCCTTTTGGCCTATGTTGATCTCAAAATTAATTGGTGGTTGAATTCAGCAACCTGATATGCAAATGGTGTTCAAATTTGAAGTCAATCGGATGAAAATTGACAATTTTAGAAACAATTTTTGAAATGTGGCCCATGTTTACGTTTTGTCCTATGTTGACCTATTGGCTGATGGTGACCTCAAAATTAATAGGTGGTTGAATTCAGTGACCTGATATTCAAATGCTCTTCTAATATCAAGTCAATTGGATGAAAATTGAGGATTTCAGAAAGATTTGGCCCAATTTCACCTGAATTGGCCTTTTGGCCGAAGTTGATCTCAAAAATAATGGTGCATGAATTAATTTACCTGATATGCAAATGCTCTTCAAATTTCAAGTCAATCGGATGAAAATTGACAATTTTAGAAAAAATTTTAGAAATGTGGCCCGTGTTAATGTTTGGCCTATGTTGACCTATTGGCCTATGGTGACCTTAAAATTAGGAGGTGGTTGAATTCATTGACCTGATATTCAAATGCTCTTCAAATATAAAGTCAATCAGATGAAAGATTTTAGAAAATTTGGCCCAATTTCACCCAAATTGCCCTTTTGGCATATTTTGACCTTTTGGCCTATGTTTATGTCAAAATTAATAGGTGGTTGAATTCAGTGACTTGATGTGCAAATGTTCTTCAAATTTCAAGTCAATCAGATGAAAATTGAGGATTTTTGAAAATTTGGCCCAAATTGGCCTTTTGGCATATTTTGACCTTTTGGCCTATGTTTATGTCAAAATTAATAGGTGGTTGAATTCAGCGACCTGATCTGCAATTTTCTCTTCAAATTTCAAGTCAATCGGATGAAAACTGACAATTCTAGAAATTCGGCCTCTTTTGACCTTTTGACCTATGTTGACCACAAAATAATTGGTGCTTGAATTTATTAAGCTGATATGCAAATGGCCTTTAAATTCCAAGTCAATCGGATGAAAATTGACAATTTTAGAAACAATTTTTGAAATGTGGCCAATGTTTACATTTTGTCCTATGTTGACCTATTGGCCGATGGTGACCTCAAAATTAATAAGCAGTTGAATTCAGTGACCCGATATTCAAATAAACAAGTCAATTGGATGAAAATTGAGGATTTCAGAAAATTTGGCCCAATTTCACCTGAATTGGCCTTTTGGCCAAAGATCTCAAAAATAATTGGTGCATGAATTAATTGACCTGATATGCAAATGCTCTTCAAATTTCAAGTCAATCGGATGAAAATTGAGGATTCCAGAAAATTTGGCCCAATTTGGCTTTTTGGCTATGTTGATCTCAAAAACAATTGGTGCTTGTATTCTGCGACCTGTCATGCAAATGGTCTTCAAATTTAAAGGCAATTGTATTAATATTGAGGATTTTAGAAATTTGGCCTTTGTTGACCTTTTGGTCTATGTTGACCTTTTGACCTATGGTGATCTCAAAACTAATTGGTGCCTGAATTCACCAACGTGATGTGCAAATGGTCTTCAAATTTCATGTCAATCGGATGAAAATTGAGGATTTTATAAACAATTTAAAATTCAGCCTATTTTGGGTTGACCTTTTGGCCTATATTGACCTTTTGACCTCTGATAACCTCAAAAGTAATAGGTGGTTGAAGTCACAGCCTTGATGTGCAAATTCTGTTCAAATTTCAAGTCAATCGGATGAAATTTGAGGATTTAAAAAAATTTGGCTCAAATTGGCCTAGTGGCCTATGTAGACCTTTTAGGTCAACCGCATTTTATGATACTTCAATGCAGGACCGTCGCAGGGTCAGTGACATTAATCTGAAAATTTCAGAATGATCTGTTGAGCGGTTTGGGCTGGAGGCGAGTGGACAGACAAACACACAAACAAGCAGTCATAGACTGGTACTTACGAAATCGTCAACTTGACCTCTGACCTTGTCTAATAAAAGCTGTCTCTAGAGAAGGTAGCGACGCAAACCAGAAGTTTATACGATGAATCTGTACCAAACCATCAAAAATCGTAACGTCGAGCGAAGCAAAAATCTCCATTTCTCCACGCAATTATTTTATATTATTTTATCAAAGTCACAAAACCGTAAATATCAGCCATCCACCAACAATCTTTACATAATCCGACGGCTCAGCGAGTCAGGCATGCGACGATAACCTTTATTGGAAAAAAAAATGACTTTTAAACACCATCTTTATCGAAAACACCGTCAGCGCGCACACGCAAAACCATACGTGACTCAACGACGCGTCTGCTCGAGCGCACTGCACACGTGACGACCCGTGACGCGCGAGTGAAATATTTTTGATAACAATCTTAAAACCTCCAAAACATTCGATTTTTACCAGAATTTCGACAACCGAGTTTTAAGCGTCCTAAGCGATCGCAAAAAACCGAAGACAAAATTAAATCGAAGTTAAAACGAACTCGTAACGTCGAGCGAAGCAAAAATACTCCATTTCTCCACATGAATTTACGGAATTGCGCACTGCATCACGTGACGACCCGTGACACGCGAGTGAAATTATTTATACAATCTTAAAACGTCTCCAAAACATCCGATTTTTACCAGAATTTCGACAACCGAGTTTTAAGCGTCCTAAGCGATCGCAAAAACCGAAGACAAAATTAAAATCGAAGTTAAAACGAACTCGTAACGTCGAGCGAAGCAAAAATACTCCATTTCTCCACATGATTTACAAATAGTTGACCTCACTGTGACCTTGACCTTTGACGATTTTGACCAAAATCTAATCAGCGCTAGCCATCACCCTCCTGAATCACGTGTATTTGACATTGTAGCTTCTTTCCGTTCTCTATTATCGTGCCTACAAAAAACAAAAACAAACACAAAACAACACACAAAACAACAAACAGTCATAGACTGGTACTTACGAAATCGTAAACTTGACCTCTGACATTGGCTAATAAAAGCTGTTCTGGAGAAGGTAGCGACGCAAACCAAAAGTTTCTATGATGATTCTTACAAAACCATCAAAATCGAATGTTTGACCTCACTGTGACCTTGACCTTTGACCGATTTTGACCAAAATCTAATCAGCACTAGCCATCACCCTCCTGAATCACGTGGTGTAATTTGACATTGGTAGCTTCTTCCGTTCTCGAGTTATCTGTACCAAACCATCAAAAATCGAATGTTTGACCTCACCGTGACCTTGACCGTTGACCGATTTTGACCAAAATCTAATCAGCACTAGCCATCACCTCCTGAATCACGTGGTGTAATTTGACATGGTAGCTTCTTCCGTTCTCGAGTTATCGTGCCTACAAAAACAAACAAACAAACAAACAAACAAACATACAAACAAACAAACAAACGGAAGTCATCAATATACTTACGAAATCTTTAGATTTCGTAAGTAACAAACAAACAAACAGAAACGGAAGTCATCAATATACTTACGAAATCTTTAGATTTCGTATAAACAAACACACAAACAACACACAAACAAGCAGTCATAGACTGGTACTTACGAAATCGTCAACTTGACCTCTGACCTTGTCTAATAAAAGCTGTCTCTAGAGAAGATAGCGACGCAAACCAGAAGTTCACGATGATTCTGTACCAAACCATCAAAATCGAATGTTGGACCTCACCGTGACCTTGACCGTTGACCGATTTTGCCACAAATCTAATCAGCACTAGCCATCACCCTCCTGAATCACGTGTGTAATTTGAATTGGTAGCTTCTTCCTTCTCGAGTTATCTGTACCAAACCATCAAAAATCGAATATTTGACCTCACTGTGACCTTGACCTTTGACCGTTTGACCAAAATCTAATCAGCACTAGCCATCACCCTCCTGAATCACGTGATGTAATTTGACATTGGTAGCTTCTCCGTTCTCGAGTTATCGTGCCTACAAACAAACAAACAAACATACAAACAAACAAACAAACAAACAAGCAGTCATAGACTGGTACTTACGAAATCGTCAACTTGACCAGTGACCTTGTCTAATAAAAGCTGTCTCTAGAGAAGGTAGCGACGCAAACCAGAAGTTTCTACGATGATCTGTACCAAACCATGAAAAATCGAAGTTTGACCTCACCGTGACCTTGACCGTTGACCATTTTGACCAAAATCTAATCAGCACTAGCCATCACCCTCCTGAATCACGTGGTGTAATTTAACATTGGTAGCTTCTTCCGTTCTCGAGTTATCTTACCAAACCATCAAAAATCGAATGTTTGACCTCACCGTGACCTTGACCGTTGACCGATTTTGACCAAAATCTAATCAGCACTAGCCATCACCCTCCTGAATCACGTGGTGTAATTTGACATTGGTAGCTCTTCGCCTGTTCTCGAGTTATCTGTACCAAACATCAAAATCGAATGTTTGACCTCACCGTGACCTTGACCGTTGACCGATTTTGACCAAAATCTAATCAGCACTAGCCATCACCCTCCTGAATCAGGTGTGTAATTTGACATTGGTAGCTTCTTCCGTTCTCGAGTTATCTGTACCAAACCATCAAAATCGAATGTTTGACCTCACCGTGACCTTGACCGTTGACCGATTTGACCAAAATCTAATCAGCACTAGCCATCACCCTCCTGAATCACGTGGTGTAATTTGACATTGGTAGCTTCTTCCTTTCTCGAGTTATCGTGCCTACAAACAAACAAACATATAAACAAACAAACAAACAGAAACGGAAGTCATCAATATACTTACGAAATCTTTAGATTTCGTAAGTAACAACAAAAACAAGCAGTCATAGACTGGTACTTACGAAATCGTCAACTTGACTCTGACCTTGTCCTCATAAAAGCTGCTCTAGGAAGTAGCGACGCAAACTAGAAGTTTCTACGATGATTCTGTATCAAACCATCAAAAATCGTAACGTCGAGCGAAGCAAAATTCTCCATTTCTCTACGCAATTATACCTTAACGTAACTCAACGACGCGTCTGCTCGAGCGCACTGCATCATGGGACGAGCCATGACGCGGCGAGTGAAATATTTTTTATACAATCTTAAAACGTCTCCAAAACATCCGATTTTACTCGATTTTCGACAAGCCCGGTTTTACAATCCGAAGCCGATCGCAAAACGAAACAAATAAATTGAGTTAAACGAACCTCGTAAGTCGGAGCGACAATAACTCCCATGTCCCATGTTTAATTTACGGATTATGTCTACTCACTTGACCTGCCTCATGTCTGGACCGTTACTCAAAATTAACCAGCGCTAGCCACCACCCTCCAGAATCACGTGGTGTAATTTGACATTGGTAGCTTCTTCCCTTTACGAGTTATCATTTTTTGGATGTTTGACCTCACTGTGACCTTGACTTTTGACCGATTTTGACCAAAATCTAAGAAGAGAGAGAGATACGCGGGTGTGGTTGAGAAGAGGAATGGAGAGAGGAGAGAGAGAGAGAGAACGAGAGAGGAGAGAGATGAGAGAAAGGTGAGAGAGCGAGAGAGGAGACAGAGAGATAGGAACATCTCGCACGCCGAGGAGAGAGAAGGACAGAGAGGAGAGGGAACGCGGAGGGATAACGCCGAGAGAGAGATAACGCCCGTCGTGAGAACGTGATGAGAGAAGGAGTAGGAGACGAGAGTGAGATGTGGAAGGGAGAGAGGGGGGAGAAGGGAGAGGGGAGGAGAGAGAGAGAGAGAGAGGAGAGAGGAGAAACGCGAAACGCAGAGAAAGAAACCTGGAGATGAGACGAGGAGATGAGGAACGAGAACGGAACGAGAAGACACGGGAAGAACCGAAACCGAGAACGCGAAGAGAGAGAGGAGAGAGAGAGAGAGAGAGAGAAGGGGAGAGACTCTGAGAGAGGAGAGGAGGAGGAGAGAGAGGACGGGAGCGAGCAGGGAGAGAACGCTGAGAGAGGAACGCGAGGAGACAGGCGAGAGACATTGAGACGCACGACGAGACGCTGAGCGGAGTACGAAGGAGACGCCAGGCGGAACGCTAGGAGAGGAGAAGAACGCTTGAGAAGCATGCGAGGAGATAGAGAACGCGAGAACCGCGGAGGAGAGACTAGAACGCGGAGAACGCGAGGGAGAGCGAGAACGCGAGGAGACACGCGAGAGAAGAAGAACGCTAGAGAACGCGAGGAGGAAGAGAACGCTGCTGAGAACGCGGAGAACGCGAGAGGAGAGAGAGAGAGGGAGAGAGAGAGCAGAGAGAGCGCGTGAGAGCCGAGACGAGAGGAGAGAACTGCGAGAGCGCGGACGAGAGAGGGAGGAGAAGAGAGGAGAGAGAGAGAGAGAGAAGAGGAACTCCGAGAACGCGAGAAGAGGAGAGAGAGAACGCTGGAGAGCGCGAGAACGCGATGAGCGCGAGACGCGAGGAGCGCGAGTGAGCGCGAGAGCGAATACGATAGAGAGGAGAGAGAGGATGAGAAAGCGAGACGCTGAGAGAGAGAAGAGACGGAACGCGAGAGAGAGAGGAACGCCCGAGAGAACGCGAAGAACGCGCGAGAGAGAGAGAGAGGAACGCGGAGAACGCGGAGAGAGAGAGAGAACGCGAGAACCGAGAGAGAGAAGACGCGAGAACGCACCGAGAGAGAGAGAGAGAGAACGCGATGAACGCTAGAGGGAGAGAGGAGATGAAGAACGCGAGGGAGAGAGAGAGACGTAGAGAACGCGAGAGAGAGAGAGGAGAGAGAAGACGCGAGAGATGAGAGAGAGAACGCGACGGGGAGTGCGAGCGCGAAGTGAGAGAACGCGAGGGGAGAGAGAAGAAGAACGCTCGAGGGAAGAGAAAAGAGAGAAGAGAGAGAGAGAAGAGAGAGGGTGGAGAGAGAGCAAAAGAAGAGAGAGAGAGCAGCAAAAGAGAGGAAGAGAGCCGAGAGCGAGGAAGAGAGGAGAGAGAGCGTAGAAGCGAAAGAAAGGAGAGAAAGGACGGAGAGAGAGAGAGAAAGAAAGGAGAGAGACAGAGAGAGCAAAAGAAGAGAGAGGGAGAGCGAAAGAAACGAGAGAGAAGAGAGAGAAGAGGAGAGCGACGAGATGAGGCGAGGAGAGAGAAGCGAAGAGCGAGGAAGTGAGAGAAGAGAGAGAAAGAAGAAATGATAGCGAAAAAGAGAGAGAGGAGAAAGGAGAAAGAGAATAGGAGAAGCCCGCAGCAGAGAAGAGAGAGAGCAAAAAGAAGCAGAGGAGAGAGAGCAAAAGAAGCGAGAGCGCGGAAGCAGAGAGAGAAGAGAGAGCGAGAGAGCGAAAGAGAGAGAGAAAGGAGAGAGAGAGAGAAAGAGAAGAGAAAGGAGAGAAGGAAGAGGAAAGGAAAAGAAGAGAGAGAAAGAAGAGAGCGAAGAAGAGAGAGCAGAGGAGAGTGAGGCAGAAAGAAGAGAGAGCGAGAGAGCGAAAAAAGAGGAGGAGGAGCGGAGAGCGAAAGAAGAGAGAAGCGTCTCTACGTAGGAGACGGACGGAGAGAAGCGAGGAGAGCGAGAGAGTGAAGGCGAAGAGTGAGAGAGCGACGGAAGAGGAGAGTGCAATGAGAACGAGGGAGAGAGGAGAGCTGAAGGAGGAAGGCTGAAGGAGAAGAAGAGGAGAGTGCCGGAGGAGAGAGAGAAGGGAGAAGTGCGAGGAGAGGAGAGCGAGAGAAGAGAAGAGTGCGAGAGAGCGAAGAGAGGAGATGCGAGAGAGCGAAGAAACGAAAGAGGAGAGTGCGCAGAGAGCGAAAGAAGAGAGAGCGAGAGAGCGAGCAGGAGAGCAGAGAAGAGGAGAGTGCAAGAGAGCGATGAGAGGAGAGTGCAAGAAGCGAGAAGAGGAGAGGCAAGAGAGCGAAGAGAAGACGGAGAGCTGCAGAGGCGAGAGAGAGGAGAGTGCGAGAGAGGCGAGAGAAGAGGAGAGTGCGAGAGAGAGCCGAGAGAAGAGGAAGAGGCGAGAGAGCGAAAGAGGAGAGTGCGACGGATGAGCGAAAGAGGAGAAGTTGGCGAGAGAGCGAGAAGAGAGTGCGAGAAGAGCGAAAGAGTGAGACTGTGCGAGAGAGCGAAAGAGCTGAGAGTGCGGAGAGACTGCGAAAGAGGAGAGTGCGACGAGAGCGAAGGGGAGCGAGAGCGAAAGAGAGCGCGAAGAGTTGAAGCGCGAAAGAGGGGAGGAGGAAAGAGGAGAAGGAGAGAGAGGAAGGGGAGAGAAGAGAGGAAGGGGAAAAAGAGGAAGAGGAAGAGGAAAAGAAAAGAAGAAGAGAAAAAAGAGAATTAGAAAAAAAGAGAAAAAGAAAGAAAAAGAGAAAAAGAGATAGAAAAAAAGAGAAAAAGAAAAACAAAAGATTCCCACTCATTCATGATCTGCAAAAAGGAAATATGCAAAAGCAGATAACTTTGACTGTTAAACCCAAAATCTTTAATTGGTTCATCGTTTGTATGCATGTCCATATGCTTGTGTTAAGTTTGGTCAAAAGTCACGTCCAACAGTTCAAAAGTATCACAGTAATGAAATTGCTATGCACCAGACATTTGTGTTTTATGCACCACCACTAACAGCTCAAGGGCCACATACTGCACAATGCTTTAGGCCTCCCTGCAAAAGGGGTGTGTTCATGGACATGTTGAAATGCAAATTCATTCACCTGCACCGCTTCTAGCTCATGCTTACAAACTTTACCTTTACAATAGACTCCAGCAAAATAGCTTTTTGCATGGCAGGATAAAGGACAAAAGCCTTGAGGGAAAATTTGCGAGGCCACTATGATCACAAATTCTATTAAACCATACTTATGTGGAATAGGACGTCCAACTGATGGTAGATATGCTGCAGAACAGCGAACCGATGAAGAAAAACATGACCGACTTTCATCAGTGCCTGCGACATCTGCTGCAGTGATTCTTAAAACAGTTATAATCATCTTTGTTTCAACATTTCCTGATTAATTGACGAGGTATCATTCCCTTTCCACGTGAATGTCTTTCCATAGCTCTTGATGCCTACAACTGATAAGTGAGCATCTTCTATCTGGGATCAACTCAAGTACTCAAGACCATTGCCTTCTTGCTTAGACACAGACCTGCCCACAATAGAAAATCAGCAGGACCATTTAGGTCAGTTTCCCAGTGAGGTGCAGACATACAACGAGCTGTCATCCTGGTTCTCTCTGAATACAAAGGGCAAGCAATGACTATTTCTGCCACATTCCACCAATGCATTGGGCCTCATGAGAGAGATTAGCACCTGAAGCTGTTGAGTCAGTGTTGCTAGGTACACGCACGAAAAATGTCGGCGAGCCATTTGGGGAGCCAAGAGTAGTTTGGCATACACAGATGCAAGTCGTCCCTATCACCTTCCATGACAGCATAGGCCTGTAAGAGGTGAAGCTCGAATGGAACAATGAGGTGAGGTCTTGTTTTTGGCGAAAAGAAGGAAAAAGAAAATAATAATAATTAAAAAAAAAAGTTGGTGAATGGGGCCCTATTAAAAACATTTCAACCAGCTACCAATAGGATGCAGCTGGCGAGGGCTGAATTGGTGGGGTCCGCAGAGGTGGGAAATCTCCCCAGAATCTCATCCTGCACTGTTGCATCCGATACAGAGAGGATCAGCAATACAGGGAGTTCCAAGGCGGGATTGACAAGGACACGCAAGCTCAGGCACTGTGAGCCGTCGATAAGGATGCAATAACGATTACGGAGATACAGCTACAAACCCACACCCGAATGCATTCCTACCATTTCAGTTGTTTCCAGCATTAAACAAACTACAGACATGATCCCTCAAGGTATCTTACCACCTAGGGACCGGACCCAAAGAATTATGTACCTTGCTTCCAAGCAATTCGGTTTATAACCAATACTTCAAGGAGACTTGTGCAGTTAAATGCACTAGTCATATGACTTGCATTGTATAAATAAAATAAAAAACCAGAAGAGAGCGTCAGTGTTTACATTAGCAAATTCTGCTAAATCTTCTGCATTGACAAATTGGAAAAGCAGATATTTATCCTGTTAATTTAGGGTGGGGAAATAATAATTAAGTTGAAATAGCTGTCATAATCTCCAATGAGCAGAACGACAGCACTTGTACCAATTTACGAGGGTGATTTTTTTCTTGGTGGTGCTGCCTTTTCATGCATATATAAATATTGCCCTTGAGGGCACAGTCAAGCATAGAGAGGACTGGAATTACATGGAGACACCAGACTAGGCAGGCACATTACTGAAGATAATGAGCCACTAGCTTTTGTTATCAATCGGGAGAGCAACATGGGAATTCTTCTGATACAAGCTTGTTTCTCAGAACGTAATGTAATAGATTCTGTACTTGAAAACCAATCGGGTTAGCAAGATGTAACACAAATCAGAAAAGTTACCGATTTTAAAAAAATAAAAATAAAAAATATAAATAAAAAAGGTGTGTCACGTGGTTCAACCTTCTCGAGCACAGTCTTGCATAAAAGCGCAGGTTCTCCCACATAGGTTCTTCCAATTGTGAGAGGTCATAGTCACACGACTCCCTTTGTACGGTATTCGTCCGCCAAGACATATTTCTGTTGGGGAGCACAGACGAGACCCGCATAACTTCACCAATGAGGATCATGGGAGGAAGCAAAAGCTGTGCCCGAAGGTCAAGCTGCTCTTCGCATTGATGCTTCAAGAAAAATGTTTGAAGCTTTGTGTTCACGAGCCAAACTGTCACAGCCCAGGGCGATTGGCTAGCTACGGCCATTCAAGACCCAGGTACGAATCCACTTTGGCCGGCCGGGTTGAGCCCCGAAGCCCAAGCCGCCCTTACTGCGGAGGGACAAATCCCAGCAGTTAGCACACAACAAATCAAATTGAAAGCACAGGTTGAGGTGACAATTAGGCCAATTTCACAGCAGAGCACGATTGCCATTAGAAGATCCAAATGCCTCGAGTCGTGCGCTGCCCTTGGGCAAAGCACATCTGTTCAATCATTCGTCGTTCAGTCATTATTGAATGCTGCCCAGATCCACACCATGAGTTTCTAATGCACTTTTTTAAGTAGTTTGCTATGATTCAGCAACAACATTTTATCCTGTTTACAATCCGAGTTGACACCACTATACATCATGGTTCAGGGAAATGTTCTTCTATGGTCGACCATATACAGGCCTCACATACGCTCGAATCTATTAGTCTGACAGGATGGCACAGAATAGCGCACTTGCCTCGGAGTTGATTGTCTGGTCCGATTCTCAACACTATTAAACGATTGAATTGGAATTGATAAGCAGTGGATGGAAAGTTTCAATTGGGGTCTTTCAATTGAAGAGTTAGAGGTGAGCAATTGCTGAAACATGGCAATACCCAAACTTCCTGCCGCTGCGCTGGAACTGCTGGGAGGCAATGGTTAACCAACCGAGCATAAACTTTGCTGTTGAGCTGTTGGCAGTGCCGATTCTTGAATCAGCAGAGAATGCAAAACAATAATGGATTGGGGTTGGGGGGGGTGGGACGGATAGGGGAGGGGGAAGGTACATTAATTACAGAACAGTGCATATACATGTTATCAGCATATCCAATTAGTCATCAAAGTTTGGGTGTATGTTGCATTGAAATGCATAAAAAATAAGCATCTTAGATGCGATCACACGGTGACAGATTTTAAAATTGTTTGATTGTGAAACAATGGCTGGATCAATCAGGTATGACATTTTTTCAAAGTTAATGAAGTCCAATTCGCACAATTAAAAATATCAACTAAATAAACATCGCGCAATAAATAAATAAAAAATAACATAAATGCTACAAGGTTTACACAAGGGGCTCGATGTATCAGAAAAAAAGGGGAGGAAAAGGGGGGGAGGTTGGCAAGCTGAGTGTTTGAGTCGAGGAAAGGAAAGTTCCAACAGCACAACAGAAAGAAAGTGAAAACCGGCAGGAGTGTTTGCATTTCATCATTTTCATGTACACAATAGTACAGTCCAAAAGATAAGCACACAATACCAAATCCTGCTTTTACGATGGCAATTTTATGTGACGTATGCATGAACAGGGCCGGACAGGATGCCCTAGAGGTAATGCATACTCACTGCTAAGGCTATTGCCTGGGTTTGAATCGCGAAACCCCAAACTATAAAACCTGGATCCCAGATGATGTGCCATCCCCAAATGGTGTTTAGCGGGTGTCCCATCAACCAGCATAGTTGGGTGATGTTTTTTTGTATACTTGTCGAGCTCGTAAGTGAGAAGCTAACACACAACCACAGCCAAGGGGGCATAGACAAGATGGGTGGATGGGAAGGACAAAACAGTGGGGGAACAGAGACATAGGGAACTGTGGAAGGAGGAGGGATGGCGGGGAGAACAACGGGTATACAAGATGGACATTACAGGGACTTTTCAGGAAGGAAGCAGGGAATTTGAAGAGGTGTTTGGCGGTGGATAACGCGGGGTAGAAAAAATCGAGAATTGGATGGGGAGATAAGCAGGTGGCTGGTGAACAGCTGTGTTTTGAAGGCCTGGAGGGAAAATGGGATGAATAGAGCTGAGGGAGTTTATTCCAAAGTGGTGGAAAAAGAGTAATGAAAGAGTGAAGGGTGAGCAGTTGCATTTGTGGATTTTGGATTTTACCAGAAGAGGGGTTGTTGGTGCCCTTGAGCTCCGCTGCGGAAATATCGGTCGGGACCAAATCAGCAGACGAGCAGGGAGGAGGCGAGACCGAGAGGAGAGGTAGAAGACAGAAAAACCACCGACGCTGCCCTGCGAGTGAGAGAGTTGAGCAGCGCCCAAAGACAGCCTCATCGCGGGAGAATGCCAATAGACCCAAATGCCTTGGATTCAACAGCGTGAAGCCGAGAAAGGTGGGGGTGAGCACAGCAGAGGACCATGCCAGAGGGAGCACTGTCCGTACTGCATCAGCCGGGCAGGACGAAAGCTTTATGCAGTGTCAGGTAGCGCTCATGGTGGACGAGACAATTTGAACGACGATGGAAGGTAATTCACCCATTGGCTCGCGTGACTGGCTTTGGAGCTCTAGGTTGCAAATGTGGCTTTACTCCAGAGAAAGATGACCTGGCAGTAGTGAGAACGCCAGAAGCTTGAAAGAAAGGACTTCTTCCAGAGGATTGTTGAGAAGTGGAGGTGGGGGGGGTCTTTTTCTAAACGTCCTTCGGAGAAAGAGCTTAGTGAGAGTATGAGCATATATGGTCAGTATTGAAAAGACATTGTTCCACTGTCTGCGACCCGTTTGTGTATCTTTACCCAAGATCTGCAGTGAGGGATTCAAACGACACTATCTGCCTTGTCCGGTCTGAGAATTGATATTGGTTAACGGCAGATTGGAATTTTGGCGTCATTGGTTAGCTTATCCAGTCCAAAGAGTAAAGAGGAATTTTCACAGAAGGATTCAGAGAGCTCGAATCATCTGATGAAAACCAGACTTAGAGAAGAAACAGGGCCAGACGCTACCTTGTGAACGAAAACTCCAGCCATATGGACAGCAAGAGGACAATGAAAGAACATAAAAATGTTATAATGTTAAGAATGATTAAGATGACAGTTCTATTTGCCAAATTCAGGCTATAACCAACAAAAATTCCTGGCAAAGCATCATACTTAACCTACTTTTTCAAGCGTCGCTAACCGTCTACTCGAATCGTCCAACTACATGTCCATCGCGACACTATGAGTAGTTTCAAGAAAAACAGCACTTATAGAATGTGCGTACGCCATATACCAGAAGTTTCTACGTATATCTGTTACCCCATACATGAAATCAAACTGTACTTCCACACTAGACCGTTTTGAGCGGAGGAGGAGGGAAAAGTGTGACCGAATTGTATGGACCAAAGAAAAGACAACACTCAAACTAACCACCTACACATTGCATGACATTTCATGGTCCTTTAATCACGTTGGATTGCGGCCTTGACGCTCCTGCAGAAACTATTAATCATATTTAGAGTAGCTTGCTTTCCTGTAGTAAATAACTCAAATAAAGTATATATATAAAAGTATAATAAATATTATCTAAAATCAAATAATTTATACCCAAACGCCAGGACACATTAAAATACTCAATATGATTAAACGCCAATTACAAAGCACAGTGCACTTGAACAAGTGGAAAAGGTCCTGGTTGACCGATTTGACCAAAAGAATAATCAGCACTAGCCATTCGACCCCTGAATCACTGGTGAATTTACAGTGAGCGTGCGTCCGGCTCGACGGAGCGAGTACCAAAACGCAGACAAAAAGCAAAGTGGGGACCGCACCGTGACCTTGTACCCTGCCGATGCAAAATCCGAAGCAGCACACCAGCACCCGCCCCGGCAAGCAGGGAGGGGTAGTTGAATGGTGGTTGAGGGCGTCCGGTCTCATGAGTCGTTGTTTACCAAACCATCAAAAAATGCGAAGGTGATCGCCAACCGTCGACCACTGTGGACCAAGTTTGTGACTATCACGAGTGTTTGAGACCCAAATAAGGGACATAAATACTCACATTTTCATCTCCGAGCACTTAATGCTCCAAGATGCCCCCGAGCACGGCGAGTGACTAAGAAATTATGAACATGGATTCATGTTAGGCAATCGCTATCCCAACTGACGTTTCAACTGCTCGGAAATCTTAGCGCCACAAACAGGTGATGGCATGCTGCCCTCAACCAAAAATCTATATGACAAACCAGAAAACAAACCAAACAAGACAAAACGGGTCATGCACAAGGGTGTAGCTACATGCTGTCTCGTTTCTAGAAACATCGAGCGACTGTTCGTATAAAACAATCATATCACCCCGACATACAACATAGCGCTCAGTAAAATGTCATTGTCACGATGTCTAAAACAGATACAGACGCTTTCACCTGAGAGTCATCTAACTATCATTTGCATTGTCCGATAAAGCAGCACAAGTCCCGTATCAAATGGAGCATATACTGTCATGCGGACCTCGCCAAACGAAGTGCTACAACTTATGTATATATATTGCAAAAGCGTAAGTTCGGTAGCGAAAGCAATAAGTGTTCAACTCAATATCTTCTATAACTACAAATGACGACAACAACTCCAGACACATGTACAAAGTTAATGTCATCAGATCAAGTGATAACCTGGATTATAGCAAAGTGACAATGACTATCGAATTATTAGCACCAGCATGCGACAACTCATAGGGGAACTACCATAGACGACTCCTAACTGTAGGTGAGATCATAATATTATGTTTATTTAGTAATCGAATGCCAATAAGCTCTTGAACTCTAATTCCGGACTAATTCCATCCAGAATGTTCGGACAACGAGTTTTAAGCGTCCGAACGATCGCGCAAAACCGAACCAAAAAAAACGGAGAAAACGACTCGTTAACGTCGACCGAAGCTCGATTACAAATAGGCTTACAATTCCAACGAAGGGACTCCTCGGACACTATTGGTTATGTTATGTGCTCCAATCGTCCTACCGTTTCCACGCCTGATCCCGATTTTGACCAAAGATACCTTATCAGTTCTCACCTTGTAACTTAGCCATCACCCGCGCTGAATCACGTAAATTTACAGTGTGAGCGTGGTCGGTAGCTCGATCAACGGGGAACACATTTGGATATCAATCTAGTCTGCTGAGGATTTAGGCCTGGCCAGCACCCGACATCCCTATGCAAATGCAAACAATGGTCAATAAATATTTTAATTTTTCATACAAACAAACTGATATGTCGCTCGACACAAACAAACAAGCAGTCAGACTGATAAGTACTTACACTCCGCCTCCCCTACTCATTCTCATTGACCTCTACCAGTGAGTTCTCAAAACAAAAATACTATTTTAACGTTCTGTGCCGAAAGGAAAACCAAAAAAAAAATGGAGGTGACGGTTGTAGCTCCTCCGGCGCAAACCAGAGGCAACTCAACATACTCTCCAGAGTAGATTGTAGCACATTCTAATCTCCGCCTGCCTCGGACTTTCCTATTTGAAACACTCACGTACCGAAATTCGGCAATCAGATTACAATAGGCTTGAAATGTTTTGCGGGGTCGAGATTCGAAACCTCATCCTAGACCTTGACAACCATCTGAGCAATTTCCAAAGCTAATCAGCGCACCACCACCCTCCAGAATCATGTTACGAGGTTCAATAAATAGCAACAGCTTGTAGTTTCTTCCCTTTACGAGTTATCATTTTCGTGTGATGTTTACTACGTAACCTGACCTTGGCACGTCTGACCCGATTTTGGAACCTCAAAAGGCGAAATAGTCCAGCTTCGCCAATCACCTTATCCCCTAAGCACTCTGGTGTTAAATTGACCAGTGACTCTTCGAGCCTTCCAAGCCATCATTTGGGAGGGTGTGACCTCCTGTGACCTGACCGTTTTGTACTGAGGTGATCCAAGATCTAACAGTCACAACATGACTACAAAACCCAGTTCAACCCCTACCACTTATCACACAACGAGATTGGGTTATGCACATTTTATGTGACGTCTTTGCATACGTTTCCCCAGAGTGCGTGATTGGGCTTATGTTCCATCCTGACACTATTACATGGCACCACAAACACCAACAACACACAACACAAAACAAAACACAAAAAATCACTAATCTAACAGTAACGTAGCAAGAGAAACTGGGCAAGGTCTACGAATTCAAGTTTTTATATAGATAACAAACATCTTCTCTCAGTTGTATCCCCTAATGTAGTACAAACACAGATCACTATGTCATTAGAGACCCTATTCTGTCAGCAGATACGTACTCACAGAAACATGATCTCAACCAAGTTTCGTTTGACTACTTGTCATAATAAAGCTTCCTATAGAATGTAGCACGCAAACCTAAGACTCCATTTCCATTCTAACCTTATCTCGGAATTATTTTGCTATATCAATCTCTCGCGAGACCACCATCAGAAAATTCTCGGTCGAATTCCGTGTGTACTTCACAGCTTCTCGAGTACCTTTAAGACTATGCTCCTACTCGATCCGAGAGTTTTAGAAATCCTAAAATTAATCAGCACTGCATCACCCTCCTGAATCACGTAGTGTAATTACATCTGGTAGCTCTATCGTCTCCGAGTTATCGTGCCTACAAACAAACCAACACACACACAACAAACAAACACACAAACA
>CM068954.1:150555376-150574213 GCA_035128595.1 Eptatretus atami
TCACTTTCCTCACTCATATTATCCAATCACTGTTCATGCACGGGAGGGGGCTCAACCAGTTTGTGAAGGACTTTGGCAAAAAAACTTATTGCAGCTGACCCCAACAAAAGTAAGATCGGGAATATTTCTACGATGTCAGAATGGCAAAACTGCAAATACCGAATCCGCAAATGTCACGGGTGGAAACCCTCACATTATTTCCTGATTCTCCTTTTAACTCAATCTTTCTGTATTTTAATTCCATCATCCAATCCAATTTAATTAATTCCAATTTAATTTAATTTATTTAATTAATGCTGTTAAATCATTCCAATTTGACAGCATCATTCCAATCACAAATTAATACCTTTCCATTAATATAACAAAAAAGAAACTCCATTCTGATGTTTTATCCGGATCGGGAGCAGCTTCGTACGGATCGAAACTCAAAATCATAATTGTTTTGAGGTATTTATGAAAACTCCCACCCATTTTAGGACATACACTGCGACCCCAAAACTTTCCACAGAAGGTTTGACGGAGATAGCCCCAAAGCTGAGTGAGTACTTCAGGGTTGGACGGATGGATGGACAGACACTCCTGCTTTATAATATAGATATACATATGGACAAAACATTGAATCACCAGCGTACACGGACATTGTAACATATATGCAAAGTATGGGGCCACCACACGTATGTGACCAGAGTGTGAAATATGCAAATCTCTTCCCAGCAATCCTCTCGAAACTGTGAGGCGAAACAGGAGAGCAATGGTGGACAAAATATGCAGAGTGTGTTGTGAGCATCCTGAAAAGTCAAAGATGGTCAGAAGGGAACTTCATAGGGTGGGATACCAATGCCAGGTTGCTCTGCACAAACCGCTCCAAACACCTGGCAGCACGAGTTTGCAGGTCCATTGGTGCAATGAGCATAGGTAATGGACTGCCTCGCATTGGAGGAATGTGATATGATCTGATGAATCGTCCTTCAACATGTTCTTGACAGATGGACATGTGCACGTGTGGTGACTGTCCAGGGATCTCTACAGGCCCGAGTACCTGGTTCCACCAATCAAAGGTCCTGGTGGTTCCATACTGGTGTGGAGCACATTTTCCTGGCATGGATTGGGTCTAGTCATTCTATTAGAATGGAAGGTTGATGTAGCACACTACGCTAACGTCCTGAGCAATCATCTGCATCTCACGATGCAGCATTGCTTCCCTTCTGGGAGGAGTGTCTTTCAGGATGACAATACTCCAGTCCATGAGGGACATGTTGTCACCGGGTGGCTTGCGGAGCATGAGGACGAGAGTAACCATCTTCCATGGCCCTTCCGATTGTCAGACCTCAATCCCAAAAAGCATTTGTGGAACTTTCTGGAAAGGTACCTAAGAAAGCAGTTTTCGCCTCCATCAAACTAACATTATTTGGAGGACTTCCTTGTGGAAGAAAGGTGCCATATTGCTACGGAACATTTCCAGATCCTTGTTGACGCTACGCCACGTCGTATCCATGCCGTGTTGTATCCATACCATCCTGGATGCCCAATGAATTCAGCATACTACTTGCAGCTTCATCTTGTGCGTCGTGCACATCACCTTTGACTGCACCCATCTCAGTTCAGCTGAGCACATTTTGTATAGCCCAGAAAAATTTAAATACCCACTAAAGAAACATAATAAATCTAGCCAGACATCAAGGTCGAACCACCTTCGTGATTGTCTACCGTATCATGCCAATTGCAAATGACTTGCCTTTTTACATTCACACAATATTTTTGAAGGACAATGATGTTAATGCAGTATGGAGTGCTGTCTTTTATCTTTTTAGCAATGTTTCAGCAACGGCACTTTTCACCATCTTATTTTTGTCTGTTAAGAATTAGCTCTTCATTATAAAACCAGTATTTGTAAATATAAATCTTGATCAACCACAAATGCAAACGTCGCACATTGATCTAGTCTTGTTGGCAGTTTTATCCCTTTTGTAGCTTATTCTCTATTTACCATTACATCGTGTATTTCCCTGTTCTCATCACCAAGTGACTAACACCCAAACGTTTCTCTGTCTCTCTCTGTCTCTCTCTGTCTCTCTCTGTCTCTCTCTCTCTCTGTCTCTCTCTCTCTCTGTCTCTCTCTGTCTCTCTCTCTCTCTCTCTCTCTCTCTCTCTCTCTGTCTCTCTCTCTCTCTCTCTCTCTCTCTCTCTTCTCTCTCTCTCTCTCTCTGTCTCTCTCTCTCTCTCTCTCTCTCTCTCTCTCTCTCTTCCCCCCCCCCCCCCACAGTCAACCCTGAGTGTGTGGACATCGGAAATGGACCAAAATGTGTGTATAATTTCTTCTTTCTGAAAATACCTTTTCTGCTTGCTTTGCATCTCTGTGTTTTATTTCGGTACAATTGTTGTTAGCCAATTAATATTGGATTTGGATTCAATTAATTCAGCATGCTACTTGCAGCATTACAAAGACACAGGGATATCGCTGCTGCAGTGCCCCTGCACGTTTGGGCGCAGATTTGTGATTTGCTCAGTGTGCTGGCAATAGCTCACCTACTTTTTGTGAAAGACACCATGTGGGATCTTTAACGCTCACCAACTAATAACAGAATGTGGGACACCCTATGTTGTTGTCCATCTGATGGATGACATACAAGTTGACGCATGACACACATGTTTTTTTCTTCTTTATTTATAAAGCAGTTACATGGTAAAATAAATGGTTTTAGTTGCTGGCTGTAGTTTTACAATCACTAAGTTGTTGTTTAGGATGATCTTTGTTTTGTAAGAGGCAGTGCAGCATGGCAGATTTGCCAAGTGGCTATTTCTCTCTTAATCCTTTACATTATAATTAAAATATGTTGGTTTTATTGCCTGACCATTTAACTGTAATTTTAATTTGCTGGAAGGCCTGAAGCACAATTTCATTTTGCCTTTGATGATTCGTTGCGACTAATTAAATGTTTAATCATCGCATATGCATGAATACACGTTAGTTAACCATTGCAGGAAAAACCATTCGTTCACATTGAGAGAATTTTCCCTGCAGAAACCTCTGTGCCAAAAGACTCTATTTATTGTCTTTCTTTCTTTTCCATTCCAGTTCAAAAACTGCAATGAACAAAAGTTCTTTGAACGTTGTTCTAACTACTGAGTTATTTACACATTTTGCAAATCAATCGTAAGTCTAGCTGCAGTTTTCGGATAGAAAAGTGTATTACTGGTGTTGATGGTGTTATTCTTAATGGCTCGAGTGTGGGGCTTGGGACCCTAGTGTCCTGAGTTCAAATCCTGCTTGGCTGTTGAATTAATACCAGGTGGGTTGACTCAGCCTGTCATCCTTTCTGAGGTCGGCAAAATAAGTGCCAGCTTGCTGGTATCCTGGTCGGAGTGGCGACCCGTCCAGGATTGTACCCAGTAGCCAAGGAGACTGCTTAAGCAGCACCAACACTCTGCACCACGTACGGTCCCAATGGATGGATGGATGGTGTTCATGTGAGCTTTGTTCATGCACAGTTTGGGATATAATTTTGTCAAAAAATATTCTGTTTGGGGCATGTGGGAGAAGTGGGAGTGACCTGAAATGAGAAAATGAAAATTGAGGGAAGGAAGGGATGATGAGAGGAGAAATAAACGAGGGTAAGGAAATCTGGGAGAAGTACCGTATTTGCATACAAATATAATCCGCGAGCTATATGTTAAATTATTTAGGGGTATACTCCTGTGTGGGTTATACAGTATTTCATCATAATTTATGGCACATGACATAACTACAGAGGTTGAAGTTGAATGATCAAGGAGATACAAAATGAAGCAGTTTTTTTTTTTTTGCAAGTTTAATTGTAATCTCATTAATGACGGTTCTTTCACATATTGTACCTAAACATACAGTTCCTGCAAAAGTATTCACCCCCTACCAATAATGACACATTTAGATGAATTTCAAATTATGTCGAAACAATTTTTCCAAATGAACTTTTGTATTCATAACTGAAGAGATCAAACTAAACAGTTATAGTTGAAGGATGTTACATTACATGTCAGAAATACCTGCAAGAAACATGAACAAATCAAAATTCACTGGTTACAAAAGTATTCGGGCCCTTAGGTCAATACATGGTGGAAGCACCTTTTGCAGCAATGACTGCTGTATGAGTTTTTGGGGAGATCTCGACCAGCTTTGCACAGTGAGATGGTGAAATCTTTGCCCATTCTTCACATGAAAATTGCTCGAGTTCTGCCAAGTTTGTTGGGGATCGTCGATGAACTGCAATCTTCAAGTCTCGCCATAAATGTTCAATTAGGTTCAAGTCAGGTTCAATTTGGGAATTGTTCTGCTGAAATTTGAATCTCCATCCCAGTTTCAGATTCATGGCTGAATCAAGCAGGTTTTCATCAAAGATTCTCCTGTACTTTGCACCATCCATTGTCCCTTCTATCCTGACAAGGTTGCCAGTTCCTGTTGATGAAAAGCAGTCCCATAACATGGTGGAGCCACCACCATGCTTGACAGTAGGGATGGTGTTGACTGGGTGATGTGCAGCATTAGGTTTGCGCCAGTCATAACACTTTGAAAGTAGACCAAAAAGTTCGGTTTTTGTCTCGTCTGACCAAAAAACTTTTCTCCACGTTCCGACAGTGTCATTAGGATGCTTTTTTGCAAACTCTATGTGAGCTTTTAGATGCACCTTTTTCAGAAATGGTTTCTTTCTTGCCACCTGTCCATTGAGTCCAGCTTTGTGAAGGGAACGGGCTATTGTTGATTGACGAATAATGACCCCCATCTGAGACATTGAGCCTTGCAGATCTCTCAAGGTCATTGTTGGATTTACAGTGACCTCCCAAACCAGTTTCCTGCTTGCCCGACTGCTGAGTTTGGATGGTTGACCTGATCTGGCTGGAGCCTGGGTGGTATGATACATCTTCCACTTCTTAATGATGGATTTCACTGCACAGTAATCAAAGGGATAATGAGTCACTTTCAAATAATCTTATAACCCTCTCCTGAACGGTGCTTCTCAAACACTTTATGTCTGACTTCTTTGGAAAGCTCCTTGGTCTTCATGTTTGAACTCTGCCAAAGGATCTGAGATGAAGACTTTACTCCTTCGGTACAAGGTCTCTTCGGAGCATAGTCTCTGCATAGTCCATGAGTGTCAGCTGCGGCTGTATGGACATGTGGCTCGTTTTCCTGACACTGATCCTGCTCACTAGATTCTCTCAGCGAGGGAGCCTCTTGAGTGGAGGAGGCCAACGGGATGACCACGTGCCTTGTGGTTGCAGCAGGTTTATCGGCATCTCAAGGAGATGGGGATGGGCTAGGCATCTGCCTGGGGGATGGCCAGACGGAGGCCCTTGGAGTACCGGCGGAAAGTGGACGCAGCGAAGCGCTGCTCCGGCGCATGCTCCCATACCTAACCTAACCTAACCTAACCTTCATGTTTGCCATGGTGGTTGACCAAGTGAGTTGTACCTTAAAACTCCTTAGATAAGTGGGGATCTTTTTTTTTAAGTTAAACCACTGATTACATACAGGTGAAACCTATTACATTTGTTTTGTAACCTTTCAAACAAATAATTTGCTCCTGAAGAGATTTAAGCTTAATTAGGCAAAGCGTTTGAATTCTTATATAACTGAGAATCATCTGATTTTCTCTGTTAATCTCACTTATTCACATTTTATCTGCATTTTTAGCTTTATCACTTTGGAGTAGTTTGTGAAGACTCGACATGTTAAGGATGATTTGAAAGAATCATGAAATAAGCTCAGGTCATGTGAAAACTTTGGAGGGGGGTGAATACTTTTGCAGGCCACTGTTTGTGCAGCATCTAATTCCAAAACTATTTTGCGTATGGAATAAATTGAGGGTCTCTTCGCTATAAACTTGTGTAAGTATTTTAGTTGTACGAAATCGCCGCTTGAGACATCACTTGCTTTCTTAGACATATTTGCTCAAAAAGAAACCTTGAAATTCAAATCAACTTTTGATATTCAAATTACACATGGAGAAAAAAAAAATTCTCCAAAATATTGTAGCTTAATCATTTTAATTAATTTGTCGTTGACTTCCTCTCTCAGCTTTCACATCCACTGTAATGCATGGATCTCTTTTCATTATTTGCATTTTTATTCATTTATTTTGCATTTGTTATGTATTCATTGCATTTTCTCATTCTTTATTCATAATTATGCATGCATTGTATGGCTTCTATTCTTTCCTCTTTGGCATGGATCCCTCTTGCATGCATTCCTCCTCCTTTCTGTTCTCTTCACACCACAGCCAACATGAAGGACATTGAGAACAATAATCATCAGCAGCAGGCGGATGGTGACCACGCTGCTCCTCTTTCCCCAGCCTTGGCCCTTTCCTCTCCTCCTTCTGCCACCTTGGGCACCCAGGCTGGACTGTCCCTTGAAACAGTGGGTAACCTCCGTCCTACACCTACGCCAGCCTCTTTGCAAGAACGCATATTGTCCGCACCAGGCAGTGAAGAGGCCATAGAACGTCTTAAGGTAGGATTGTTGTCGCATTTTATGCTTTAATTATGTATCTCGAGTGAATCACAGAAATGGTGCAGAAGAAGTATAATTTGTCATGATGGTAAGATTTTACATGCATGCAGTCACTGCAACAATAACCAGTAATCTGATGGCCTTATGGTGATGCCATTAGGCTGATAGCCCAGAGGTTGTTTGTCCAAATCTGGCTGAAAGTAACTGCTCTCATTAGTAAATCGATGCATTTTTATTATTCATCCAGTCGAATTTAAACAGGAAAAGTTTACAATTGAAAAAAGCTGGACTTACTAGTCGGTGAAGCCGACGTTTTGGGCAGTATCCACTCGCCTTAGTCACGGCAGATGTTGAAATGAAGAAGTTTGGGAATCTCCACATAACATCCGCCGGTGGTGGGGTGAGTTGGTTTGTGGACCAATCCGGGCATCACATGATGGTTGCAGACGGTGTGGAAGCGATGCTATAGCCTTGTCCCACGTGCAAGAAAGATGAAATAGTAAAACGCCACTTTTGTTGAGAAATGGTGATTCAGTTTTTTCCCCAAATGCCTTTCTTTACACCTCTAGCAAACCACTTCTATGTGTGTCTGATTGCATGATGAGTCTCCACATCTGATACCATGTACCAAGTCACGTTCTTATCCTTCCGGATCTTGTCCTTAACATGAACTACCTGGCTGTGAAGAATTCTGTTTGGTTTATACGATGTAACAATGCCAAATGTGGAGAAGCATCTTCTCACTTTCTCAGATAGCCCAGTCACATACGTAATGGTCACTCATGTCATTATTTCTTGAAATAATAAAAAAAATGTGGTGCACTCACTCTGATTGAGGAAGACCAAGAAGAAGGCGGATTTGACCAAAAGCTTATCAACATAAAGATCCTCCAGAAGTTACGTCCATGATTCATTTAATTTATTCCAGTTAATATATCAGCTGATGCACCATACTCTGTTACAGAACATTGGTTCTGCCGAAGCAGTTTCTGGGCCAGGATCATGCTTGGCGGTTTGCCATCCCTCTGCCAGCAGTAGTTAGGGAAGGAATTTGTAATTTCTTAATGGTGCCGGTGATGGCTCGCCTCGTCTTCGCAAAGGACACCGTGAGATCTTTAACGTCCACCAACTAATGTCGGCAGACGGGACCACCCAGTTTAACCTCCATATACCTTCAATTGACAAGAGCAATCAATAGTTTCTCACGTCATGACTGTAATCTCATCTCACATAATCTCAACCCTGCTGCAACTAGTGTTTTACAATCATGAAAGAAATGATCCATCTCGTTCCTAAGAGCTGTACACCAACAAGGTCATCTCCATTTCCTTCCGAAGTGTGAATGCTTTGCAATGAAACCATTGACCTCAGGTCAGGTCAGGTATGGGAGCATGCGCCGGAGCAGCGTGTTGCTGCGTCTACTTTCCACATGTACTCCAGGGGCCTCCATCTGGCCATCCCCGAAGCAGATGCCTGGCCCATCCCCATCTCCTTGAGATGCCGATCAAATTGCTGCAACCACAAGGCATGTGGTCAGCCCATTGGCCGCCTCCACTCACGAGACTCCCTCGCTGAGAGAATCTGGTGAGCAGGATCAGCGTCGGGAAAATGAGCCACATGTCCATGCAGCTGCAGCTGACACTCATGGACTATGCAGGTAACAAATATCATTTGAGTCTCTCTCAGCAACCGCTCGTTGGACACAAAGTCGGACCAGCAATAGCCAAGGATTCTCCGAAGAGACCTGGAACCAAAGGAATGAAGTCTCCATCTCAGATCCCTGGTAGAAGTCCAAGTCTCACATCTGTCGAGCAAGACTGGAAGCACCAAGGACCTGAAGACTCGGACTTTAATCCTCCTGCACAGGTACTGACAGCACCACACCATGTGATCCAGTGAATCCATGACTCCCCAGGCCAGACCCAGACATCTCTTGACCTCTTGTTCATAGCCAGCAGAGATAGGAATACCATTGGCAAGGTAAGTGAATCTCTCCGTGACCTCAACATCCTCACCACAAACAGGTACAGACAAGATAGCAGCATCCAAGATGTCAATGAAAGCCTGGATCTTAGTTTTGACCCAGGAAACCCGTAATCCCAGTGGCTCTAACTCCTCAATCAGCACCTTAAGGTCCTCCAAAAGGATAACCAGAGTCTCTGCAAAGATGATTGCATCATCTGCAAAATCAAGGTCAGAGATCTTGACATTCCCAAATGATGCACCGCAGCTTGATCTCTCCAACATCCTCTCCAGAATCCAGTCCATACAAGTGCTGAAAGGTGTGGGGGCCACTACACATCCCTGACGAACTCCAGTAATAACTGGAAATAAGTCAGAGATGTATCACCACATCTCACAGCACTCTCAGTATCACAGTATAGTTCAGACATCAGATTGAACAGTTTTGGTGGGACCCCACAAAGACCAAGAATCCTCCAGAGGGCATCCTGATTCACTGAATCAAACGCTTTACAAAGATCAGCATAGGCTGCAAAGCAGCTCCTGCTGAAACTCTCATCTGCATTTGGTGAGGACCCGAAGGGCAAGGATACGGTCAATAGTTGACCTATTTGGTGTAAAGCCTGACTGCTCTGGGTGCTGGTGCTCAAGCAGATGGTTGCGAACCCAATTAACAATTATTCGAGCACATACCTTGCCTGGCACTGAGAGCATCGTCACCCCTCAGTAGTTGTTGTAGTCTTGGCGATCACCCTTCCCTTTCCAGAGAGGGACAACAATGCCCATCTTCCAATGAGTTGGGATGATGCCTGTGTTCCAGGCAGAGCACAGAACTGCATATAACGACATGAGTACAGCATTTCCATCAGCCTTGAGAAGTTCAGGATTGATGCCACAAATCCCAGGAGCTTTACCCTGTTTCAACCGGTTCACCGCAGCCTGTGTTTCCACAAACGAAGGTGGATCGCAGTTGATTGGAGGGTCAGCAATAGGGATAGTAACACCCTGACATCCAACTTAACAGCTCATGGAACAGCCTGGTTCAGCCACTCAAAGTAACCGGCCCAGTGCGCCTTCACTTCAGACTCCTCTGTCAAGAGCCCACCACCCTCCGCTCTAAATGCAGTACATCAAGGGACGGGCTTGGAGGAATGCAATGCACGACTTCACCTGTAATCAGGACAAGAATCACCTGACCACAGCTGATGCTCTACCCCCTGACATATTACGTTAACATTGGCCTCCTTGTCCACCCTCAGCACACATACAGTTTTACGCCTCAACTCATTGAACAGCTCAACTCTGCCATTAAGCCTGGCCCTTCAACTCTGGTCAATGGTATCCAGTGTCCCTTGAGAGACAAAATTCTTCTTCACCCTCCGGTGAGTTGCAAGACATCCACCGGCAACATCAAGGATGGTGTTCTTGAAGGCACTCCACAACTCTTCAGGAATCTCCAAAGCACCCAGGCCCCCCACCCCACAAATCCCCACTCAATCTGTTCACAAACTCCTCAGCTGCCCTCTCGTCCTTGAGCTTGCCAACATCCAGCCAAGGCTGGGATGGTACCATTCTACTGGATTTAAGCTGCAACTTCAGAGTTGCTACAACAAGCTTGTGGTCAGTATTGAGGAATTGAGCACTTCAGTCGACCCTGCAGTTCTGGATCATCCTCCAGCGACCATCAACGAGCACATGGTCAATCTTCTTTGCCACACCACCAGTGGATGAGCCTGTGGGCGCTGAAACCATGAACCAGCCACCCTAAGTCCATGACTTCTTGCAAAGTCAAGGAACTTAGTGCTATTCTGGTTCACAGTTCCAGACCAGTGGGGACCAACACACGTTTCATAACCATCCCTATCAGTTCCAGTCGATGCAGATCCATTTAGGCAGAGTGGGAAATGGCGTACATAAATCTTGTTATTGCACAGCTCTTGACAACTTGATGTACGTTTTTTTACAATTATTTACATACCTAACCTCTGACATGCTAATATAACTGTATAAGGATATGTTGTTCTTTATTAGCTTATTATCATTTGTCTTTAATCTGTTGGTAACCTGCCTTGCAAAAATTTACTGTACCATTACTCATTAGCTTTAATGAAAATTAGACAAATTTTTGTTTGAGTTGTTGGCGTTATTTTGTGTGTGTCATTACCCCTAAAATGTGTCATTAGCAAGGAATATTCAAAGTGCAGAGTTTTCTGCTTTAGTGTCTGTGAGATTGGAAATTACAAACAGGTTTACAGTTCTCGAAATAGCAAAACAGGCCTGTCAACCTTTAGAAAATAACAGTTGGAATCTACCTTGGAGATTTTTAATTTTTTATTTTTTGCATCAGTGAGGTTCATGGAGTGAACACCCAACTTTTGACTATTTTATCACTTGATATTAGCATGGATATATAATTCAAGTGGTCACAAGGGAGGCGGTGAGATTCTTTCCCGTAATGTTTCTTGTCTGCTCGGAGGACTCCCTCGTATTGTACCTCTGATGCACGTGTTTCAGGAGACCGAAAAGATCATCGCAGAGTTAAATGAGACCTGGGAGGAAAAGCTGCGGAAAACTGAAGCCATTAAAAATGAAAGGTTGGAGAAAGTTTGCGTTTTGCGGTCGCCCTCTCCGTTGCTTTCATGTTACAATTTTTCCTCATGTGGGCAGCGATTGTGCCATAGAGGGGCAGTTAATGACCTGTTTTCACTCTGTGATGATAACACTGACCATATATGCACACAATTTCCCTCATACTCAACTGAAAGTCAAGAAAGTTATAACAAACCATATATCCTGGCTATGCAGGCGATGTACTGTAGTTGACCCACTCAGCTTGTAAAGTGGAAATTGGCCACATGTTTTTGGTTTTGAGTTCTGAAGAACTTCAATGTGACATGTAAATGAGTTGGAAGATGATAATTTATTTGAAGATCCTTTCACTTTGGTATTGTATAAGTTTTACAATAACAAGCTTTCAACAAAATGGCCCCAGTGTAATTATCAATAGAATGAGTTTATAACAAGTGGACCACTATATAATTATCGATGGAATGCATATGATCATTCTGATTTGTGTTTGAATGAACTTGTTCTTTTTGTGTGGTCTTAGGGAGGCCTTGTTAGCAGATATGGGTGTGGCGATTCGTGAGGATGGAGGGACGGTCGGTGTGTTCTCACCAAAGAGGGTGTGTTATTCTCATGATGCCCCTTTCTGCAACACACACACACACACACACACACACACTGCTCCATGCTCTTTACGGAGCCTCGGTTCTGCCGAAGCAATCCCCTGCCAGGGGTTAAATCCTGGAAGGATCACCACTTTGACACATGAAACTCGACTGAGGGTGCTAGAATTTGGAATTGAATCAAGGTGCTTCCGATAACTTGCCTCCTCCTTGCAAAATACATGGTGGGGTCTTTAATGTCCACCAACTAATATTAGCAGACTGGATATAGGCGTAACATCCATCCGAGGGACGATGCACATATTAATGCATCCCCTTGCCTGTTGAACACCAGGATGACAGTTTATAGCTGGGTCCAGATTCGAACACAGTCTCAACAGCTCAGAAGTGCGTGTGCATACCTATAGGATATCCTGCTGTCTCACTTTCTGCAGTCACTTGTAATATACAGATCGAAAATAACCAGCATGTCAGGTGTACACACAAATAGTTTGATATCCATTCGCTGGCAATCACACCAAATTTTCTACATGCATGTCTGTGTCACCCCAGATTCCAAAATTTGAACTTCACCCTTTCAGGTGCAAAGGGAGTGACCTTAAATCTGAGTTATCTGGACTGGGTTCGAATCCTGACATGACTATAAACTATCAGATTGGTACGCTTCACAGGCATCAAGTTGCAGCATAAAGGGGGTTGTCTCTCAGATTCACATTACGCTGGGTATCCCATCTGCTAGCATTAGTTGGTGGACATCAAAGAGCGCAGAGTGTCGAACGTGAAGAGTAGGTGACATATCGCCATCGTGCTGAACAAATTCCAAATTCCTGAACCTTCAGTCGAACATAAAACCTGGCCGGCTGGTTTGTGAAAGATTTGTTCCAAAAACATTCTCTGTCGACCCCACAAGAATGTGGGAATAAGTTGGGCCTTTATATAAAAATGTAATCGATGCGTCTATACTTGCGATAATTTGCTGAAAAGCCATAGAAACCATTTTTATAACTTTTCATCATGGGTCACACCATTCTCACATGTTACCCTTTCTGTTTCTCTCGTGTGTACTCTATTTCCACGGTACTTTAATTTGACTTTGACTCGATAATTGAGAAAATCCTCTGATGTAATGCCTTTCAAGCATAAACGAGTTCACATACACCCTGCAGGTACAAACATCTTTCTGATTTGTTTGTTTTTTCTTGCTTCATAATCTTCATTCATCATACCAAGTGTTTTTATTTTACGGTATGCTCTCTTCTTGTTATTTTGCTGATTAACTATTTTTATTGATGCTTTTCTTCATCCTTGCACGTCCCATAAATCTTTCTGTCAATCTCTTCTTGTGCACTATTCCGTCGGTATTCTTTTCCTCCTCATTTTATTCATGTTTTTCAAGACGACTGCTGGCACTGTGAGTGGACAACAATGTGAAGTATTGTCCAATCTTGTTGGGGTGTTTACCCCAAGAGAGGTTTGTTCATGTTTTGTTCCCTATACTTTGTGTTTGCGGTGTGTTCCTCAATCCTTGTGATTTCAATCCGTGCCTTTCCTTTCATCCATCCCCTTCTCCCTTTGCCCCTTTATTTTGACCATCTCTTGGTTTCATTCTCTACAGCATTGACACCTGATGTGCCCTTTGCTGATTTTATCAAATAAAGTTGTAATATTGTATGTCATTGCAATATAAGAGCGACACAGAGCATTTAAGTATGCAGAGCCTTACTTGGGTATTTATCGAGGCGACTGCTTTCACACACCGGGGACGCTATATTAATGTTGATCTGCGTGCGGACTCGTAGACACACACACACACACTGACACACAAACCAATTGCAATAGCCTCTCCATTTCCTTCGGGATTGGGCAAGGCTATTAATAACATGTGTTACAGACACTCGTCTCTCGATGGGGGGTGGTTGTAGTTGGGTTACATTAGGTGATGAAGAGGGTCTTCGAGCTCTAAAGGGTCTTAGGGTGTTAAGGTTTGAAAGGTCTTCTGTGTCTTAGGCTTATAAATGGTCTAAAGGGTCTTAGGTGTCTTAAGGGTCTTAGGAGTCTAAAGGGTCTTCATAGTCTTAGTGGCCTGAGGGGTCTTAAAAGGTCTTAGAGTTCTATAGGGTGTTAGGGTTCATTTTTTTTTACTCATGTGATCTGGTATCGTATGTGTGGGGTGAGTGAGTGTGTGTGCTAGTTTGTTGTTTTTGTGTTTCCGGTGAACGTACATGGCTGGGTTCACGTCCGGGTTGGACATGGTGATGTATGGGTTGCGTGATTGGTGGAGTTTCCATTTAGTGGTGTTCATGTGTGGGTGTGGTGTTGGTGATCGAACGTGGAGCAATCAAAACACAAAAACAAAACTAGAACAGCACTCGGGAGAGCACACACTTCCGCCAGGCTGAACAGTTTACATTTTGTATCCCACTAATAGACCGGATCTGGATCCGGACCTAAACCAAGATCGAATTGGCTTGTTCTTGTAACCTAACCAACTCATCCACCAAGTATTGTCATAACTCGTCCACAACTTTTTGTAATACCTTGCTATATAGGTCTATCATTTTTGGCCCCATCGCTCAATGGTAATGAATAACTTTAAAAAACAATTCTCGTGCCTGGATCCGGATCCAGATCTTCACCAAAATCGAATCAATTCTTCCGTTTTACACACCCGACCTGTCCACCAAGTTTCGTTCGAATCTGTCCACAGCTTTTTGAGACATCCTGTTATATATTGTTTTGAGCCCTATCTCTCAATGATGAAGAATCACTTTAGAAAATTATCGGGTCTGGATCCAGATCTTCACCAAAATCGAATCGATTCTTCCTTGTCACATACCTAACCTGTCCACCAAGTTTCGTCCAAATCTGTCCATAACTTTTTGAGATATCATGCTCACAAGCGGACAGACTGACAGCGATGAAAACATAACCTCCGCCCACCTTCGGTCGCATCGGTAATTAGCACACACGCACACGCACACGCACACACACACACACACACACACACACACACACACTGTTTGACATTTTATTGCGAGTGAGTAATGCAAACAGCAGAGCAGACCATCGATGATGTGATTAATTCATGGTTGTTGCTTAAGGTTCAGCAAAATAAAAACGTTCTTTTACACCTGGCACATAACTAAATGAATTATCACCTCGAGAATACAAGCAGACACGTGCTGTGGCTCAGAGTCTGTCAATCTGAGAAAGCTCATTGAGAAGCGTGTAAAACGTTGCCTGAGACCGGATCTGCTGTTGATTATTACTTCAATTATAAGATTAGATATCGTTAGTTTTTGGTTGGTCTTTTTCTTACTTCTTTGGTTGGTTACGCCTTTTTCTTCTTTATAAAATGCTATATATTTGCTATACGATATACATATTGTTGCGAATTCGCGCCCGCCGGCGTGCGAACGGCCACGTGACTCGAATGCCGGCCGCCTCGCCCACCGGACGACAATTCTGTCGTGACCCTCCGGGAACTATCGCCCGGAGCCAGTCACGGTGGGCCTTTCGACCTCACCACGATCGTGCCAATCGGCCACCCGCGTGGGATAGGGTTGTTCGCCAAACTCGACCTACTAAGTACCCACGCGGATGGCAAACCGGCGATCGCACCTCACCGCAGGTCGACTCCGGACACGGGCCGCTTAAGCGGTCCGTTCCGTGCTATCGGGATAACCGAGCGTGTTATCGTCGGCCTCGACGGTTCCAATTAATTATCGGGCGTATCAAGCCCACTACGAACCCTTTTACGTGAAGCAAGATGGAGATTCAAACGAAGGAAAGGACGCAGCGAAACGGGGAACAATTCAACATAAATGCACATTTATTTCACACACAGACACAAACACACATATACAGCCAAACAGAATCAGAATGCACATATATCAAGTACAACAAAAGAAACAATGACGCAGACTACTACCGAATACGCGAACACTCGGCAACACTTATACAGTTCTACTTTACAGACGGCGCCGACAACATTTACTCAAAAGCAAAAGAAAAGGCCACCCTCAAAGCAAGGGGCAGACGGGGCCCGTGGCCAATATGTGCGCGTGACCTGAAGGAGCGGCCAGGCCGCGAGACCGGGGGGTCCTACCCGCGTCCTCGTGACGAGCCGCAAATGTCGCTGCGCGGCGGTGCCCCAACTTCGTGCTCCTTCGCGGGTTTCGTTGGCACCGCTTGGAGTGGGGTGGAACGGGGCCCCTTTTTGCACTCTCTCAGCGGGGGAAAAGGGGGGATTGTTGATGCCCTGGGGAGGAGAATGGCGTGCTGCTTGGGTCCCACGACGAGCGATCCCACCGCGACCTCGTCGCCGACCGCCATCTTCCCTGCCTCGGACCCGAGCTCCTTGGCCTCTTCCCCCAATTCTCCTCACCGACTGCAGAAACCACTCGATGCCTTCCCCACCCGACTTGACTCCGTTCTCCAACCCGACTTGACTCTCAAAACCCTCTCCCGTTCTCTGCCGTGCGCTCGGCGTTTTATAGGCCGGCAGGAGAACCCATATGCAAATTCCCGGATCAGGATCACCTCGGGGGCGGAGCCACGCTCCCCATTGGTCGGAGGAAAGGGGGGCGTGAACCTCCCCTGATCCTAGAATTTGCATATCTCGTTTCACACAGACGCGCCTGGAGGCGGAGCCAAGCCGCCCCGCGCTTGCTAATTGGACGGATCAGAAGTGGGCGTGTAGCATTCCTGATCGAATTTTCCCTCGGAAAGGCCGCTATTTGCACTCGCGGGCTCGGTGCGTATCGCTGAACGAGCCCAGGACAGCCCGACGCTCAGTGTTCACAGGTGGTGCGGGAATGGTCATGGTGCCGTGTGGAATGGCATGATGCGATGATGTGGGAGCGAGTTGTGACGGTAAAGGTCGTGGCTGTTGGCGTTGTTGTCTGAGGGTTGGAGCGTGGTTGCAGTTGGTGACGATGGCTGGCGTGGTGGTTGCGGTGGTTGTTGTGTGATGGCGGTTGGGACGTGGCTGGTTCAAAATAAAGATAGAACAGAAAAACGGCTATCTCAAAGCGTCGCAGCCCGAATGAATCACATAAATTCCCTTTAGACAACGGGTTTGGGCTAACTACACATGTACTTAGAGATATCTCACCTACGGGACCTGAATGGTGGTTTGCGAATTTCCACAGCCGTAACAATATATACGGCTCTGGAAAAAAATAAGAGACCACTCCAAAAAATTTTTAATCAGCATCTCTACATGTATGGCAGCCATTCCATTCCATGTCTGTTGAATTCCAACACAGACACACCTCATTCTACTTCATGAGGTACTGATTAGGTGATCACCTGAACGAATCTTATTTAACAAGGAAAAGTATAAAAACCACTGCTGTGGTCATCACTATCCTCTTGCAATAGACCAGCTGGATGGCAAAAACAGTGCTAGTAGTACCTCAAAAGTAATTGGAATCAAAAAAATAACTATTGACCATGCACAAGAGTTGAAAAGAAAAGTTTTGAGTGAGGAAAAGAAGGGTTCAATCCGGCTTTACTGGCAGAGGGATACAGTGAGCGTCATGTTGCTTCCATCCTTAAAATTTCAAAGACGGCGGTTCATAAGAACAAGGTCAAGCAGCAGACATTGGAGACAACAAAGCTACAGACTGTCAGAGGGCAAAAACGACCTTCCACTGACCGGGATGACCGCCAACTCATTTGAATGTCACTCAACAACCGCAGGATGACATCAAGTGACCTACAAAAAGAATGGCAAACGGCAGCTGGGGTGAAGTGTACGGCGAGGACGGTTCAAAACAGGCTCCAAGGGGCAGGGCTGAAGTCGTGCAAAAGCTAGAAAAATGCCCTTCATCAATGAAAAGCAAGAAAGAGCCAGGCTGAGATTTGCAAAAGACCATAAGGATTGGACCGTAGAGGACTGGAGTAAGGTCATCTTCTCTGATGAGTCCAATTTTCAGCTTTGCCCAACACCTGGTTGTCTAATGTTTAGACGGAGACCTGGAGAGGCCTATAAGCCACAGTGTCTCGCACCACTGTGAAATTTGGTGGAGGATCGGTGATGATCTGGGGTGCTTCAGCAAGGCTGGAATCTGGCAGATTTGTCTTTGTGAAGGACTCATGAATCAAGCCACGTACAAGGTTGGCCTGGAAGAACACTTGCTTCCTTCTGCTCTGACAATGTTCCCCAACTCTGAGGATTGGGTTTTTCCAGCAGGACAATGCTCCATGCCACACAGCCAGGTCAATCAAGGTGTGGATGGATTTCTACTCATTCCATCCAGCAATTCAGGAGTGCATAGGAGTCAAAGAAACACACAGTATGATAAATCCCACACTTCCATGATGTCTTGTTTTCAAGTAGAGAATTGACTCTTGTTTTTTGACTTGTAATACCCCCTCACACCGGGAGCGGCGCTATTCAATACACATTTACATAAAGAATCGGGGCGCTCCCCCCACCATGAATCTCTTGGACTATCAATTTTTTTATCATCTAAAATCTTCTCGTGCACACCTCGAGTACAACCACCAGTTTTCAACTCATTCCGTCCACTGGTTTGGGAATGCATATCCTACTACATTAAAGAAGGCAATTATCTGCATATACTGTTATGTTGTAATCTGAAAAGCATATAAAAACACGGGCTGGCCTGACCTACACCAAAATTTGTACATGTGTTGGTAGCTCCTAGGGTCTGGTCATGGACACAACCATCCCCCCCCCTCGTTCTGGTGGGCAGGGGGGGGGGACATTTTGCCAATACTCGTGAAGGGAGGTGGGCTGTTTCTCGTCAGTAAAATAAACAAACAAACACTTCCCAAAATATATACAGTAGTTTGATTAGTTTTGTTTCCACCAACTGTCAACATAAGGGTTCTGCAGTTCGGGACATCTCCGAGGTGTTGCATTATACATTGTTAATTCTAAACAATGACCTCTTCTGCAGACAAGTCAAATGAGACTTAAACATTCATTGTGCACAAAGTCGACTATTGTTTCTTTTCAATGACCTTTGCCTTTGTTTCCATTTATTGTTTGCCATTTGAAACGTAATGCATCAACCTATGATTATTGCCATTTTCAAGCAATCTCTCTTTGTTCGACGTTTGATTGCAATAATTGCTTATAAAATGTTGATAATCATTTGTTATATTTCTTCATCTTTTTGAATGATGTATGCATAATGCTTTTAAATTACAAATTTTCTTGAATTT
>CM068954.1:150578469-150602495 GCA_035128595.1 Eptatretus atami
TTTTGCACCTCTTTTTATGCAGGGCAGTAATGTTTGCTGATTTCCAATCAGATGGCAAATGACCTTGAGCAAATGAGAGGGTGAATAGAAGAGAGGGAGGGGGTAAGCAAGAGTAGAGGAACAGGTTTTTAGGACACGTGGGCTGATGCCGTCTGGAGTGGTTGCAGAATTTTTGATACTTTTTTTTGTTGTTGATACAGAATACTTGATGCAAGCAATAAACTATCATTTTACAATTCTGTGCATGCATTTTGCCGTCGTTCTGTGAAATGGTTCATTGTGATGGATTGTTGTTGTGGAATGTGGCGGTGTTGCATCAGAAACCAAATATGGGACTTTCTTATTCTGATCTTTTATTCGTGGTTCTCTCGTTGATTATTCCCAGGCGAGTTATATTTGGTTCTTTGCATGATGTTGTCATATTATTTCTGGCTTTGTTTTCAAATTCTTATTATTTGGTCGGGTGGGGATTATGTTTGTAGTCTGCAAGAGATGGAGGTGCAGTATAAAAGGGAGAAGGAAGAAGCTGACCTTCTGCTGGAGCAGCAGCGACTTGTAAGTTAATGATTGTGTAACCTTATTTACTCCTTCCTTTTTGTTGCTTATGTTGCTTCTTTTGTTATCTGTCTCTGTTTTGTTTCTCTTCCAATTCCTGCTTTCCTGCTGCTTTTGCTTGCTGATAGATAACCTCACCTCATTCTTTATGCAACACTTGGTCTCGCTACCCTCGTCACCTCCCCCCCTCCCCCCTCATTCTTGATCCCTGTCCTGGTCTCACTCTCCACTTTGCATCTGCTTTTTATCTTGCTAGTCCACCAGTTATTCTTTTGCTGTTTTCATCTTTTACGAACAGTAAAATGACAGGTATAACAATGAAATATATATGTATATGGCAGGCATTGTTTAACTTGGGAAATGTTTTGTGATGAAAGGTTTTCCCTGGGAATTTGGCTCATTTTTGCCTAAAAAGTTCCCACCTTGAATGTTTTCTGTCAATAAGTCTAACATTTCTCAGCAACAACAGCTGGTACTGCATGGAAAAGGAAAACTTTTCACTTAACATCACTAACCCTGTTTCCAGAACACTTTTGAAATTCATCTTAGACTTCTCTTTTTCTGGCTTTGTTCTTTAAGAGTGCTACCTGTTACTCAGTTATATGCTAGATTTAGATGCTTTTGCTGCTTGAGTAGTTGTGTGGTGAACTGTTTGCAGCTCACCTATGATAACGTGGCTGATTGACATTGCAGTCTTTGTGGAATGAAATAACTACCTTCTTAAGAAACATTCTACCATTTTTATTTATATGGTCTAAAGGTCATAGAGGACCGACAACACAAATTACGAACGCACATGCCGACTGTTACATGAGATAACAATGTACTTGACTTCAGACAAACACAGCCACTGACCTTGGAGGAAGTGACGTCACTTCCCAGGGCACCTGGGTACCGATGAGGCCATCTTTGTGACGTCGCCTTTTTTCTGCAATCAGCAAGGCAATAAAGGAGAAATCTCTCCCCTCTCCTCACCCCCCCAACCATCCCACTCCTATGGATGCCAACCCATGGGGTTCATCCATGCTCTATAGTCTATACTCTTAATGTTCAGCATCAGAGCGAGGATACAGCATGTAATATTTTTAAAGCTATCACTCGGCCAGGGTTGGGATCGAATAGCCAACCTCCCAGAATCAGAGTGGATGCTCTAACCATTACTGTATCCCATTGAATGGTTATTTTGACACGTTTTGACATGTAACAGCTTCATTGCAATTTCATGCTCTCTCAGAATTATTGGAGGATATTAAAGCTTGCCACCTTTTTCTAACACCGTGCATTAACCTCTGGTAACCACTGCCTTCTTCTAACAACAAACAATAATTGGTTAATCATGACCCATGACTATATTTGAATTATGTGGTATGTCCTCACATAATTGTACACTGCCCCTTCCGAATTCCATATCCAGGCGATGCATGACGTCATCGCCAGGTGCCGAAGGAAGGAAGGGACTCAGTTTTCACTCTGTTTTCTTGTTTGTTTGGTTGTTTGTCTGGGCAATATCTCTGGGCGATATTTGATTAATCAATTAATTGATTGATTACTTAATTATTATCGATTTATGAATTACTTATTTATTTTATTTCTCATCTGGGTGATATCTCAGGCACCGTTTGAGCAAGGAAGCTGATATTTAGACACGACAGTGAACAAGTGATTTGGCTATAAAGGGTATTTTTTGATTTATTGATTAATCAATTTATCAATTAATTATTAATTTGTTAAATCAATAATTAATTTTCAAAAAGTTACACATTCAGATGAAACAGTGGTGGTTTCGGTATGCTATGAGCCAATTGATTAAGAAATTAATTATTTTACGATTATTATTTATTTATTTTAATTATGCAATGAATCAACTAATCAATTATTGTACACCACTCCCCCACAACTCCGTCTCCATGTGCTGCATAGCGGCATCACCGGGTGCCGGAGGCACCCTGAAAAGGTCGCTTGCTGGAGGATTTGTTATTTATTTATTTTGCATGGGGCGGTGTACTTTAAGTGTACCTCTGCTTGTTAAAATTTCTTTTAAAATACTCATTACACTGAAGTGTTTATTACTAAGGAACCTGAAACAGGTATTTTTTTTGAAGTAGCTTAAATTTGTTTATATATAAGAAGGGCATCGAGCAAGCATATGATAATCCACATGAATGTTGCGTTGAGGTATTTGAAGCTGAGAGATTAAAAAGGGTATCAAAATCAAATTCTTAAAGCCAGATATCAATGTATATTTCGATTTATATTTTTTAATGAAATATAAATTCTACATGTCAAGGATTAGTGTCACCCATTTGTCCAGAATGGTGTTTTTACCTGTTTAATAATTCTTTCTTTAAAACAAAAGAGTGTGGGTCAATCACTCTTGATCTGAACAGTTTCATTTCTCTCTGGAGTGGCTAACTTATTCCAACAAAAGTTTTATCGGGACACCCTGGGTTGAAGGTATTTAAATTGAAAAGTGATTTGTGCCTTTAGTCAAACCTGAAATGATTTGTACAGATAAACTTTCCTGACCATCGTGGTTTTCTGTAAACAGTTTTGAGCTTGCTTCTTTACCTTTTGGGGGTTTTACTCAGTGGCACCATTTCCTTTCCACTTGCATTTAGAATATTTCCTTTTCCTTTGCTTTATGATAGTGCTAGTAGCGTTCTTGTAATTTGATAAATATTTAATGCGGGACTTTCAAAATGACGTGTGAACGTTAAATGAGGCCTTTTGCGCAGGTGCTGTATGTATGTTTTCAGTGACTCGGTTCTGCTCGATGGGCACTTTTAACCTGCCGTTGCTAGCATGAAATCTGTAATTAAAATCCATCTTTTAAACTTAATTACCAGCATTTAGATGAAAGAGTGGCAGTTTCGAAATGGTTAACCATAATTGTTCTGTTCCTGAATGCAAATCGGACTCACGAGAATCGAGGAAATACGAGAAATATCCTTGGATGAGAAGTGTTGGGTTCGTACCATTTCCTGTTAATACAAGCGAGTGGCCATAGTGGAGACACACACACACACACGGACGCACGCTTCAACTTTTAGCAATATATGCAAAAATCTTGTCGCCCCGGAACTAAACAAACAACATATTTATAACAGCACTCACAGCTCCCATAGCCCACACCTCACAACATCATTAATAGTAAATATCGTAATTTTAAATTTAACCTGTACATTCAGAAGCTCCAGATATATCTTTCCCATCAATTTTTAGAACCACACAAACTTGATACACAGTCCATTGACTGGTAGCGATCCATCAGGGGTTTGTGTAACACATGTCCCTCCACTCGGGCCTTGCACCAGTCCACATGGTCGGGAGTTTGTAGTACGATCAGCTGCCCATTTGGCGAACTGAGAAAATTCTCCCAAGTCTTTTGTTGTGCAGAGGCACAGCCCTTTCTCTCGGGTACTTTTCCAAGTATTTTCAGGTTATTTTCGAAGCTTGGTGAGCCATTTCAGGTAACAATCCTTATCTCATACACATGGAAATACTTTATTTTGCCATGACACAGCAGCTTCCTGAGTTTTCTGTGCATGCGCTCCGAGCATTCTGAGGTGGGTTATGTCATTTCGAAAGTCCTGTATTTTGTCATGTAAATAATTATCGATATATAAATATTTGATTTGCTGCTATCCCTTTAGACCATGTCGTGAAAAAAAAATCTACTTTTAAAAAAGTGTTAAGTTACGTTTTGCTTATTTGTAATGCCATTATTTTGATTTGTAAAATCTTCTGCTCTGAATGTTATTGCAAGTTTGCTTCAAGTCAGTTGAGATTTGCAAGTTTTTTTTTCCATATAATTTTGATTTGCATTTTTTCCACCCCCCCCCCCATTCTCCATTATTTGACTACCTTCATGCAATCTCCATTCTCCATGAACCACCTTTCCATTGCATACAAACGAATGAACAAAATAAACTCGAACTACACACAATTGATTCAGGATGGGGACTCAGACAGTGGTGATGATTCTGACAAGCGGTCTTGTGAGGAAAGTTGGCGCCTTATAACTTCCCTTCGTGAGAAACTGCCACCAAGTAAGTTGCAGACGATAGTGCGTAAGTGTGGCCTTCCCAGCAGTGGAAAGAAACGTGAACCCCTTCGTGTCTACCAAATCCCTCAACGCCGACGACTTAGGAAGGATCCAAAGTGGGTGATCATATCTGATCTCAAAATCCAGGCAGTGAAGGAAATTTGTTACGAGGTGGCTCTCAATGATTTTCGCCACTCACGGCAAGAAATTGAAGCCATGGCAATTGTCAAAATGAAGGAATTGTGTCGCATGTACAGAAAAAAAGACCCTAATGAAAAGGACACGTGGCGAGCGGTTGCCCGGGATGTTTGGGACACTGTGGGTGTGAATGACGAAAAAGGTGAAGAAGGGGATGTGCCAGGGGTAGCCATTGCATCTACCACTGCCAGCAATGGTGCAAGTGTCTGTGAAACGAGAATTGATGACCCCAACAGTGCTATGAATCATAATCCTAAAACAGACGTTGATGATCTGCGGCACCACATCAACAAGCTGTCGGACATTTTGCACGAGGTGAAAGAGCAAAACAACATGAAGGACGAGGAAATCCAGCGCCTGCGTGATCGAATGATGAAGATGGAAAAAATATTGCCATTTAACGAGGACAGAGAGCACAGTGGCAGTGATGATGGAAATGAGGAAAACCAGAATATCATAGAAAAAGAACTCATGCAGCTGGCAAAGCTACTGATTGAGAAACGAGCACAAATTGGGAGAGACACTTGCAAGGAAGATGATAACATCGATAAGCTCATGGAAGGGGATTCTGAATTTAGGCGTGGAAGATGGCAATGGCTAAAGCAAGAGCAGCACAAGCTGCAGAACCTGCAGCAACAGCAAATTGTGAAGAAACTGCGGCAGCAGTCACGTCATCTGCCAGGCACTGGTCGCTTCATCCCACCTTATGACCACAAGCTCCGCTTCCCTTTCAAGAGCAGCCCTCAGCATCGCAAGGAATGGCCTGGTGGAGGATCTGTGGAGAATGGAGAAGAGTTGAAAGAAGGCTCAGATGAAGATGGTGCTTGTAAAGTTGATGATCTGCAAAATCACTCAAAGAAAATTGCTAGCGATGGTGGGGATGAAGATTCAGCACCCCCGGTGATGCTAGTGAGGGAACGATCAAACAGTTGGAATAATGGTGCTCAAAGAGGGCATGATCGTCGATCAAACCGCCAGCTTCATCGACAGCAACATCAGCCAAATAACCAACACTTCCACAATGGTCAAAACTACCATAGAACTTACCATGGGCAGTATCCTCATCAGAACTACCAACAACAGCACCATGGCTACCATCGGCATCAACGGCAACAGCAGCGACAGCTGCAGCAAGGAGAGCAGCATCAGCAACAACAGCAGCAACAACAATGGCAGAAAAGTGAAGTGTGGAGGCGAAACTCTTTTTCCGGTACGGGTGGATCTCGTAGGAAAGATCATCGCCGTTCTTGGAATGGTGGGGAATTATCTTACGGCCAGCAAAGAGTAGATGTCCACGGACACCAGACAGTCCCAATATTGGCACCACAAACCCAACAGTTGACACAGTTGCCACCTCCAACTCAGCATTTTACTCAGGCTTACTGGTTTGGGGAACGGCCGAGATATGAATGTGGTTACTCTTCAGATGACGGCGGCTATCCTACATTGCTTCCGATGCCTGCGACTCGTCCACAACAGTTAGGAGTGAACCCTTACGCTCCACCATTTGTTTCATACACACCACCACCTCGCATGCGCCGTCAACAGTCAACACCAGACCTGAAATCGTCACGTGAAACAGACGTTTAATGTTTCATGCCTGCTGTGCGCTACTATTCCTGCCTCAATCACTTCAATACGTTGTTGAACACAAAAGACCGTTAGATGTCGAATCTTATGCAAATCTATGATGGTGGATGGATGTGGCAAATGACTGAGGATAAGTGGCTTGAAAAATGCTTGAAGGTCGAGCGACCATGACAACAAATGGATGTTCTCTTTTTTTAAATGCTTGATGGTTGAGTATCTGAAGTGTATGAACTGTTTACCTACCTTGAATTGCTATGTCGCCAAGTAATTTGTATATTTTATTGGCCTTCGATGGAACATTCTTTTCGAGTTTGTAAAAGTAAAACAGATATAATCTTTATTGGATCTTGGTTTAAAAAACAAACAAACATTCTTTTGCCATTGAAGACAGTTGTAAGGTGAGACCGTGTGACAATGAATGCACAACTTTCAGTATTTTTCTTATTAACTCTGGAGCCATTTGCACGAAAAAAAAATGTTTTTTTTTATTTAAAGCTATGTTACCATTAGTGTTATAAAATTGACGTTTCAGTTTGCCATGTCAATAAAGCTGCATTATTCAAGATCAATAAACAGGAAAAAGATGTCGATAAAGCAAGGCCAAAGTTAATCCTGCCCTATGTCCACTTCCACTGCCATCGCATATGTTCAATTTTGGCAAAAATCAATCTCATGGCTCCTTTTTTCTTTTGCTTCTTCTTCTTCTTCTCCTTATGCTGCTTATTCTCTCACATGTTGCTGCTTCTTCCTGTTCCTTTTTTTTTTTTCATTTCACTTCTTCCTTGTTTTTTTCTGGTTGTAATTCGACGGTTATTGTTTGAAGGCATTGTAATTCGGTTTTGATTTATTAATAGTATGTAGAGAAGAGAGTTAAGGAGGTTCAATTTTTTTCCCCCTTTTTTGTTTTTTTCTTCTTCTTTGCATTCTTGAAATGTACAAGTTATTTGAGTTTGTTTTTATCACCAAAATGCTCATTTTATTTCAGGGTGTTATGCAATGTACACGTACTATCAGCTTAGCTCTCGTATCTCTCCCTCTATACCACTATCTCTTCCTCTATTTCTATCTCCTCTATCTATATCTCTTCCTCTATCTTTCTCTCTATTTATCTTTATATCAATATCTCTCTGTTTTTTCTATCTCTATGTCTATCTCTCTCTGCCTGATTGGATGACAGCTAAGGTTGTGGACCCACTCTCAAAAGAGGTTCTGGGATTGAAGGGTCAAAACCTTGATGATGGACAATGCACTCCGGATGATCAGACCGTCAATAAGCTTAAGGAATTCTTCACATTCTCTCTCTCTCTCTCTCTCTCTCTCTCTCTCTCTCTCTCTCTCTCTCTCCCTTCTCTCTCTCTCTCTCTCTCTCTCTCTGTCTCTCTGTCTCTCTGTCTCTCTGTCTCTCTGTGTCTCTGTGTCTCTCTGTCCCTGTCCCTCTCTCTTTCTCTCTTTTTCTCTCTTTTTCTCTCTTCTCTCTTTCTCTTTCTCTCTTTCTCTCTTTCTCTCTTTCTCTCCTCTTCTCTCTCTCTCTCTCTCTCTCTCTTCTCTCTCTCTCTCTCTCTCTCTCTCTAAATCATGACCATTGATGAGGGCAGTAGCTCTATGACAGATATTATTGACACTTCCTATGTAAAACCTGTTTGTGTTGAAGACTTACTAAGTTTAATCCTACTGAAAGACTTGTATCTGCAAAGTTCTGATAGCACTTGTAAAACACAAAACGTTCAAATGTGAGACGGCCCTGCAATACACTCCACTACCTTAGATGCTTTTCATTTTATGCCTTTTCTTTTTTTTTTCTCCAAATACCTTTATTTGCACCTTCAAAGTTTGTGTTGAATCACATATTTTTCTCTTTTCCTTTTTTTTTGTTTGTTTCTATATATTGTTTGCAATTTGCAGGAAATGCCACTTAGTAATGCAAAATGCACTGCCCCCATTCCACCAGAGCCAGGTGCTGAGCAGCCTGCTTAAAGGTGTTCCGTCAACACTCTCCCCGGCACACAATTTATGACAATCAGATCTGTGGCTGGATTTAGTGTGTTGTGTTCACTTGAAGTTTTACATTATATAACTCCTCAGTTGTTATATACACATTGCTGTGAGTTTTGACATTTTAATTTCCTTGAGAGGAAAATGACGGGGGTGGAGGGAGGGGGGGAGGCTGGGGGTAAGTGTATAGCTTAATTATCTCACATCAGGGAACGGGACCTGAATGACATGGTCCCTATCTGAAAGGAAGAAATAAAAACTGGAAGCAGGACAGTTCAGCAGATACTGATATCATGTGACATTTACATTACGTTGTTCAATAAAGCAAGTCGGTGAAAAGAGTTACGAGGGTGAAGGTGTTTAAGGACTTCTCAAATGTAATGAAAGTTTTAATTTAAACGATGAAAATGAAATACCTAAATGAACGTGATAATGATGTGTGGAATGAAGAATGTGTTTGAATGTTTGGTGAGAACGATGGAAGTGAAGCAGATTAGTTTGCTCATTTCCTACTTCACATTTTTACAAGTATTACATAACACGGTATTTGTGCTGCAATGAAGAAAAGAAAAGGATGGTTTTTATCAGTTGCTTTAATTTCTCCGTGATCATGACTCCACCAGCTGTGTTATAAAAGCAGTATTTTTTGTTGGGTACTCTTATGATATGCAATGGCTCATTGATCTGTGTTTCAACGGGTTGTCTTGGAATGCAAGTGGGTAATTCCAAAGGCCCGAACAAAATGTATTTGTCGAAGTAAGCAGATGTTTGATATGCAAAGGAGACGGTGCCCTTTCACGTTCGTTCAAATAAAACGATGAGAAGTTGATGTTGATTTGCCTTTCATTGAAAGAGTATGATGTGTTTTTCAACTGCTATCGATCATTATAAGTTAGTGTTCATGTTTGTGGGTTAAAAATAAAGATGTATTTTTTTTATTATAGTGGGGATTCTAAGGCTGGCAGGATGGCCTGGAGGTGTGCACACTCTTGGCTCTGAGCCGTCTAGCCTGAGTTTGAATCTCAGCCCGGCTAGAAACGGGCGTCCTGGTGTCTCGCAGGTAGGGCGAGGCATCAATGTGTCTGCCGTCCTTCAGATGGATGTTGAACTGGGCGTCTCGTCTGCCGGCATTAGTTGGTGGGTGTTAAAGATCTCACGGACTCCTTCATGAAGAGTAGGCGAGCTATCGCCAACATCCTGAACAAATTCCAAATTCCTGTTCTAACCTGCAGAGGACGTTGCGTCAGCGGCACAGCCGCACCGCCAGCCGATGATGCTACTCACAGCCTTGTGCTGCAGTCTAAATAAGAAGCAGAATAAGAAGCAGACAACCCAAGAATCATGTCATTTTCATTATTCCTTCCTCGGTTCATTACACAGTTATCTAACCTGTTTTAGACACTAGTTCAAATTTACAACTATTGAGAATATGCTGAACCTTTTCATTGGGAAATATTTGTTGAATAGTTTTAACTGATAATTTCCACCACTATTTATTGAATATGAGCACAATGCCTGTTGCTGTCACATCACAAACAAGTCTGTGGCCTCTGTTTTTTTTCACCCCTTTATCTCCGGTCTAACTCCCTCTGCTCCCTTGGCCCTCCGAATCCTCCCCAGCTCCTCTAGGACAGACGTGTTCTTCCAGTAACTCCATCCTGATTAAACTCCCAAAATCCAAGCTTTCCACACACCTCAACTCTTGTTTCTCTTTTCTTCTATTTATGGAAGTGCCTTCCACAGACAGTTCAATCCCACTCTTCCCTCCAAGGTTCTAGGCAAGCGGTGCACTGCCATCTCGCGTCAACCTGTCTCCTCTTCTCTCTCCTCCCATTCCTACCTGTTATCATTACTACCCCCATTAACCCTACTTAACTAAACCCCCTTACTTGCAGGTTACTGTGTGTCCTCTCCTCCCCTCTCTCATCTTTTGTTTTCAGCCCATTCTTTTGCTTGTTCACTGTCGCCAGGCTGCTTTATTACCCTTATCGCCCTTTGTCAACGGTCACTAGGTTGCCTTAGTACCCTTTGTCAACTCGCTATTCCATGAACCTCAATTTTGTACGCAAAATAAATACATAAGTGTCGATCAGGGATGGGTGCCGGGGGCATTGGGCAGGTAAGAAGCACTTCGTGTCATCTCAGTAAAATCCGTGACTTTCTCACACACGCTGCCTGGGATCCAAGGAGTTTGAAAACCGTCTGCAGGCTCTTCAAAAGCAGGTAGAAAACCACCTCACTGGAGATGCACAAGAAGAAGATGAGGATGATGACTCGGAAGAAGAAGGTAAAACTGAATGCTTGGCATTCTTATTTAATTTCTTTTTTCGTCACATTTTTTTTTGGAAAGCATGTAACCCCACGTGAATATGGTCCTCACAAACTTACTTTTGATAAAAACTCTGATCCATCATTCATTTCATTCCTTTTCATCATCAATATTGACTTAAATTATGATGCAAGGCCCTAACTTATACCCCTATCTGTAATTCTTCGAATTCCCGACTTCTGTGATCGTAGGAGATTCTTAATTCTTGAACAACACATTGTCTTCTGTTTAAATAGTTATTTTCTTTTTCTCAATCTGACTGTGCATTGCATTTGATTAACACATAACAACTTTAAAATTTTTAAAAAACAATGAAATCTATTCTGTGAATTTCTCTTAACTCTCTTCGTTGTCTTTGTTTCTGTACAATGAGCTCTTTTTTATTGCGGTAGATACTTATTTTTCCAAAACATTGAACACCAACACCACAAGCACACACAATACACTTATGATCACTCACAGATGACAAGTTTCTCACCTTGCAATGTTTTGTGTTGGGCATTCCTGCCTGATTGTTTTTTTCTATCGTAGTTCCCTGGACGGAACGCGAGTTTGAGCTCGCTCTCTGGGCCTTCCGGAAGTGGAAGTTCCACCAGTTCACATCACTGCGTGACCAGCTTTGGGGCAATGCCATCTTTCTGAAGGAGGCAAATGCTATCAGCGTAGAACTCCACAAAAAGGTAGGCCTGTTTCGATGCCATTATTATCAATGACTTATTTTTATCCCCGTGCTTTTTCAAAAAAATGGGGAGATATTGTAATCGGCTCCATCTGTCTGTCTGTGTCTGTCTGTCTGCCCATCCGTTCGTCTGTTATGCTATCTCCTCCTACAGTTGTGCAGAAATTCACCAAACTTGTTAGATCACCACGTGGCAAGGAGGTGCAAGAGCAGTGTCAGTTTTGACCCCACCACCAGGGCAATGTCAAAAGGTCGAATCCCAGAAAATGCAATTACGAGCACATTTTTAAACACTTTTTTTAATGAAACTTTGCGTATGCACTATGCAATCAACATTGGGGAATTCCTGGAATTTTTAACGATTTTTTGGATTTGACACCCAGGTTCATACTTGGGGTCACAGGAGTCAAAACGGGGAAAAAAAATTAACACAAAATTTATTGGGTCATTCCTGGTGGTGGAACTTTTTTGCCACATTTCAACTTTGCTTTAGGTGGGAAGCGTGGGGATTTACGACGGCACGCCATAGACCTCGCTCTAGTTTGCTTTTGTTCCCTCGATTGTATTGAGCCATTTCACAGTTATTTATAGAATTTAATTCCATTGAAACAACAAAAAAAATTTATGTACTTTCTTTAACTCCAGGTGCAGTTTCAGTTTGTACTTCTCACAGACACGGCTTACTCTCCTCTCCCCGCGGAGCTTTTTCCTCCTAACTATAGCCGGGAGCGTGAGAACAGGCCTTTCCCTTGCACGGTGGTCGCAGTGGAAGTGCAGGACAACAAGAACTGTGCCACACATTACTGGAGTCTTGAAAAGCTGCGGTAAGAGTTATTTTTTGTGAATGAAGTTAAGATTATTTAATCTGTGTGCTTGTTACCTCCGCCACCGAAGGTGAAGGAGGTTATGTTTTCACCCCTTTCTGTCTGTCTTTGTTTGTTTGTCTGTTTGTTTGTGTGTCGGATATCTCAAAAAGTTGTGGACGGATCTGGATGAAACTTTGTGGACAGGTGTGACAAGGACAAACTGATTAGATTTTGGTGAAGATCCAGATCTGGATCTGACTACTAGAATTTTTTAAGTGATTCTTCACCATTGAGAGATTGGGCCAAAAACGATATATAGCACGATATCTCAAAAAGTTGAGGACGGATTTGGACAAAACTTGGTGGACATGTTGGGTGTGTGACAACGAAGAACTGATTCAATGTTGGTGAAGATCCGGATCTGGATCCGGATCTGATAATTTTTTAAGTGGTTCTTCACCATCGAGAGATTGGGCTAAAATTTATATATAGCATATCTCAAAAAGTTGTGGACGGATTCGGACGAAACTTGGTGGACAGGTTGGATGTGTCGCAAGGACGAATTGATTCGATTTTGGTGAAGATCTGGATCTGGAGACGAGAATTATTTAATTTTAAAGTGATTCTTTACCATTGATAGGGCCAAAAACGATATAGTACTGCATAGCATGATATTTCAAAAATGTATTGGGCTCGATATGTTCTCGTGGATGAAGCATTACGGTGTGGAGGTATGCTCTCTACCGAGTGCCCTTCTCGTTTGAGTTTGTTTTCCCAGGATGTATGTACTATGTTGACAAAGGCAGCATCCTGCATTCCTGTTATTGTGCCTTCCTGTGACTCGATGCAGGCAACGCATAGACCTCATGAGGGAGATGTATGATCGTGCTGGTGAGATGGCTTCAAACTCATCAGATGAGGGAGAGGGCAGGGTCACTGGACATGACCCGTTCTATGACCGCTTCTCCTGGTTTAGATTGGTTGGCAGGTGAGAGACGAACAGTTGACTTCTTGAATTTTATTCTGAAACTATGCATATTATCAGTATTGAGTAAATATTTTTTGTCCCTCATCAATGCTTTGATCCAAATCCATAGCGCTTATTATTGTTGCCTGACCTATTATTGCCTCAGCGACCATCTACAAATTATACACACAAAAATTGTAGAATTTTTAAAGCTCCTCTTCCCCCACTCAACTCACCCACCCACCATTCCCACTTCCATCCACACCACATCACCTTTACTCCTGTCATCTCACAACCTCACTTAGTTTCCCTCCCACTGGCACACATACCATTTAGATGGCCCCTCTTCATCCCTTTGGCTGTGGTTATGGGCGTCGTTCTCTTTCTTTCTCTCTGTGTTTCTGTTTTTCTCTTTGCTGGCTGGTCGGCGGGCGGGGCGGATCCTGTCGCAGCAGCTCTCCGCTCTTCAGCACGTGTGTGAGTGAGCGCCTGGCTGATCTGACACCATCGCCAACACTCTCCAATGGTGAAGACTCAGATATTACTGAACTCGCCGATGAGCAGGAAAGCAACATGGACTTGGGAGTCATTGGGGCAGCAGCACGTGGCTATGGATATCCCGATCTTGATGATGACCTTGCAGATCTTGAGGATCTCGACGATGACGATGATGATGATGATGACGAATTGGAGGATCTGGATGATGAAGCTTTTGTGGACGATGAGGCAAGTGGCTCTGAAGCCGGCTCAGAGGATGGCCCTGCGGGCTCTTCTGGTGCTGGATCTTCAGCCTCCGGCATCTCCCACTCTGAGCTCGACCCATTCTACGATCGCTCACCCTGGTTCAGTCTGCTCGGGAGGTCTGTGAGCACAACACTTGGGGCTAATGAAGGTTTCACAGAAAATTGCTGAGATAAAACACAATTTTACAATAATATTGATATTGCAAAATTCACGTTTTTACCACTCAGCCCAATTTGGCTAAGGGGTATTGTCGTCACAGGCATTGTCCGGGTGTCTGTCAACTTTTGGTTTCCGTCAATTCGAGGAGAACGCCTTGTCCGATTAAATCCATTTTTGCAGGGTGTGTTGGGGTTGAGTGGAGGAGAGTTCCTTTCAAAAATGGGCGCGCTGCGATTTTTACCCCTCAGCCCGAATTGGGCTAAGGGGTATTGTTGTCACAGGCGTTGTCCGGGCGTCTGTCAACTTTTGGTTTCCGTAAATTTCAAGGAGAACGCCTTGTCCTATTAAATCCATTTTTGCAGGGTATGTTGGGTTGAGTAGAGGAAGGTTCCTTTCGACAATGGGCCGCTGCGATTTTCAATGTGGCCTCCATGGCAGCCATCTTGAAATCGGTTTCCGTCGCTTTCGAGGAGAACGCCTTGTCCGATTAAATGCATTTTTGCAGGGTATGTTGGGTTGAGTAGAGGAAGGTTCCTTTTGAAAATGGGCGTGCTGCGATTTTCAATGTGGCCTCCATGGCAGCCATCTTGAAATTGGTTTCCGTCGATTTCGAGGAGAACGCCTTGTCCGATTAAATCCAATTTTGCAGGGTGTGTTGGGGTTGAGTAGAGGAAGGTTCCTTTCGAAAATGGGCGCGCTGCGATTTTTACCCTCAGCCCGAATTGGGCTAAGGGGTATTGTCGTCACAGGCGTTGTCCGGGCGTCTGTCAACTTTTAGTTTCCGTAAATTTCAAGGAGAACGCCTTGTCCGATTAAATCCATTTTTGCAGGTATGTTGGGGTTGAGTAGAGGAACGTTCCTTTCGAAATGGGCGCGCTGCGATTTTCAATGTGGCCTCCATGGCAACCATCTTGAAATTGGTTTCCGTCGCTTTCGAGGAGAACGCCTTGTCCAATTAAATCCATTTTTGCAGGGTGTGTTGGAGCTGGGTAGAGGAAGGTTCCTTTCGATATTCAGTGCGATGCGATATCCAATATGGCGGCTAGGGCAGCCATCTTGAATTTGGTTTCCGGACAATAACTTGAGAACGGCTTGAAAGATTGATTTTATTTTCATGGGGGTATAATGGGGTGGTTAGAGGAAGGTTCCTTTCGATATACAGCACAATCCGATATCCAATATGGCGGCTAGGGCAGCCATCTTGAATTTGCGTTTCCGGACAATAACTTGAGAACGGCTTGACTTATTGATTTCATTTTTGTGTGATATAATGGGGTATTTAGAGGAAAGTTCCTTTCGATATTCAGCGCAATCCAATATCCAATATGGCGACTAGAGCAGCCATCTTGAATTTGGTTTCCGGACAATAACTTGAGAACGGCTTCACACATATGATTTTATTCTGGCGAGGTATAATGGGGTTGAGTAGAGGAAGGTTCCTTTCCAAAATGGGCGCTGCGATTTTCACTGTGCCGCCACGGCAGCCATCTTGAAATTGGTTTCCATCAATTTCGAGAGAACGCCTTGTCCGATTAAATCCATTTTTGCTGGGTGTGTTGGGGTTGAGTAGAGGAAGGTTGCTTTCGAAAATGGGCGTGCTGCGATTTTCAATATGGCCACCATCTTGAAATTGTGTTTGCGTCAAGGGGCTGCGGGTTACGCCCACTTTGCGGTGCTATTTTTTTAGGTTTTGAAAAGGTTTTCATTTGAATCACTAATCATAGAATTTTTTACAACAATGCCCTACCTGTCATCTCAAACCACTTGTAATCTTCATCGATCATTATGTCTTTGCAAGTTAGCAACTGTGTCACACACAGAGTTCTCTTGGAATACCCAATTCAAAACTGTGCATTTGAAATATATGCTCTAGAATTGCATCTATCTTAATCCTCATGAGCAACCATCTGGTGCTTAATGCTCATGGCTTCTTTTTCTTCAGTTCGGCAGCATTTATGATCACACATGTTCCTTTTGGTGCTTTTGCTGTTTTTGGATACAGAGTCAAGGCTCATGAAAAAGCTCAGTGATCATCCCCCACCCTCATGGGTGGGGGATGATCACTGAGCTTTTTTGCCACTCTCCAAAAGTTCAATTAATGTTCAAAATACCAATTTTGATGATGTGTTTGTTTGACGATGACACAAACACTGCTTTCAATCAGAGCACACGTAAGTGTTTACATCAATTTCAGGACAGATTACATGGCGATAAACAGCTGTATATTCGATCTATTGCGCAGTGGGTCATCATTCGGGTTATAAAATCATCGATAGCATGTACCCTCCCAAGCGCCAGATATCGCCGGCTGGTGGTTGTGCTACATTAACATAAGTGATTGCGCAATGTTGATATATTGCTCGGTCGTCGATATTTGGAGGGAAAATAATCGACGAGCAAAAATATCAATATTTCCCAGCCCTAGTGTGTAGAGAAATGGGGAGGCCAGAAGTGAAACATGGGGTGCACAGGATGGATACTGAAGGAAAGTCTCAGGAAGGAAAAACTGGAAATTTGGAAGGAGGTTGCCTTGGGGGTGGGTAGGGGGTTAACGAGGGTAGAAAAGATCAAGATCATGGTTTTGGGTGGGGGATGATCTGAGATGGTGGTGAACAGCTGTCTTGAAAACCTGGAGGGAAGAGTGAGATTGAGAGAATGTGGAAGTTTGTTCCACAGGCACGAAAAAAAGGAACAAATGAGTGGAGGTACCGTGGCCTGCAAAAGTGTTCACCCCCTACCAATAATGCCAAATTTAGATGAATTATCAATTATGTAGAAACAATTTTTCCAAATGAACTTTTTTATTAATAACTGAAGAGATCAAACTAAACACTGTTATTGTTGAAGGATGTTACGTGTCAGGAATACATGCAAAAAACATGAACAAATCAAAATTCACTGGTTGTAAAAGTATTTAGCCCCTTTGGTCAGTACGTAGTGGAAGCACCTTTTGCAGCAATGACTGCTACATGAGTCTTTTTGGGTAGGTCTCTATCAGCTTTGCACAGTGAGATGGTGAAAATTACTTCAGTTCTGCCAAGTTTGATGGGGATCGTCGATGAACTGCAATGTTCAAGTGTCACCATAAATGTGCAATTGGGTTCAAGTCAGGACGTTGACAGGGCCACTCAAGAACATTTATTTTCTTATTATTTAGCCACTCTAGTGTGGCTTTAGCTTTGTGCTTCGGATCATTGTTCTGCTGAAATGTGAATCTCCGACCCAATTTACAGATTAATGGCAGACTCGAACAGGTTTTCTCCTGTACTTTGCACCATCCATTGTTCCTTCTATCCTGACAAGCTTGCCAGTCCGTGCTGATGAAAATAGCCCAATAACATGATGCTGCTACCACCATGCTTGACAGTGGGGATGGTGTTGACTGGTTGATGTGCAGTGTTCGGCTTAAGCCAGATGGATGTAGCGTTTTGAATTTATACCAAAAAGTTCAATTTTTGTCTCGTCTGACCACAAAACGTTTCTCTACATGCCTGCAGTATCATTACGATGCTTTCCAGCAAACTCCATATGAGCTTTTAGATGTGTCTTTCTCAGTAATGGCTTATTTCTTGCCACCTGTCCATAGAGGCCAGCTTTGTGAAGGAAACAGGATATTGTTGATTGATGAACACTGACCCCATCTTGGACATAGTGCTTTGCAGATCTTTCAAAGTCATTGTTGGTTTTACAGTGACATCCCAAACCAGTTTCCTGCTTGTCCGGCTACTGAGCTTGGATGGGTGACCTGATTGGGGTAGAGTCTGGGTGGTATGATACCTCTTCCACTTCTTAATGGTGGATTTCACCGTACTCAAAGGGATAACAAGTGGCTTTGAAATCTTCTGATAACCCTCTCCTGAACGGTGCTTCTCCACCAATTTATCTGACTTCTTTGGAAAGCTCCTTGGTCTTCATGTTTGCCTTGTTGGTTGACCAAGTGAGTTGCACATAAAGACTCCTTAGATATGTCGGGGAGCTTAGTTTTCATTTAAACCACTGATTACATACAGGTGAAACCTATTACACTTATTGTGTAACCTTTCAAGCAAATCATTTGCTCCTGAAGTGATTTTGGGTTAATTCGGCAAAGGGTTTGAATACTTATGTAACTGAGAATTATCTGATTTTCTCTGTTAATCTAACTTATTCACATTTTATCTGCATTTTTTAGCTTTATCACTTTGGAGTAGTTTGTGAAGACTCTATATATTAAGGCTGATTTGAAAGAATCATGAAATAAGCTCAGGTGGCATCAAAATGTGAAAACTTTGGAGGGGGTGAATACTTCTGTAGGCCACTGCAAGTAGTGATCTGGATTTTGGGAGCTTCACCAGAAAGTGGTTGCTGGTGGACCGCATGCATCCTGCAGTAATCTGAAGGGGACAAAGCACAGAAATAGCAGAAGTTGCAAGACCTGAAAGGAGGCGGTAGATGGCAGTGAGACCACCGACCTGTCTGCAATTGGAAAGTGATAGGCCCATAGACTCAGGGAGCCAGCCCAGAGGGGAGAGCAGTACTCCATCAAGCTGTGTATGAAAGCCTTGTAAGTGGATAAGAGTTCAGGTGTACCAAGGAAGAACTTTGCACGCTGGAGGATGCCCAGTCAGCGACAAGTTTTGGAGGCCATGTTGTTGGGCGTATTTTTTGCCATTGAAGTAGGCCAATGGCTATGTATTTAGTTTCCTCAAAGTACCATCTTTTATTTTTGTACACCTGTCCACAGATGTGCTATGCATTGCTTCATTCAGCTTTTATCAATTACAGGTTGCTGTTGACTTCTTTATACAATATTTCTGAATGCAATTTCGCTCTTCCTGCTGTGCAGGGCTTTTGTGTATCTCAGTAACCTGCTTTACCCTGTTCCGCTCATACACACTGTTGCTGTGGCCAATGAGCATGGAGATGTCAAGGGTTACCTGCAAGTTGCCGTCCAAGCCATTACAGGTACGCTGACACCCATATAAGTTAACAAAGATAATTTACACTTTTATAATTATTTAATTTTTTAAATAAATTTCTAAGGAACCCCAAGTCAGACCGACAAAGTAAAAATTAAATTTCCTTCAGCATTGGTGATCCAAGGAAATTTATACTTGTGATCAGCAGTTACAGGGACTCTAGCCTCCTCCTCGTCCACTGATGCATTGGGACAACAAGTGGACGTCAGGAAGGTGATGAATAAACATGAGGAGAGAGAAGAGGGAAGGAAATGTAGCCACCCAAAAATCATATTTTATCACCGCTGGCAATCTGACCAGTCATTTATAGACTTTTTAACCAGTACTGCTTTATTTTGTTTCAATTTGCAAACATTTTGGTTTTTGTTAGAAAAAAATTTTTTATTGCCTTGTATTCATTAATAAAATGGTCAAAGCGAAAGTTCAATACTGTACAATTTATTCCAGAAATATTTTGATATTTTCTTTCTAGGAATGCAGAGAACTCTCCCAACATTTCCTACCACATTGAGATCCACAAGTTTGTGGAGTCCATTTTACAGAGAGAATATAGTGGAAAGTGTTTGTTTTTTTTAACCTGTTTGAATGCAGTAAAATGCCTTCTCATGTGTGACATACTAAAGGAAATGACATCATTGGAGAAGCTGTTGTGATATTAATTTTGCTGTCGCCATTTACTTTCCATAATCTATTATGCATTGTAATTAAAAAAACAAAAAGATTTCCTTCAAATTTTGAAGTTGAAAAACAACTAAATATGTTGTTATTTAAAGAAATATGCAGAGCCTGCACTGTTTGTCATGTGCCGAGCTATTTACATCAGGGTATTTTCTGGTCGTGCAGATGATAAGGACACAGTAAACTATCTTGGTGCTTCCAGCCATGGGTATAGCAATATCTCATAATACTTCCTACAACAGAAGCAAATACAGATGAGTTCAAGGCCTATCATAATATAAAAAGGCACAGCTTACGAAGATTGGCAGCTCAACACAATAGTTATGCTGTGATGACCAATGTGTACAGAGACTGTTATTTCTCCTACAGGAGGGAAAAGCCTGATCGAGTATCCCTAACTTAAGGTTCATCTGTGAAAATATTTAAAAGAAGCTAATTTCAACTGATTTGGGTAGGTATGGGTATGGACAACTACCAAAAAAAAGTAAGGAGGGATAGGGGTTGGGGAAATTTTTTAGTTAGAGGTCAAGGTTGACTCTGCCTAAATCATATAAAATTGTATTTCAGCAACAAATATGGTATATAGTGATCTTGGTGTCAAAATGCACAGGATCGAAAGAAGATGACATAGATAATTACTGACCCATGGAACCAATTCTGACCTCGAAAATGAGGTCAAAGGTAAAAATAGACGTCTTATCACTAAAATATTATATCAAATATCATATTGGTAACAGTAACAAGAATTATACCAAGATACAAATAAATATGAAATGGATTCTTCACCACCAAAATACGAGGTTAATGGTCAAAATAAGCAGGGGTGGGGGGGGTAAGTCATTCGTGTCAAATAGTTTGTGTATGTAAAAGTATATGTGATTTATAATCACAATTTGCAGAATACTACTCACAATTAGAACTTACAGTATCTATCGGCAACAACAAATTAATAATACTCAGTCTGTTTCCTCTTCATCGCTACCAAAATTCTTCTTCTGCATCTATGCTATCTGTTCCATTGTCGCAATGCCCACAGCACACTCCACATGCAGATACACAGACATGCGAGCTTTCATGGCGCTGCATCTCATTGTTTGACATTGCCTCTCCCCTTCTTGCAGTTGCAACAAATTACTTTTCAGAAGTTGTCTGGCGCGATACCAACAGATAGCATTTTTGGTCTGAGTTTTCTGTGGAATCTAACTCCCATCTCTTCCTTTGGATCAAGAATACGAGGTGTCAAGATGCTTCCATACCACAACTTGAAGATGGACACGAAGGGAATGTTGAGCTGTTGCATCTTCTGTTGGTGGTTGGCGGTCAGGATCGATTTTGCCCTTGGCTGCTTGCTTCTTGAACTTCATGTAGCGAGACTTTTGAGGGGAGTATCCCACAGCCATATGTGATCTGCATGGCTTTTAATCCAGCTGTTCGATTATGGAGTCGGTTGAGTGGGATTTGTGAATGCAGTAATGACACTGGCAGGAAATCTGCATTTGTAGAGAGCACATTTGGTATGTCCATGAATGCTGAAACAGTGCGTTTCCAGACCAGCCATATTGAAGAGGAACTCTTCTTTGTCTTCATGGTTTGCTAGAGATGTCGTAAAGACCACAAAATTGCTTGTAAATACAAAATTAGTATTTACAGTGGATAGGCCATGATCGCAGAGCAATATCAAAATATCAGTGTCTGGGCGACAACACTGGGGATTTAACTTTGCGACAAGTCCTTGCAGACCTAACAATCAGCGTTACCATACTTTTGCTTGGCGTACGTGATATTGTGGCTCTGCCATCTCTGCAGTATCATCATGATTAGGCTCTTTGTTCTTCTCATTTGCCAGGAAAACCTCTCTGTCACATGATATAGTCAATTCCGGTGTGACCCTCATGTCCGGGGAAACCTTCTTCCCAGCCATCCGCCGCATATGTTCATGGTCTTTCGTTGATAATTCCTCCCCGTAGCCATCAAACACTACAGTAGCATCCTTGAATTTGTTGTCAACATATCTGACATATGTTCATATTTATACCGCAACTATAGTCTGATGGTGTCGCACCGCTGACGAACACATTACTGATGAAGTAGCCACCACCTACCAACGAACAACATGCAATCTTGCTATTTATTCACGTCGACGTTTTTGTAGCTTTTCCTGAGCATCTTGCCAAACTTATGCTTGGGGGTTTTCTCATCATGCGAGATCCATATTGTGAAGAGAGATGTTGTGGGACCAGGGGTCAGCTCAAATTGAACATGTGTTCGATCCCTGTCATGCTCTCTCTGCCATGAAAAGTCAGTCTATTTGAAAAGAAGGGTCTTTTCGATGTAGATTCTTCTTGTCGCCTACTTTACTTTCTTCTGAAGTTCAGCCAGATTTTTGCATTTCTTTGCTGTCTTCATGCTCTTACCGGTGACGTCATTATCACAGATCCTTTGTGATTTCATGGGCTCAGCCTCATGCATATTACAGTGAGCAATTGATCTTGTCAGAGTTATTACTCCCTAGACAGCGGATGGTAATGGTGTTGGTGTCTTTTAACCTGAAATGAAAATGAATATTATTTAACTAAGCTTAGTGATAGTAAATGTTCCATAAATAGTAACTAAATGTGGAAATGATTTCTGTGTGTATATCAGTAAATGAAACAGGATCGTATACATACCGTCTAGACAGGGGTTAGTGAGTGAAACCATGCAGATTTAGACTTGACGGTGCTGGCTCGTCTGTTCTTAGCGGCTTTCCCAGGTGCTGTGTGGTACTCCTACTCCGCTTTCCACCAATCAGTTCTTCATACAGTCCAGAAGTTGAGGATGTGAAACGTCACCGCAGCATCACTTGACAGAGCTCTCGTTGGCGATTCTTTCCTCTTGTTAAGCCTCCATCTTGACTTGTGCTTCCGCAATGAGTGTCTCTTCTGTGCTGTCAGAAAATTCGTACCAGAAATTTGCATCATCGCTGTAGCGTGTTGTCGTGATTCCTCCATGAAACTTCTCGACTGCAAATGAAGAGACACTCCTTAAAATTTATCTACTATAGGGGATGTATGGAAACTATAAGGAAGACTAAATATGTAATATGTGCATGAGAGATGAGCCGCTCAATGGAAAGGCAAGAGGACAGCACTCAATAAATCCTACTTCAACTCAAAAGAGAATATACAGGATTAAGTTGGCAAGATTACGAAATAAAGAGGTGGAACAGAAGATTTAATGCTTCTTGTGTAGTCCGACATTCTGAAAACACATGCTTCAGATAATAAATTTATTTACAATAAGAGTCGCTTGAGTTTTACATATATAACTGAGGATAAATTTCTGAAGTCTAAGTCTCTTTTCTTGCAAAGTACTGGTCCAAATTTGGCTCTGCCACATGTCCAGCTGTTGGCAAATATACATTCATGCTTGAAACGGCATTCAGATGTCCATGCCATTCATGAGAGTCTTTCTGCAATTATGAATATCTTGTGCGTGTTCTTCAAGTTGGTGGTACAGAACCCACAGCTTTGCAGTTCTTGACATTCTGCAGTCCTTGAGTCTCTCAATCCAGACTTACAACCCACATGAGAATCACAAACACTAAGTTCACCCACAACAACAACACACCCCCACCGCCCCTGATGTAGCATATGAGGTGTCTTCAGCTACGGAGCGACACGGTTTAGGCCTCGGGGGGGCAGCGACGGCACTGTTTAAAAGTGTCTCTCAACCCGTTGAGATGCTGCACTCTTCAGGAGTTACTGGACTGTATTAGGTCCATAGATGACGTGCAGCTTCTGCCAAAACAGCCATGGCCTTTCCAATGATGTACGCCAGAGATGAAGCGAAGGTAACATCTGTCAGGAAAGGCTCGGAAATGACCTTAGTCGATAAACAAAACCTTCTAACTTCTGATTCTCTTCAGAAAATTTTGAGATAGCTGTTGTATGAGCAGAGGGCCAGATCAAGAGGTTATTATTGTGCTGGGGGATTACTGTAGGATGTTCTCTTGATAGCTCTCATGATGGTGGGTGGTATTTGGTTGCTGTCATTGTAGATTCGCGACGTTGAGGTGATGCAGCTCGCTCAGAGAAGACTCATCAGAAGATTCTCATGCTTAGTGAAAGGCGGGCCGTATGTTTCTCTGACCCATGAAGCCGCGAAGAAGGGGTTGGGTGATGAGCAGCTTTTTTCACTACCACACACTATACCTCCTGAATGGCGACGAGTTATGCATGATGTTGGTGTGCAGGGTAACGTAGTCTAGAAATGCATCTGATAGGAAGGGACTCTTCCCCGGATTTTGGTGCGTGAAGGCTCTTCATATACTCTACTGATAGCATC
>CM068954.1:150626401-150636798 GCA_035128595.1 Eptatretus atami
CTTTTTAAATAGCACTGAAATACCAAAAATAGACTAAAAATAGGGCAAAATTTTTTTTTGCTTGCTGCAAATTGACTAGAGTCAATGTGTGAACTTTCCAACTTGGATTCCTCCCAATGGCAAATCCTCCTTTCTGGATTCGGTGGTGACAAACCTTCCCTCAAATGTCTCCTGCTCTTCCTCTGCTCCAATTGATTCATCTGATCATATGCTTGTGAGTGTGAACATCTCTTTGGCTATTCTCAGAGAGCTGCCTCAATGCCGGCAAGTCTGGCATTTCACTCAAACAGATTGGCAGGGACTGCAAGCAGCCATCTCTCTCTTCAGGACCGGTCTCCCATATCTACTGCCCCTGATGTTAACTCAGCCTGGGAATTCTTCCACAGAAAATCTCCCCCTCTCCCCTCTCTCCCCCTCTCATTCATCCCTTTTTGTCTTGAATTATTCTATCCAGCTTCTTCGCGCCCATGGTACACTGAATCCTGTGGTAAGGCAGTTGTTCCAAAACAACTTTCCTTCTCCCCCTGGAAGGCTAATCCAACCAAAGACGATCTCAAATCATTCCAAAAGTCCGCAACAAGTGTGTGTACACTCTCAGGAGAGCCAGAAAGCAACATCTGTCCAACCTCAAGCATGAACTTTCAAAATTGTCTCCCTCTTCTAAAACCTGGTGGTGCCTTGTTAAGTCTGTCTCTGGAGTATGCTCCCCTTCCATCTCTTCCCTCTCTTCAAATGGCAAGCAACCAACTCCACTCATGAAAAGGCTGAATCCCTCAATTTCACGTTTGCTTCCAAATCTTATGTCCCCAACCCCTCCCTCTTCCCTCCCTGTTATACCCAACTGTGTCTTTTACACCTGAGAAGGTAGAGAAGTGTTTTTCAACCCTCGACTCTAATTCTTCAACTGGACCAGACGGCATCAACTCACATGTCCTGAAAACCTGCTCTGCTCCTCTTGCACTTCCCCTCTCTGCCCTTTTCACTCTGTTATTTGCGCTAGGTCATCTTCCATCTGCTTGGAACTCTGCCAATATCACGGCACTACATAAAATAGGGTGAAAAAACTGATCCCCTTAACTACAGACCTATCAGTTCACCTTCAATCATCAGCAAGATGTAATCCATCATCACAGTTGATATGAAATACTTCCTTTTCTCCAACAACCTCATCTCAGATCACCAATTCGATTTCAGACCAGGTCACTCCACCTTGGACATACTGCTTCTACTCACCCAACAATGGATGGAGGCCCTCAATGTCAGATATGAGTTCAGGGCTGTCTTTCTGAACATATCTCATGCTTTTGATACAGTTTGGCATCCTGCCTTGCTCTCCAAACTGTCTGACTATGGCATCCGAGGCCAACTCCATACATGGCTCACTGTCTTCCTCGACTCTCATAGCAAACATGTGGCACTCAATGGAATCCTTTCATCTCCTCTCCATTTCAAGGTTGGAATGCCCCAAGGCAGTATTCTGGACCCAGTCTTATTCCTGATCTTCATCAATGATCTCTCTGCCTCTCTGGAAAATCCCCTTTATCTATTTGCTGATCACTCCACCCTCTGCCATGACATCCTTCAGACAGGCAGGCTGCAGCCTCTTCACTCTCTGTAGACCTTGACAAAATCATGAGCTGTTTAAACACTTGGAATATGTCTTTCAATCCTGACAAATTTCACACTCAGTATCTCTCTCCAAAAGGACCATCCAGAAAACCCCTCATCTACTGTCGAAACAATCCTCTTGTGGAAGTTCTGTCATTCAAACACCTTGTTCTCACTATCAGCCATGACCTGTCTTGGGCAAACTACATTTCAAAGTTGGCCTCCAAAACCAGCCACTGTTTGGGCATCCTCCATCATACAAAGTCCTTCTTTGGCACACCTGAACTTCTATCCACCTACAAGGCTTTCATCTGCAGCTGGATGGAGCACTTGCTCAGCATGACACTGTGGAAACCAAGGTCTTCAAGATTATTGGAATCTCCCGTGATGAAGCGGAGTCTATGGGCCAATGACTTCGCCATCGCAGACAGGTTGTTGGTCTCTCTGTCTTTTACCGCCTCCTTCCTAATCTTGCACCCACTGCTCTTTCGGTGCTTTGTCACCCCCAAGTTTCTGCAAGGCACACATGGTCCACCATCAACCCCCTTCTGGTGAAACTAAAAAAATCCAGGATGACTGCTCACCTCCACTCATTTGTTCTCTTTTTCCCCACCTGTGGAACCAACTTCCACATCCTCTTCAATCCCATTCTTCCCTTCAGGTCTTCAAGACAGCTGTTCATCACCATCTCAGATCGTCCCCAATCCAAAACCATGATCTTTTCTACCCTTGTTCCCCCCACCCCATTCTAATCTCTCCTCCTTACAAATTTCCAGTTTTCCCTCCTGAGAGTTTTCCTTCTGTATCCATCTTGTCCACCCCATGCTTCCTCTCCTGCCTCTCACCCCCCTTCCCTCCTCCCATTTCACCCCACACCCATTGTTTGTCAAGCTTCTGGGCCTTACTATCTGCCATGATCTTTCCTTGGAAAGCCACATTTCCAAGCTGGCTTCCAAAGCCAGTCACCGACTGGGTATCATCCGTCGTGCAAAGTCCTTCCTTGGCACACCTGAACTCCTGACCACATACAAAGCTTGCATCCACAGCCTGATGGAGGACTGCTCTCCCCTCTGGGCTGGTACTCCCGCTTCTCACCTTTCTCTGCTTCACACTGTGGAAACAAAGGCATTTAAGAGAATTGGCATCTCCCGTGATGAGGCTGAGTCTTTGGGTCTCTCACTCTCTCACCGCAGGCAGGTCGGTGGTCTTCTGTCTTCTATCATCTCCTCTCAGCCTCATCCCCCCCTCCCACTCTGACTGCAATCTGTCTCCCCCCCCCCCAATATGTATTTCCGCAGGGCGCTCAGGTCCGCCAGCAACCCCCTTCTGGTAGAACTACAAAAATCAAGAATCACTACACAACTTCATTCTTTCATTCCTCTTTTTTCCTGTCTTTGGACAAACTCCCACACTCTCTTCCATCCCACTCTCCCTCCAGGTCTTCAAAACAGCTGTTCACCATCATCTCTTATCTTCCCCATCCAAAACCACGATCTTTTCTACCCCCGTTAATCCACCCCAAACCCACCTCCTTCAAATCCCCTGCTTTCCTTCCTGAAATCCCCTGTTGTGCAAGGACCTGAAAGTCCTGTAGTGTCCATCTTTATTACTCCGTGTACCCTGCCCCATCCATCTCCCTTCCATGATGTCCTAATGTCTCTGTTCCACCGTTTTGTGCTTCCCGCTCCACCCTCTTGTCTCCTGCTCCCCTTTTTATACGTTCTGTATGTTAACTATGATATGAGCCTCGACATTGTATATAAAAAGTCTGCCTCTACCTTGACCTTCAACTCTGCTGTTGGTGTTTCTTCCCCCCCCCCCCTTTCTCTCTGTTGTTCCTTTTGGCCTGTTACATCCTGATCTGTTCAGTGTACTAGTACTAGCTCTTCCACGAGCCTCAACTATGGATCTGATTACTCGAATTTTTAAAGTGATCCTTCACCATTGAGAGATAGGGCCAAAAACTATATATAGCACGATATCTCAAAAAGTTGTGGACGGATTTTCGGGTGATGAAACTTGGTGAACACGTTGTGTGGTGACAAGGAAGAATTGATGAAATTTGTTTGAAGATCTGGATCTGATAATTTTTTAAGTGATTCTTCACCATTGAGAGATAGGGATAAACGAATATATAGCATCGAATTATCTCTAAAATAGTGTTAGAACGATGGGATGAAACTTGGTGGATAGGTTGGATGTGTGGTAAGGAAGACATGATTCAATTTTGGTGAAGGTCCAAATCCAGATCTGGATACGAGGATTATTTAATTTTTTAAGTGATTCTTCACCATTGAGAGACAGCGCCAAAAACGACATAGTATTGTATAGCATGAAATTTCAACAATGTATTGGGTCTGATATGTTCTCGTGGATCAGGTATTGCGTGGTGGAGGTATACGCTCCACCGAGTGCCCTTCTAGTTGTGACTGTGGCACTTGAAAGGGGACACGGGTGCTCGAAGGCTTCTGCATAATTTCATTGCAGATTGCGGTGGAAGTGACCAGGTCATTTGTGAAATACATCAAGACTCGACCCATTGTGTTTGAGGTGTTTGGACATTATCAACAGCATCCTACGCACAACCAATGTGTGGACGTGAACAGGTTGGTTTTTGTAGTAACTAATTGATTGTGTTTAAAGTCTTGTTTGAATTTATTAACAGCTTGGTCATGGTAGATTTGCAGCCTTAACACTCCTTTTGGATTGTCCTTTGAGTAACGATACCAAGCTCAAATTTGGGACAGTAAATTGTGTAAATCAGGAAATTATCTCTGAATGATGTGAGGTTACATCAAAAATAATACTTCCCTTTAAAAAATAACTTTTCTGTAGCATTGTCAAAACACAAAAGACTTCACGTTAAACCATCCTGCCACTTCGTTTTTATTTCCCGAAGGTCCAGCAAATGGTGGCTGTGAAGCTCTAAGTTTAATGTGGAGCTAATCTTCTCTTGTATGATAATTTTCTAAAAATTACTGCATTCTTTTAATGCAGTGGTCTCGGCTCATGGAGGAGCTAAATAACAAAGGGCGGTGAGACTACTAAAGTGCATTGGGGTGGGGGGAGGGGGTGGACATCCATCAAGAGGAAAGGACAATTACAAAAACGGGTCCACCCCTCTTGTCTCCTGCTATTGTCAAAAATATAGCCCTCAGAGAAACACAATGGGAAAGAATAAGCATGTGTTGAAAAATAGTGGATGTGCATGAGGTAGTGATGGGCAGCACATTTGAAAGACTGAAGTGGGGAGGGCAAGGCAACAGACACAGGGAGGCGATTCCACAATTGGGAGAATAAGAGGACAAATGAATGTGGATGGGTAACCAGCCTGGACCTTGGGAAGGTGAGTAGTTGAGGGTTTCTTGAATAATGGGTACAACTTAGGGTGGATTTGGGAGAGCAGAAGTAGGAGAGGGCAGGAGAAGCAAGGCCAGATGTAAGCTGATGTAAAATGAAGAGCCCATCAACTTGTCACCTGTAGCAGGGTGACGGTCCCAAGGAATCTGCTGTTTGTCTTGAGATCCCAATGGTGTGGTAAAGCCTTGTTTTTAACCAACTCAAGATGAGCAATGTGGGTAGCATCAGCCTGGAGTGGGCAGCCATACTCTATGGGGTTCCATATTAAAGCCTCGTACACCGTTATGAGCTTCGTGCAGTTCACAAATGCCTTAGCTCTACAGAGAATACCCACACGGCGACTAACCTTTGATGCTAGCTTGGTGAAGGTCATGACAGATAGTGAAAACAAGGAGTTCCAGGGACTGCACCTCATCCAGTGGGTGCCCAGATAATTTAAGTGGATACTTATATCTATGCCTGGTGTTGGCTTAATGGTTAGGGTGGTGGGCTTGGAATCCTAGGATCCTGAGTTCAAAATCCCACTTGGCTGTTGGATTATTACCAGGTGGGGTTGACTCTGCCTGTCATCCTTCTGAGGTTAGCAAAAATGAGTGCCAGCTTATTGGTATCCTGTGTTGGAGTGGTGACCCGTCCAGGGTTGTGTCCAATAGCCAAGGAGACTGCTTAGGCAGCACCAACGCGCTCTGCACAGAGTATGGTCCCGATGGATGGATGGATACTTATGTCTGTCTGGATGCATCGTTGATTTTTGAGACGTTTTTATATTGTCAAAAATATAATGGGGTATTAATATTAGGGCCTTCTAGTTAAGTACATGCACACTAAGAGGTAGAGGGAAGTATGGGGTCGAGAATAAATTGAGAAAATTAAAATTTAGAAGAGGATGAGAAGGAAAGATGATAGGAGAGAGAAAAAAGTTTCAAGACGTGGGCAGAGAAGAGAAATATGTATTGAGGAGATGTAAGGAGATGGGGGAAAAGAGTATTGAGGAGATGTGAGGAGATGGGGGAAAAGAGTATTGAGAAGATGTGAGGAGATGGGGGTAAAGAGATGGAAGGGGAATCTATCGGAGCATACGTGAGAGGGCAGCGGTGAGGGCAATAATGCCGCCGTATTTGCAATATGTAATAAATATTCCTCGATCATCGTATGTAGTTGCCCACAATAGGAACTTGTGATCATGAATTATGCTTTTTTTTTGCAGCCCTTTACCCCCATCAAGAAGAAATTTCCCACCTGCCATGCCACTTTCTAAACCAGGTAAGATATCAGTGGTCAGAAATAGTTGTAGCTCGCCGCTGTAGATTTTAACATCCAAAGTATCTGTCGTCACTTGATAGGCTGACTTTACATTTGGTAGATTTCTATCTCATGCAGAAGCTCATATTTCCATCACACTTTTTCATTTTGAGCAACATATTTTTGTTGCTTTTACATTTCTCCTTTTTCTTAGCTTTTAATTTATTCTTAATTTGCTTTTGAGTAAAAAAACCTGATATTCTTCTTAACTCTTATTTTGTGCTTTTATCATTTGTTTTGCATTGCAGCTGCCTCCATTGATTTATTTCTCATGCCTGTCTCTGCTTTGCTTGCCTCTTTCTTGCCCCTTATCTTGTGTACATGACTCAGATTGCAATCAAAAACTAGAGCTTATAAAATCTCTGCTTGCTGACTACCTTAACTCCTGCATGCTTGATGCGGTGTCTCCTCCTGCCGCGAGTGGCATCTCCATGGTCTCCACACTTCTGCTAGGCCCCAAGGAACAGAGAGGACCTCACTGTGTTTTTGAACCTGAACTAGATGCACCCATCCTTAAGATTTCAAAGCATCACGGTCAGTGTCCTTAAAAGGCTAGTACTCAGCTTTTAAATTATGTCCCAGTAAGTGGTATAAAGTCTTGGCCAATCTCATTGTAGCATAAGGCTTGTTATCTCTTTGAAGGCAGACTTTGCCTAATGTGCTTTAACTTTTCTCAACTGTTTGTACAGTATGTGGGATGTTTATGAGCAACTTTCACTTGTAAGTGCGGCAGCGCATGTGTCATTTGTTGGTGTCATAGTCCACTGTGTGCCGAACTTCAAACATCTTTTCCCAGTGCCAGCAACAAAGCTGAATGCCGTGAGCAAACCCAACACAGGCCAGTGTCATCACAAGGATGAACTCCTCGTTTGGTTTGAGATCTGTGAGCTGGAGCCCACAGGAGAGTAAGCTACCCATTATTCTTTTGCATTTTTTTTTCATCTCCTCTACGAAGGTTGAAATGCTTCTTGACCTTGTAGTGAGAGATCAATAAGTTATTTATTATATGAGCTTGGCTGTTACAAAACTTGCTTTCTCATCTCTTGATCTGTGCAGGTACATTCCCGCAGTGGTGGACCACAGTAGTGGAATGCCATGTCATGGAATTTTTCTCCTGCATCAGGTCTGGCACTAATGGCCATGCATATGGCACCCCCTTCTCCCAGCCCCTTGTTGTCTCAAATTAATACTTGTAGGGAGAGGCGAAAAAGCACTTATTCCTGCTTGGCCCTACTTTGATTGTTGTAAGCAGACATCGTAATGGATATTTTAATTGTTTAGAAGGTATATTGTGCATTGGGAAATGTGAACAACAGTTGAATGTGAAACAAAAGTCGAATTTAATAATCTGATCATTAGATCTGACGCATATTGTTTTTTTTCCACTTTACATCTTTGTGTCATTGTCCTGCTGAAATCACGTTTCCCCTCTCAAATCATGATGACGATTGCATTGATTTTTTTTTTTTGAATTGTTATTTTGCTCAGGGAATCCAACGGCGAATCGCCGTTACAATTATACACGAAACAGACAGTGAAGTACAATGGAAGGAGGTGCGAGAGCTTGTTTTAGGTAAGTTTGTATTTTCTTGGGAATTGTATCGACAACACACTTAATTTTGCCTGGTGGAAACTGGGGTTTTAAGATGCAATAATTACACAGTTTGGCCATTAAAGTGAAAAACCGGGGACAGAATAATACCTTGGTCATTTAAAATCGAGACACGGAGTCAGGTATGTCGGTTGGTGAGGCATTTACAACATTCTACGAATGAAATACTCACAATCTTTTGAAACATGGCAACAGCTTTTTATTTTTGAACAACGCAATGTAAGTATATACTGGATAGACCATTTATTTGATAATGCTGAGATTTTCTTGATATTATGGTTGGGAATAAATTTCAAATTTCTTTATATTGCCTGTGACCCAATTGCCTCTTCTTCTTCTGATTTTTTTTTTACAGGTATTACAAATAATGGGGAATGTAACATCGCACAGCACATCTTTATTTATGACATTTACTGTACATTGCAGCAAAGTCGCCGAAGAGATTTCCCATGATTTCTTTTTTTTCTTCCGGATAATGGGTCTTCCATTATTTGGATGTTTGGATAAATGAGGTTCTACTGTATTATTAAGACACAAATAACACGGTTCTACATAATAAGTAAGGGGATGTTACATGTCAGGAATCCCTTAAAAAAAATTTAACAAATCAAAATTCACTGGTTCCAAAAGTATTCAGCCCCTGAGGTCAGTACTTGGTCGAAGCCAAGTTTGACACCATTCTTCACGTGCAAATTGCTCCAGTTCTGCCAACTTTGAATGGGATCGTCGATGAACTACAATCTTCAAGTCTCGCCATAAATGTTTGATTTGGTTCAAGTCAGGACTTTGAGTGGGCCACTTAAGAGCATCTATTTTATTCTTATTCAGCCACTCCAGTGTGGCTTTAGCTTTGTGCTTCGGATCATTGTCCTTCTGAAATGTGAATCTCTGACCCAGTTTCAGATTCAAGGCTGACTCAAGCAGGTTTTCATCAAGGATTCTCCTATACTTTGCACCGTCCATTGGTCCTTCTATCCTGACAAGCTTGCTTCTTTACATGATAATCAGTACCTACTGATGAAAAGCAGCCCCATAACATGGTGGAGCCACCACCTTGCTTGACAGGAAGGATGGTGTTGACTGGGTGATGTGCAGTGTTAAGCTTGCACCAGATATAATGCTTTGAATTTAGACCAAAAAGTTCAATTTTTGTCTCATTTGACCACAAAACGTTTCTCCACCTGCCTGCAGTATCATTAAGATGCTTTTTCGCAAACTCCATATGAGCTTTTAGATGCGTGTTTTTCAGTAACAGCTTATTTCTTTCCACCTGTCCATAGAGGCGAGCTCTGTGAAGGGAACGGGATATTGATAATTGCTGAACACAGACTCCCATCTCGGACATAGAGCCTTGCAGATCTTTCAAAGTCGTTGTTGGATTTACAGTGACATCCCAAACCAGTTTCCTGCTTGCCAAGCTGCTCAGTTTCTGTGGGCGACTTGATCGGGGTAGAGTCTGGGTGGTATGATACCTCTTCCACTTATTGATGATGGATTTCACCGTACTCAAAGGGATAATGAGTGACTTTGAAATCTTCTTATTACCCTCTCCTGCACGGTGCTTCTCCACCATTTATGCCTTGTTAGTTGACCAAGTGAGTTGCACCTTAAAACTCCTTAGAGAAGTGGGGAAGCTTAATTTTAAGTTAAACCACTGATTACATACAGGTGAAACCTATTACACTTATTTTGTAACCTTTCAAACAAATAATTTGCTCCTGAAGTGATTTAGGTTTAATGAGGTAAAAGGTTTGAATATTTATGCAACTGAGAATCATTTTCACCATCAATCTAACTTATTCACATTTTATCTGCATTTTTAAGCTTTATCACTTTGGAGTAGTTTGTGGAAGACTCTATATTATTAAGTTTGATTTGAAAACATCATGAAATAAGCTCAGGTGGCATCAAAATGTGAAAACTTTAGAGGGTGGTGAATACTTTTGCAGGCCACTGTATCTTTCATATATTTCTGAAACATGTTTTTTTAACATAAATTTGTTGTGATACATAAATGGTAATATTGTTGCGGACCGGGTATCGGCTGCGAGCACGACCGCTAGATGGAGCGGTAGGGTCGACTCTACCGAACACCCGGAATCTAGATCGTACCTTTCGGAACCGACGGTACGGGTCCCTTACCGGACCGTGAATCGTCGATAATTCCACCACTGTGTTCAGATTATATTTGCCAATCTTCAAATACCTCTAGCTTCACGTGGCGAGTTACCGAGTATTCACACCCTCGACGGCCCTCGTACGAGTCGAGCCGTTCGCGTGCCCGACCCGTGCGCAACCCGAGCAGACGGTTGCCGAAGTTCCGTCGGTCCAAATGTACATTTACACCAGCAACAGCCTTTATAATTCACCAACACGCGCCATGCTAAGCCAATGGATGAAACACAGCAACGAACTGATACATTTAACAAATGTATTTATTTATAATGGGGGAAACGGGGGAGCACGCAAGAAGCAAAGTTATCACGACTAATGAGATGCAAGTATGTACAGCAAA
>CM068954.1:150636808-150647574 GCA_035128595.1 Eptatretus atami
ACAATTCCTACTTACAGACGGGCCCACAAATACACACACCCACACACAAGAACCAGTGGCCACAGCCTTTATTGATGCCTCCAGCTCAGAGGGAAAGGCGAGCTCAAGACCAGAGCCTGCCCTCGGACCTGTCCGCCTTGTGCGGGTACGTTGAGCTGGCGGGGTGGCGGGACTCGGACCTGCAGCAGCCCAGGCATCCACACGACCGGGCTCCCGGCGAACGGAGGCCGGCAGGGCGAAGTCTGGCACGACGAAAATCTGGCTTTCCACAAGAAGAACCACCACCTAAGGATCTCTAAGTCTCACTAACGTTGTTGTTCTTGTGGACTTTTTTGTTTCACAGCCTACAGTTTTCATCGAAACTTCCTGAAACTTGGCGTATATATGTAAAAATACCCTGCGCAGACAGTAACCATCTCCGATTTTGAAAATTCCTCCTAGAAAAAAAAGTTATGATGTCAAAATATCTCCGCTAATGGAAATCGCCAAAAAATTATCTCAAACTAGGCAAGCTTTTTGAATTCTGTTTGTGGGAATAAAACAGGGCATTAGCAGAGATGAATTGCCGCACATATGATACATCACTATGACGTCGTTCCTATTTTTTGACATTTTTTGTTTCACAACCCAGAGTTTTCATCGGATCTTCGTGAAACTTGCCATGTATATGCAGAAAGCCCACGCGCAGACAGTAACAATCTCCGATTTTGAAAATTCTTCCTGGAAAAAAAGTTATGACGTCAAAATATCTCCGCTAATGGAAATCGCCTAAAAAATTATCTCCGAAACTAGGCAAGCTTTTTGAATTCTGTTTGCGGGAATCGAACAGGGCATTAGCAGAGATGAATTACCGCACATATGATACATCACTATGACGTCATATCAATTTTTATGACGTCATTCCTATTTTTTGACATTTTTTGTTTCACAACCCAGAGTTTTCATCGGATCTTCGTGAAACTTGCCATGTATATGCAGAAAGCCCACGCGCAGGCAGTAACCATCTCCGATTTTGGAAATTCTTCCCAGAAAAAAAGTTGACGTCATAATATCGCCGCTAATGGAAATTGCCTATACCATTATCTCCGAAACTAGGCAAGCTGTTTGAATTTTGTTTGCGGGATTCAAGCCGGGCATTAGCACAGATAATTTATCGCAAACCTGATACATCACAATGACGTCATATTCGTTTTTATGACGTCATCATTAAGAGGACGAGGATCTTAGCTCATTCGAGCTTGTTTTCTTTTTCCCTGACCCATAAAGTCCTCATCACTCTGTCTCCCACCCCCACCTCTTCCTCTTTTACCTTTTTCATTTTTTTATTTATTCTTCCAAAACTAGAATAGCATTGGAGAGGACTTACGCTCGTGGTTTATCACAATAAAAAAAAACGTTCTTCCTCTTCTCCGCTGCTCTGGTCTTCTCTCTCCATAACTTTTTTATTATTCTTATTATTCTTTCTCTATATCTGTTATACTCAAAGGCCATGAGGAAATGTTGCGTTGTGATATGCATGCATTTTGCAAGCATTCCGTTTTCATTCCTACTTTCAGGTCGTATTCGAACCACTCCTGAAGTCAATGATGGCTGTACAGATCCGAGTATCCTGTCGCTCAACATTCTCTCGTCACGCTACATCTCTCCAACTGGGGATGACCGGTCAGAGCTGCACCTCCAGCGAACTCAATAATGTATCTCTGTGCTGTTTCTCATGCTTGTTGCACAATCACTACTGCTACTCATTTGTTTTCATGTATGGCCGTCATTCCAGGCCTTCAGTTTTGAATCTCTGGGAGCGATAGTAAATATTGAACTCCAAACTTTTAAACATAACCCCAATATGAAGCAACATACCTCCACAACACTTCACCGGATCACAAATCTATATTTCCCATTACAACTTGATTAATCGCCAAAGGAGGGGAGTGATGTTCTTAGGATAAAGGACTATGATTAAATTGAAAAGATGGAACCATGAAGTTTTATACCGCGAGGCTAATATGTCTGGTTATTAATTGGTGAAATAATTTTGCCAAGTATGTTTGTCTGTAGTGTCTGTTTGTTTGTCTGTTTGTCACACCATTTTTGTCCACAGTTTTCAAGCAATCGTTCTAAAAATTTTGGTGTATGTAGGTGACCAGCCAAGGACAGCAATGCACATTTTTGTTCCTTATATATCTTACATCCTTTAACGATATATAGCACGATATCTCAAAAGATTATGGACGGATTCGGACGAAACTTGGTGAACAGGTTGGGTGTGTGACGAATACGAATTGATTCGATTTTGGTGACGATATGAATCCAGATCCAGATACGAGAATTATTTAATATTTAAAGTGATTCTTCACCATTAAGATATGGGGCCAAAACGATGCACAATATCTCAAAAAGTTGTGGACGAGTTATGACAAAACTAGGTGGATGAGTTGGGTAGGCGACAAGAACAAGACGATTCGATTTTGGTTCAGGTCCGGATTCAGATCCGGCCTATCAGTGGGATACAAAACGTTAACTGTTCAGCCTGGCAGAGGTATACGCTCTACCGAGTTGAAATATCCTTCTACCATGGGTATCTGTCTTGAAATTTTATTCCTTGTGAGTATGCATTTTAGGGTATTCCTCTGTGTTGATGCCACCACCTTTCATGTGGAAATGCTGATCATTCATTCTGTTGAAATCTCGATGTTATTTTAACACTTTGTTTTCATTTTTTGTTCACAGGCTGTGTTTTGATTTGGATTTGCCTAGGTATACATCTTTGTGTACTCTGTGTTTGCTTACTATTCAATCCTAATTTTCCCTTCGTGAATTGTATCATAAATTACCTTTACTTGCACCAATCCACGATGATTTACTCATTTCCTTATTGAGATAAATCATATAACATGGGGAGGGGCATGAGGGTCCCAAGATCGATCTGAAATCCTCAAAAATCATTTTTTTCTCCTTTTCAAAACCATTAATCCTTTTCCCTGATTTATGTGTTTGTTTGTTTGTTTGTCTTCATAGATGTTCGATTTTTCAAGCTATTTGATTGATTCTATTGAGGCATTTTCTAAAACGATGACCACATTTTTCTCATTTTATTTTTTAAAACTTATTGATTGATTTATTTCACTGATCTATGTCTCTTCGTGAAGCTTGTACAAAAATCACTTGCAGCCTTGCAGGACAGATGCATTAGAAAACATCAGAGTTCTTTAAATGGAATGTGGGATTTTAACTTTGGTTCCCAGCATTCTGAGCTGTCTGTTCCAATGGATATGCTAAACAGGCCAATCCAATCTGTTTAATTTTAAAATGTGCTTTTAGTGACCGGCTCTTCTGCCAATAAGAAGTGACCATAGAACAAAAATAGTCTTCTGGAGCTGAATTTGTTTTTAGGAGTATGTGCTATATAAAAAAAATACTGCATCACATTCATGGTTACCCAAGGATGTTAACAATTGTAGCTTGTATTATAGTCAGCCATTGACATGCTCTCTGATTAAATTATGCAGTCTTCCAGATAATGGACTGCCACACTGAAAATAAAATGAGCCACTTGTAGCTACAAAAAGTTTTCTTCTTGCTCTCACCAGCAAACCAACAGGAAGTAGTGCCTTTGAAACAGCCACATAGTCACCGAAGATTGTGCTGAGACTTGAGAGCGACATATTTTTGGAGGAAATGTGGTTCATTAGCTTTCTTCTAGGCGGGTGGCCTAGAGGTATGCAAACTTGCCTCTAGGCTGTTTAGCCTGGGTTTGAATCTCGACCCAGCTATAAACTGTCATCCCGGTGTTTCACAGATGGGGTGACTCATCAGTGTGTGTGCCGTCCTTCTGATGGACATTAAACTGGGTGTCCTGTCTGCTGACATGAATTTGGGGACATTAAAAGATCCCACGGTGTCCTTCATGAATAGTAAGCAAGCTATCACTGGCATCCTGAACAAATTCCACATTTTTGCCCTAACGTACAGAGGGCTTTGAATCAGCCGCACAGCCGCACCCTCAGCCAATGATGCTATCCTGCAGCCTTGTGCTGCATACCAAAGAAGAAGAAGATTAGCTCTCTTTGAGGAGAGGCAAAACATATTATGTAAAATAGTTTAAGCTGAAGAGCATGCCATTTGGCTCGTCTATATGCTATAACAAACAGCAGGATGAAAACATAATTGTTCTTCACTTAAATGGGATTGTTGGTTTCAATATCATGCTGGGAATTCATGGTGGGAAAAGAGGAGTACAAAATCATATTACCGGAAGAAATCGTGAAATTTTGCAGGACTTTCTTCCGCTTTGAAGCCGTGTGGGATAGCTCTCTCCACAACTCCACACTTCTAAACTGTGTGACACCATACGGCCAGAAGATCTACATCACACTCTCAACATACCTGGAGGTATTGTCTAATAGTACTTCTTGAAGTTGTTGTTATCATCGTATTTGTTGTCATGTAATATCATTGGTTATATGTTCACAATTAATCGTTAATTTCTAATATATCTTTGACCTTTATTTATATGAAGTAAATATCTAGTCTGACCTTGTTTGTGCCATCAGCTTGAGAACTGCTCTCAGCCTGCTGTCATTACCAAAGATTTCTGCATGGTGTTCTACTCTCGTGATGCCAAGGTCATGCCTCCGCGTTCTCTACGAAACCTCTTCGGCAGCGGTTATCATCGATCACCAGACTGGTATTTCAGCATTTGAGCATTTATTTATTTATTATGAAATGCCTTTTAGATTAAGTTACTTTTAATGAGAGTGAAATAAGACCCCCGGATGGCTTTTTGGGGGGGGGGGGGAACACAAAGTCAAGGCTCATGTAAGAACCAGAACATCAAACATATCAGGATGCAACAGAACAAAAGGAACAATAGAGACAGGAGGAAACACCAACAGCAGGGTTGAAGGACAAAATAGAGGGAGACTTGGATAAACAGTGGGTGTTGGGAGGAATGAAAGGTAGGGGAGGACGCAAGATGGATACAGAAGCAAACTTTCAGGAAGGAAAAACTAGATATTTGGAAGTAGGTGTGCTTGGGTGTGGGAGAGGGGAGGGTGTGAACAGAGGTAGAAAACATCATGTTTGAGGTTTGAGACTCATTTACAGAATACTCCACAACAACAGATCACAACAATGTGAAAGGATGGTTGAACAAGAATAAAAAGACATAATATGTCATAGCCCCCGTGGTTTTAGTAATTCGGGTATACGGAGTAAAAGGGCTAGCCCATATGTACAAGATTTATGTGTATGTGCAACTGAGTTGAGTGGTCATGTGACATGGAAGATTGCGTATAATTGGGTTATTCGGCCATGAATATTAATGATGTGGGTCACGTAGTTATATTGTGTAAGACAGTCGGTCACGTGACATGTATGATGTTTTCGATTGGGAATGCAAATTTCGCACAGAACGGATTCAATGTTCATATATTTTGGGGGAGACATACAGAATTACACAAACAGTATAACATTTAATAATATTTATTAATGTATAAAATAAATTCTACAACTATAGACAGAAAATCATCATTCAGTTGAAAATCCTGTCTGATCAGTTTTTGTAAACTGTACTTAAAGGTGGTTGGGGTGAAATTGAAAAGTGTAATCAGAATTTTTTTTTAATTTCATGAAATATACTTCATGGTAAAGGTATGAAAAAAAAAATAGAATAAAATAAAATTGGAGGGTCACCATGCAATTTTCTAAGAAAATGGGTGTTCAAAAGTGAGTGAAAGGTGGCCAAGTTCATCTGTTGAAAGGAGTTTAAGTTGTGACAAAATAATTTAACAATTTTGCTTGTAACTCTCCGATTTGCTTGATAAAGGATTTATAATTAGGAGACACTTAAGGTAAGAATTATAATAAATAGTTGGGGACATGATGAAGTAACAAAATGGCCCGCCATGAGGCCATGTTGGATCTGATCTCGAAAAAAAAATGGCGTGCACATGTAAGCCACCATTCATTATCTGTGTGCCAAGTTTGAACAAGATCTGTGAATGTATGTCCGAGAAATGGTTGAGGACGTGTTCAATACCGGTGTGTTTTTTCAACTAAATTGGCTGCCAGTCTACCATCTTTGATCAGATCACAAAATACAGTGAGGTACACTTGTACACCATCATGTACTGCGCTCGTGCCAAGTTTGAACAAAATAGGACCGTGCATATCCGAGAAATGGTTGGGAACACGTTTAAGTACCAAAATGGCCACCAGTCAGCCATCTTGGATCTGATATTGAAAAAAAATGACGTGCTCATGTAACCCACCTTCCGTTATGTGTGTGCCAAGTTTGAACAAGATCGGTAAATGCATGTCCGAGAAATTGTTGAGGATGTGTTCAACATCAGGTTTTTTCCAACTAAAATGGCCGCCAGTCGGCCATCTTTGAGCGAATCACGAAACAAAATGATGTCCGTATGTATACCGTCATGTATTGTCTCTTTGCCAAGGTTGAACAAAATCAGTCAATATATGTCCGAGATATGGCTGCGGACAGACGCACACACAGACGGACGGACGAGATGCAATCCATAAGTCTCCGTTTCGGACTAAGTCCAACGGGGGCTTATGAGTGTCCAAAAGAACTATGTTTCAAAGTAGGGGAGGGGTCTCTAATCTGTCTCCTTCCTTATCTGACAGTTCTTTTACATTGTTACTGCTCTGCAATCTTTCATGAATTGTTTATTTGTAACATAAACATTCTGTGTTCTGCAGTAACCGAGTGACTGGCCTGTATGAGCTCAGCCTCTGCAGACAAGCAGACAACGGAAGTCCAGGTTTGTGTTTCAGCGTGAGCCTCATATTACCTGCCATTTCTTTTCACACACTGTCTCAAATTTGTTTCTCTTTGACACTTGAGTTAGTGTCAAAGTATGGTAATTATAGTAAAGTGACATTTTTTCACGTTTACTCTCTTTGCCAGCTTTTCTTACCTGTTTATATTTTCCATGTCTCCTTAACCCACTCGGTTCCCTTGTTCTGTCCATTTGTACCAACTTCTACTGCCTTTGTGTTAGTTCCTTCCCCGTTTTTCTGTCCTCACTTGTATGACAACTCCTTCTGCCCCCATTGCTATAGAAGCATCACGGATCACTCTTCTGTTATTCAGCTCTTTCATGAACCTCAATTCCTGTAAAAGCAAAAAACAAAACCCAAAGCAAATACTGTGGATGATCATTCATTTTTTTTTCTGCAAGATTGAGGCTCATGGAAGAGCAATGTGGCAAGAGGGTATTAACTGACGGAAGGGCAGCAGGGCAACCCCTGGACACAATAAGCAAGGATATGTACAACCAGAGAGAGAGAGAGAGGACTGAAGGAAACACTACAACCTGCAAGTAAGATGATGATTGGATTAGGAGGGGTTAATAGTGGCAGTAAAGATTGTACGTAAGGATGAGGGATAACAACAGAGGGTAGTACACCGTCTCCTTGACACCGCAGAGAGAAGAGTGGGATAAAACTGTCTCTGGAAGGTGGTTCCTCATATTGGAGAAGTGAAGAACAGAATAATTCAGGTGTTCAGTCTACCTGTATTTCGGATGTTTAACCAGGATGGAGTTAATGGAAGATCTAGCATAACCCGCGCTCTGCGCGACATGTTGGGGTGGGTGTGTTTGAGAAAGGAACTGATGCAGAGTATCAGTAGTAATTTTACTTTAATGCAGTAAGTGGAATACGATTTCACTGTTTCAGAACCATTTTATTTACTTTTTTTTGTACCATGCACCTCATATGGTCTTTGAGATAATGTAAGCCGAAAATCACGTTACTCGAGCGCAGAACAAAGTCGAAGATAGCGCGACACGAAACCACAAACTCGGAAATAATATGGAAGAATGTGTGCATCCTGAAGTTTCTGGGGAGTATCAGAGAGGTGGTAAAACACAAAGAGCAATCTATATTTGATTTCCAGTCCGGGGTTTGCTCCACTCCTCCACATGTCGGTTGAATCTGCAGTTGCTGCTTTCAACTCGTCAAAGCTACATTTTCCGAAGCGGATCCATCGTGTTTTTCTGTTGCAGCATATTTTAATCCCAGTGTTGGTGTTTGTGTTTTCATCCAAAATTTCCGTGTTAAATCACACCGTGTTGTGCTGTATTGTCAAATTTGTTTTCGTGTTGCTCAGAGCCTGCTCCTTGGACAGCCAGCTTGTAAATTCTGTCTCCCTTTTGACACTGTGTTCCTCATTCTGCTTCTTCTTTCCCAACTATTGTCTTTTCTGCCTCATCGAGGTTATCCCATTGCTTCTCCTCGCATCAAAAAAATATATAATTTTCACTCCAAAACAATCTAAATCTGCCTGAATGTTCTTCAGCTGTATTTCCTGCACTTCATTCTTTATCTCTCCCTTTTGTCAGTCTCCAAATTGAATATTCGTGGAATGAAACACTTCTTCTTCCTTTAAAAGCATTTTAAAACATTTTCAAATGCCTCACTTTCCTTATTTCTCCGTCATGAGTACCCCAGGTGTTATTCTTCATCACTATCTATTCCTATTCTTCTTCTTCTTATTCACAAAGGTTATTTTCCAAACCTGTCTCTCACTGAAACGCTTGGTACATCAACCCTCCTCTCTGACTTACAGCATCACCTTTCTCCGTGCCTTCAACAAACAAAAAAATTTCCACCCATCCCATGTTCTTTGTCTCTGTTTGTCCAGTTTGGAAATCTTGAGAAGTCCAGTTTGCAGAGGTTGGTCTGCTCACGACAATCAAATCACATTCTTGTCCTTTAACGGTGTTAATACTTTCCCCTACATCTCCTACACATCTGTGGCCTTCCAACCTCACCCCTTCTATATATCCCCCTTCTCATTTTCCCTCCACTTTATGTCTCCTCTTTCTGCACACCCACCTCCCCCACCGCCCACTCGGAGCTTAAAGCTTCCCCCTCACCTAGCTCCCTCAAAGCCTCCCCTCCCAGTCCCAGACCCTCACAACGCCTCCTCCCCTGTCCCTAACTGTATGAACCTCAAACATCCGAGGCCTCCACTCCAACCTGACAGATCTCTCAATCCAGGCTACTACTGATAAACCGAACATCATTTGTTTAACAGAATCGTTCTTCACACAAGATGTCGCTGACTACTTAGTGTGTCTCCCTGGTTATTTTCTTCTGAGATTGATAGGCCTGAACCCCGCCCCGATAGCAGAGTTACAATTTACATAAAAAACTCAATTTCTCACTGTACGTGTAGTGAACTTACACCTCCCAACCCCCATGAGTGCCTTTGGCTGTGACTACCTCTGCTCCCACCTCTTGTTAACGCCGCAACCGAAGGTGAACGGAGTTTATGTTTTCACCACTGTCTATTTGTTTGTCTGCACTATCTGTTTGTTTGTCTGTGAGCAGGATCTCTCAAAAAGTTATGGATGGATACAGACGCAATTTGGTGGGCACATTAGGTGTGTGAGAAGGGCAAATTAATTAGATTTTGGTGAAGATCCGGATCCAATAATTTTTTAAGTGATTCTTCACCAAAGAGTGATCGGGCCAAAAATGTTATATAGCGTGCACGATATCTCAAAAAGTTTGGGATTCGTTTTGGCAAAACCAGGTGCATGAGTTGGTTAGGTGAAAAGAACAAGCTGATTAGATTTTGGTTCAGGTCTGAATCCAGATCCGGCCTGTCAGTGGGATACAAAACATCAACTGTTCAACCTGGCAGAGGTATGCACTCCACCGAGTGCCATTATAGTTTGTCTATGTGTTGCACCGACCCCAAACAGTGACATCTCCATCTCCATCTCTCTGTTAGACAACATGGATCAACTTTTTAACAATTCATCCCAACTCTCTCTTCCTCAGATGTGGCGATTTCAAATGTCACCATGCCAATTGACTGGGTGTTCGTATGGTACCTCTTTAACCAGCCATGGAACCTCAACAAAGGACTTATGTGACTCCATGTTACTGACTCAATCTGTGAACTTTCTGAACTGGATTTCTCCCAATGGCAAATCTTCCCTTCTAGAATTGGTGATGACAAACTCCCACACAAATATCTGCTGCTCTTCCTCTGCTCCAATTGGTTCATCTGATCATATTCTTTGAGAGTCAGCATCTCTCTGGCTATTCTCAGAGAGCTGCCTCAGCACTGGTGAGTCTGGCAGTTCACTCAAGCCGACTGTCAGGGACTGTAAGCAACCATGTCATTTCAAAATTTATCTCCCATATTTGCTACCCTTGATATTAATTCTGCCTGAGAATTCTTCCACAGAAACCTGCTCTCTCCTCTGCAAATGTTCATCCCATCTCATCTTTAGTTATCTGACCCTTATTCTCACCCATGGTACACTGAATCCTGTGGTGAGCCTGTTGCTTTTTAACAACTTGCCTTCTCTTCCTGGAAGGCAAATCTGACTGATGGCTACCTCATATTTTTCAGCAAGGCTCAGAACGAGTGTGTATCCACTCTCAGGAAAGCCAGAAAACAACATCTGGCAATCCTCAAGACTGAACTCTCAAACCTGTCTGCTTCTTCAAATACCTGATGGTGCCTTGTTAAGTCTGTCTCTGGAGTATACTCCCCCTCCATCCCTTACCTCACTTGAAATGCCACCACAGCTGATTCTGCTCGTGAGAAGGCCGAATGTCTCAATTCTGTGTTTTCTTCCAAATCTTGTCTACCCAACCCCTCACTCCTGACACCTACCCTACCTTCTCATACCCAACTGCTCCTGGACTCTGTATATTTTACACCTGTGAAGGTGGAGAGGTTTCTGGCAAACCTCGACTCCGATTCTGCGGCAGGTCCAGAC
>CM068954.1:150662001-150703943 GCA_035128595.1 Eptatretus atami
CAACCCCCTTCTCCCCAGCCAAGCCCGGTGCCTGTGGGTTGTGTCCACCGTGTGGGACAAAGGGACACCCATATCCCAAAGATATGGTAAGTGAGTAGATTTCAGCAGCCACTTCACTCACGGAACCAGTTGCTTGATTAATTCAATATACAGTATTCCGATGTCTAAATACTGACCATCTTCCAGGCACCTCACATTAGGTACTGTGAGAGACGACTTAATTAACAGTTAAATACATGTTATTCTGAATGCTTTAAAGTTTCGAAAAGTTCACGTATTATTGAAAGGTAACCTTTTAAAGTTTCGTTAGTTTTCTTAAATACCCACTGTTTTCTCGCCATAAGGAGGAGCCTCGTATACGTGTCTCGCCTATTGGCTACGTCCAGGTCACGTACGAAAACTTTGAATTCCGGACTTGTGGCGCCCTCGCAGATTGTAACAGTCTGTTTCTTTTAAGGACCACAAGGGGGCAATGTTTCGTTCATCAGACATTCAGGCTAACGGAATCGAAGAGACGAATTTATTGCATGGCAGGAGTCAGCCATTTCTCAAGTTCACCGGCCTCCGAAACCAGTTGATGCAGTTCATCACAACGCTGCGTGAGTTCACGCGTTGGAAAAATGTACCACTTGGGTTAAAGAAAGTCTGCTCAGTGTGCTTCACCTTTGAGTGTGCACGTGAACGTTACTGAATTCACACGTCGGGCATCATTTATTTATTACGTACATTCCTCATCACGATGTTATCATATGCAATCTCATGGAGTTATGTAAATGGCTTTTGCGCGGCTCACAAGATGAGATCGCACCTTCCCGACTCGTTGCTCGGGTCGAATCATTAAACAGATTTATATAATTATATGTCAGCTTTGCAGTTCACATGAGGTTTCACGTCATCCATGGGACATGAGACCTACATTCCAGTGGTACTTGCGTTCACTACACCCAAACGGACGTTCAACATCCCACCGGTGGACATTTCCAAGCCAGTGTTTTCGGTGACTTGTCTCGAGCTGCTTCGCCAAAACTTCTGCGTCCGAGTGACGTATGTCCGGGGAGAACAATTTAATTTCTCCTCGAGGAAAATAACAAATTTAAGCCTTCACCGGAAACCGGTTTGGCCATTGCCTGACGTTCGATGAGGTGGCAGTTTGATGTTGGAATGTTCAGTTGCAGCCAAGTTTACTCGCCCGTTTTATTTACGCTGGCACAATGGATCTTTCAACGCCACCAGCTGACGTGGCTAATGCTAGCAGGACGGTACATTCCGGCTTTTACATCCCATCAAAAAAGGCAGGGATAAATTTATGCCTCACCCTGGCATGTGAAACACCAGGATTTACTTATAGGTGGTCAGGATTCAAACCCAGGACTCAACCAGCTTCCGAGGATGAGGGTGGGATGCCTCAGGCTGTTTTATCAGTCCAACGAACATTGCGTCTAAAAATACTGTTGTATTGTATATCTGCACTCAATGGCATGTACGAAGGATCATGCTGTTGTGGAGTTTTGATGATGTTGTGTATTTTGTACAGAAAAATATATTGGGCCCACAAGTGCCCAACAAACCAATATCCAGAGTCACCGCATGGCACAGATTCAAAAAGCATTGATTCTGCTGTGTGCTTCGCTTCATGAAGCTCACGCCTTTTCTCACAGTCTCTGCTTCAAAGCGTCTCTTTCACATCGACTCCCTATTTATCTAGAAGACCCGCTTTCCTTTCCAGCGTGCGCTCTGAATCACCTTGCTCGGCACCAGCACCACAGCAGCGCTGAACTGCTGAGCCTTGATGCAGCTGAACGATATCCTTGAAGCAATGAGTTGCACTCTGGTCTGAGTGGATCAAAGACCAAGGACTGTGGTTTCATTGGCTACTTGGTCATGCAGCTCTCTTGTATGGTCTATTGCTGGTTTGTATCAAAGAGAACAGGAAAAAGTCACAAGGGGTAATCACATCCGTATAACATTGTGGTTGGTTGGAGTGGAGGCCCTCGAAAGTGGACCATGTTAATCTCCAAAAATGTAGTGTTGCTTGATGTCGGTTAAAAACATGTTGAAACAGCGTTAGAATGTAACGAAAACTATGAGGAGACGTTGAGAGATGACTGCCAAAATTGTTGAATTCGTTGAATGGGAAAAAATCAAACGTCTTGTAACTTTCTTAGTGTCCCTGTCTTGGGGTTAACTGCTATGGGTTGTGCATTCGCTGCAAATCGGGTTTCCATTTCAGGGGTTTTCTCAGCCCAGCACAAGCCACAAGCATGTGGTCAGGGCCAACGCTTCACGAAGGGATGAGAGTTGCATTCTCTGGATTTTCAATTCGATTTTAGCTCATCGTGGACTTGTTCATTATCTGCATATTGCAGGACAAAGACATTCCGTGTAAGCATTCATTTTGTACTTTATGTGATTTACAACATGAGTAGGAGAATGGACAATGCATGTATATAATACATGGTTTGAACCTGATCCAAGCACATTTTCAAGCAGTTCAATGAACCACAAAACAGGCAAACCCAAGCCACATAAATACCGGAGAAGTATCAAAGCTGGGGCTTCTATGAAGCGAGTCATACAGAATACTGTATTTTACCTTGAAGGAAGCCCTGGTGGTACTTCCCGCATACCCGTATAGACAAGCACAGTCGATGGACAGTAATGTGGTCTGAATGCAAGGAAAGGTTTGCAAGATGTGTTTTAACATTGAAGTTGTCATGCAGCACTCTTACACGAAAAAAGAATAATTTCCCGTGGTGGCTCCTTTTTTTTCTTAAGTGTTTTACACCCTTTTCCCCCGGAAAAAATGTCCAATTTTTCCCGAGTAGACAAACTAGTAAAACCCCTTTCCCCCATGGCGTCCCTCCTGCGTCACGACCCCTTTTTCCCCCCCTCAGCACATTTATTTACAAATATAGAGTACATTAAATATAATTATTTCTTCCACAATTCCTCCCTTTTTCCATAGAAGGAAAATTTTGAATAATTATATTACACATGATTACCAATATCCCGTTCCGGAGGAGAAAGATATTCGTTACACAAGTTCAATCAATAATGGCAGCGAGTGCTCATTCATGATCTGAAGGTGAGTGAGTGTGTTTCCATTTAATTTATGGCCTGTTCATCAGCATGTGTCACACATTGAAAAGACAGCTACCCGAAGTCAGAAGATAACAGGTCAGGGGGTAGATCAGCACCCAAGGGGAAACACAGTCGAAGCACTCCTTGAGCTGAAGAGAAGGGGAGATGTTGGCAAGTACGAGCTTGGGCCCTGACACTGGGTTGAAGGAGATGAAAAGAACTCGAGAGGTGAACAGAGATCCAGCTCCAGCACAGCCCGGGGCCCGGGCAGCAGTTTGTGCAATCAGGGTTGATTCACCAAATGAGCTGTGCCGTTAGATGCAGTCGCGGTGGCAGCACGAGCCCCCACCCGCACCATTGAACACATGTTGCAGAGACTCGCCGTGTGGACCTCCAGGCCGTTCTTCGTGCATTGAAGCAACCACAGCAATTCACGATGTATTTGCAGAGCAGCAATCGAGAGGTTGGCTGAGGGACATTCCTCCAGGCAGGCACCACACAACAGGCGACGTTAAGACTTTGCTCAACCTTCTCCTCAGTGGTTTTTTTTCTCTTTTTTCACATTGCTCATTTTATCTCCTTCAGGAAGGGGTAGTTTCATGATCACGTGTTGGAATGCCCAATCACCCAAATCTGGGTTCTCCCCATCGTCCAATCTTTCGGTGAAGTTCTTTCCAAAGCTTCACTGACGAAATCGTACATGCATGGTTCAACTGCTCTCAACACTCCGAAACAAACAAAATCAAGGTTAACATCGATAACATGCCATCAGTAAACTTCATGGGGTCATGTATCTCAACAAGAACTGACAAAGGTTCTTTGCAGAAGCATTCAACTTGCATTATCAATATTTTATCTCTTTCCTTATATATTCCCTAAATGACATGCTAAAGTATACAGAAATCTCAGTTGTATGTACACTCAAAACATTCAGCCTCATTGCTATTTCCATGTAGAAAAAGCAACAGTCTTTATCAGTGTTTCAATTGCATCAATAATTCTTTCACCAAAAATATCTTCATCATCTTTTTTCAAAATATAAAAGTGAGCTACTTCTTTCAAGTACCGAATCCAAGCGATTCGATTTTGCACAGTTACCATTTAACATTCATATCTGCTAAACAATTACAGTTTCATTCACAAGTAGTTCCAGAGCAACTGCCATTATATTATTCTGATTCAATTCTCAGCAACTTTTCCCTATCCTCAATTAACAGATTAACAGGTCCTTCGGTAAAAGGATTCTCAATTTTAATCTCAAACAAAAGTTTGTTTTTTTTCAATATTCATATCACATGCAAACAGTTTAATCAATACCAAATGCCTAACATTATTTCATTTAACCTGATGAGCATCCATTTCTTTGTTGAACCAATGAAATATCTTGGAAAATAATGTTTTAACCGATCTCTATCATCACTTCAGAATTCATCAACATTTTAAATCTCTGACACTTGTCCATCTTGTCCACTTCTCTCTCACCAAAACAGCAATATGCTGTAATATAACCAACTTCACATTTCACGAGCCATACTTTCACTTCCTCTGACCTTCTTCAATTACGAATCCATTTTCATTTATCAAAACAAATAAATACAGTTTTAAACTCTGTTTTTTTTAAACAGGTGTATCAAAATTGTCAAATCATTAGTCAAATTTGTCATCAGGCGAATATCATTTAAATTGCAGCTCAAACACTCCGTCCACACATGAGCTAGAACCTTCCCCAACTTGATCACAGTCATGGGGGAGGCATGGGAGATTTGCCCTCTTTCTCCTCTCTCCATTAGGTTTAAAACTCCACCTTTTAAGTGCATTATTCATCCAATCTCTCTTAAACAGCTTTTTGGTCTAAACAATAAAATATTTCTTTTAAAATCAATAAATGATTCATGAATGAATCTGACAAATCAAATATATCCCAGCGAGTGCCTCAGAGGCACATTAAAAGCCATCAGAGATGTTTTGCTTCAGCTATTCGTCCGACAGCTGACCTTGGCAGACAAGCTTGCAGATCAAAAGACTTTATATTTTGCTCAGTGTTGGAGCTTGTACATTTCTTTGTCCTGTATTTTAAACAAATTTTTTCACACTGTTATGCACTTCGTTAACAGATCAATCATTATAAAAGGTAACATGAATTCATTAATCTATCAACTTTAACATTCTCAGACTAATAAAACAGTATGCCTAGTTCAACGTCCATCCGAGGGCATCATCTATTACTGTGAATCGCCCTACGTGCTAAACATCATCAAAATCATTAAAAAATTCATTCCAATCACGTTTCTACATTTAGATCACATCTTTTAAGTACAATGGTTACAACTCAAATCAAAATTTGGAAACATTTCTGACACGTCCTAACAGCTGCCCAGCACTCAAACCTGCCGGGTTGAGTCATTACACAATACTCACGAATGCCAGCGAGAGCTCACCTCCCAAGTGGACTTCACATTTTAAAGTACAATTCAAATCGAATTTTTTGAAAACGTTTCTCTGCCTTCATTGCCAACGGCATGCGCATTTCGACACCGCAGCCCCCACCCTCCTGAATCTGCATTGAATCGAATCCACAGCTAAAGCTAAGACTCAAACACAGACTCAGTGGAGAGAACATGCCACCCCAAACAGACCCAGTGGAGAGGGCGCCGCCACAGTGCAGCTCGCGACCCTCGCGCCACAAACACCAGCCAAAAATGTATACAAAGTTACAAACAGTGAGAAAGCCATTTCAAGGAGATTCGTGACCTTGGGTTTTTATCAGCACCAAACCACGAACAGCAGCCTGCTTTAACTCTCTGCCTGAAGTGTTACAAAGTTAAATATCATTTTCAATTCAGATTTCACTAAAATTGAAATTCACACACACACACACACACCACTCTAAATCCAGCAAAAACATTCCCACACAAACGACATCCGCCCCGCACTGTAAATTAGCAGCACGTGCAGTCAGTCATCATCGTTTTTCCTCTGGAATCGTGTGCGCATTTCACCTCATCTAAAGTCTTCACAATCTACGATGACGACCAATTCTATCTCCATTTTCCCGTCACACATGCATTCCCACAAGTTTTCAAAGCACAAATCCCAAGAGAGCACGTTTCATTGCAGTGAAATCTATTGGACTCGCACAAGTTCCATTTTCTCACTCACTCAGCAACACATGCATCTCAATGCAATCACCAGCCACACTCCAGCCGGTCAATCGTCTCCTGCACCCTACAAAACGTTTCGTGCAAATCATTGCATTTACAAATCCTAACACCTCCACACAATACAATACAAAAAACCAGAAATACAAACGGTAACTCAACGAATATTCATAACACTTATCTTTTTCCCACTTAGCCATTTACCTTGCTCGTTTACCTCACCTCCTGGTAATCTCGCATTGGAAACGCACCGAGCAGTGCCTCTATTTTCTTCTGCACTCCGACCTTTTCACCAAGAGGAACCTAATTACTCCTCTGGCTCCTCGTCGAGCTCTTCTTGCACTGTGCCATCACCTCCCTTTGCGCCCGCTTTTCGTCCTCAAGCAGCTGCGCCATCGGAGCTATGCTATCTGGCCATCTATCTGACTCCTCTTCTCCTCCAGCACTTTTCTAAAACAACTTTAGTACTTATCGTTTGCTTTAAAATGGACTCTCTCTGCAGATCCTCTTCTTTCTATCAATAAAATTCTCTGACATGTACTTTCCTTTGTTCGATGTACGTTACCCGTTTAAGAACAGTCACGCGTCAGAGGGAAAAGGGCGAATGCTCTCCGCTTACCATGCTCAAGCGATTGCCGTCCCTCCAGACCATGGACCCCTGCTGGGAGTTAGTACATCCCGGCGAGCGCCCCATTTGTTGTGGAAGTTTATTGCCTAATGTTTATTTGGTCCTGTATTTACTTTTAATCAACCGTTTAACCGACTCGATGCAAATCCTTTATTCAAATGACAGACACCGATCAATTCACTTGCCACACGTGAAAGTACATTACATCAGAGAGTTTTATTATACTTGGTACTTGGCCAGTCCAAGGAGTGCAACCCACTGAGATGGTATACATCCTCACGTGCTTGCACTAAACAAGATTACAATTTCTGGTATTATAATGCTTTCATGGGAGAGTGGAAGGGGCTGTTAAACATTAGCCAAAGAACTCCAAAAAGCAATACGTTTCTTCTCGGTGAAAAGCAAACGATGTAATCATAACAAACTTGGTGTTATCAGAAAGGTCACTTTGTCCATAGCAAGACAATCCTTTTATCAACATTAGGGCAAAAGACTCTTGGCTAAAGGGAAGGAACACTGACAGCCAATTCGACTTGTAGCATAAAATTAAATTTATTAAAACACCAGCACAATTACAATTTAAAGTACATTAATATCATTATTTTCTTCCACAGAGGGGAGGAGAGGACGGACGGAAGGGAGAGGAAGAGAGGAAGGGAGGGACAGGAGAGGAGAGGACGTAGGAGGTAGGAGAGGGAGGAGAGGAGAGGATGGAGGGAAGGGAGGAGGCGAGGAGAGGATGGAGGGAAGGGAGAGGCAGAGGAAGAGGACGGAAGGAAGGAGAAGGAGAGGACGAAGGGAGAGGAAGGAGGGAGAGGAGGAGGGAGGAGAGGGGGAGGGAGGGAAGGGAGAGGACGGAGGAAGGAGAGGAGAGGATGGAGAGGGAAGGGAGAGGAGAGACGGAGGGAAGGGAGAGGAAGAGACCGGAGGAGAGGAGAGAGAGGACAGAGGAAAGGGAGAGGAGAGGACGGAGGGAAGGGAGAGGAGAGAGAAGAGGGAAGGAGAGGAGAGGAGATGACGGAGGGAAGGGGGGAGAGAGGAGGACTGAAGGAAGAGGAGAGGAAGGAAAGAGAGGACGGAGGGAAGGAAGAGGAGAGGATGGAGGGAAGGGAGAGGAGAGGAGAGAAGAGGAGATGAGAGGAGAGGACGGAGAGAAGGGAGGGAGAGGAGAGGATGGAGGAAGGAGAGGAGAGGAGGGGACAGAGGGAGAGGACAGGAGACGGAGGGAAGGGAGAGAGAGAGAACGGGGAAGGGAGAGGAGAGGAGAGGACGGAGGAAGGGAGAGGAGGAGGAAGGAGAGGACGGAGGGAAGGGACGGAGGACGGGGGAAGGGAGAGACGGGAGGAAGAGGAGAGGACGGAGGGAAGAGGGAAGAAGGAGGGAAGGGAGAGGACGGAGGGAAGGAGGAGAAGGAGCGGAGAGGACGGAGGGAGGGAGAGACGAGGGAAGGAGAGGACGGGAAGGGAGAGGAGAGGACGAGAGAAGGAGGGACGGGGGGAGGGAGAGAGGAGGAAGGGAGAGGAGAGGAGCGGAGAGAGAGGGAGGGAAGGGATAGGTGAGGAGGAGGGAAGGAGAAGGAGAGAGACGGAGGGAAGGGAGAGGAGAGAGGAGGAAGGAGAGAGGTAGAGACGGAGGGAGAGGAGAGGAGAGGACAGAGGGAAAGGGAGAGGGAGGAAGGAAGGACGGAGGAAGGGAGGAGGACGGAGGGAAGGGAGAGGAGGGAAACAGAGGGAAGGGAAGATGAGAGAGAGGACGTGAGAGAGTAGGAAGGGATGGAGAGGAGAGGACGGAGGGAAGGGAGAGGAGAGGGAAGAGGAAAGGGACGAGGAGAAGGAGTAGGAAGGAGGGGAGGACAGAGGGAAAGGGAGAGGAGAGGACAGGAGAGGACGGAGGGAAGGGAAGGACGGAGGGAAGTGAGAGGAGAGGACAGAGGGAAGGGAGATGAGAGGAGAGGACGAGAGAGAAGGGAAGGGGAGGAGGAAGGGAAGGGAGAGGAGAGAGAGAAGAGGAGATGAGAGGATGAGACGGAGAGAAGGAGGGAGAGGAGAGGATGGAGGGAAGGAGAGGAGGGGACATGAGGGAGAGGAGAGGAGACGAGAGGAAGGGAGAGGAGAGAACGGGGTCGGGGAAGGAGAGGAGAGGAGAGGATGGAGGGAAGGGATGAGGAGCAGGGAAGAGGATGAGGAGGAGGAGGGAAGGGAGAGGAGGAGGAAGGGAGGAGGACGCAGGGGAAGGAGAGACGCAGGGAAGCGAGGAGAGAGAGGGACGGCGAGAGGAGGAGGGAAGGGAGAGGAACGGGAGGGAAGGAGAGGACGGAGGAAGGAGAGACGGAGGGAAGGAGAGAGGGAGGACAGAGAGGAGAGGACGGAGGGAAGGGAGAAAGAAGGGAGAGGAGGAGGGAAGGGAGAGAAGGGAGAGGACGGAGGGAAGAGAGGAGAGGACAGAGGGAAGGGGAGAGAGAGGAAGAGGACGGAGAGAGGGAGGGAGAGGAGAGGACGGAGGGGAAGGGAGAGGAGAGGACAGGGGAAAGGAGAGGAGAGGACGGAGGAAGGGAGAGGAGAGGACAGAGGGAAGGGAGGGGAGAGAGGATGACTGAGGGAAGGGAGAGGGAGAGGACTTGAAGGAAGAGGAGAGAGGGAAAGGAGAGGACAGAGGAGGAGGAGGGAAGGAAGAGGAGAGCGTGTGAGGGAAGGGAGAGGAGAGGGAGAGGTAAGAGGAGATGAGAGGAGAGGACGGGAGGAAGGGAAGGCGAGAGGAGAGGATGGGGAAGGACGAGGAGGGGACAGGAAGGGAGAGGGAGAGATCGGAGGGAAGGGGAGGGAGAACGGGGGGAGGGGAGAGGAAGGAGAGGATGAGGGAAGGGAGAGGACGGAGGCGAAGGGGAGAGGACGGAGGGAAGGGGAAGGACGCAGGGGGAAGGGAGAGACGCAGGGAAGGGAGGAGGACGGAGGGAAGGGAGAGGACGGAGGGAGAGGGACGGAGGAAGGGAGAGGACGGAGGAAGGAAGGACGCGAGAGGAGGAGAGGAGGACGTTGAGGAAGGGAGGAGAAGGACAGAGAGGAGAGGGACGGAGAAGGAGAGAAGGGAGAGGACGGAGGGAAGGGAGAGGTCGGAGGGAAGGAGAGAGGAGCGGAGAGGCATGGAGGGAAGGATAGGTGAGGAGAGGTGGAGGAAGCGATAGGGAGGACGGAGGGAAGGGAGAGGAAGAGGACGGAGGAGGGAGAGGAGAGGAAGGACGGAGGAAAGGGAGACGGAGAGGAGAGGACGGAGGGAAGGGAGAGGAGAGGAGAAGGACGGACGGGAAGAAGGTAGGGAGGGACTGAGGGAAGGAGAGGAGAGAACAGAGGAGGGAAGCCTCAGAAGGGGAAGAGCTCGGAAGGGGGGGAGGTGGGGAGAGCGAAGCCTCACCAAAGTTGCTCACTAAAGGGTCATGCACGAAACAGTTGAAGAAAAACGAAACGTTTAATTTTGATTTGTATTTATCTCTGCTGAAGTGACGAGTCGTATTATGGAAGAACAAAAAGGGGATATATATATACACACTGTATATATGTAAATTTATCATGTCACATTTTAATGAGTGGTTGGAGTTCTGTCCTTGATGAGGACTTGCCTCATTGTTTCCCCGTGCATGCGAAGCGAAAAGCCATGTTAAGCAATTGGTTCACTGTCTGTCTGCCTGTGCGTCTGTCCTTCCACAAATGTGTTTATGATGAAGAAACAACTTAATGTCAATTGTAAATGTTATATTTTGAACACAAATCGGAACATGAACCTGCAGTTCAGCAGTACTTTTGCTCTGAATTTGTCCCGATCGCATGTGCTCAGAGATGAGAGGCATAATTATTTTCCTCTGTCTTTCTGAATGGCAGTCAAACAAAATTGAAAATTATTCCAAAACAGGAGACTTACTGTTTTTAAGGACGTCAAAAAGGACACAAACAACAGACATGAAGAACTAATGTAATGTTTTCGATAGGGTGGTGTAATAACCACTGCATCAACTGCGATAAACTTCTGGAATTAATGTTTTTTTATATGACCTTTACAATATTTATTTCGATTTGAATATATACAGGTACTTGAAAAATGTAGAACATAAATAGCTTTCTTATTTCTTCCAAGAACCTCCAGTAATGCAGTACTTGTACATGTTAATACAAGGTGGTGTAAAGACTGCATCAACGGCAATAAACGTCCGGATGTTTGTTTTTTATACGACCTTTAAAATCATTATTTTATTTCAATTGAATTATATAACTTGAACACTGGTTGGGGTAAGGTGTTATATAAACTCTCTAGTTTGTATTGTTTCCCCCGTCCCCCCTTCCCCTGCGATGCACAACAGGACTCCAGATGCAGGGTCACCCTCGGCAAGCCCGTCTCCTGATGCCGAAACACCTCCAGCATTAAATCCACTGGGCACCTGTCTGCCAAGTTACTCGCCAGGCAAGAGCGTCATGGACAAGCCTTCAGCAAAATTTGTTCCAGATATTGAGGAGATTCGAATCAGGTACGGGACTAAGGAGGCGTGATGCAGGAAAAAGGTCTCGTGATTGGAGAATGGTCAAAAACAATTGCATAATTTGGGATGAGTAACAGGTTGAAGCATACTTCTCTGTTAATCGCTTCATCAGAGTATTCATGGAAGTGTGCAGTACATGCATTGTGCTAGGTTTTTATAGTTTCTAACAGGAGGTTTCAATTTCATTGGGTACCAATTATATCTGAATTTGGAAAATAAATAAATAAAAGCATTCCTTGCTCAGAATTATCCTCCTAATGGTATTCATGGACTTCCCCGTTTGCCGTTTCAGCCCCGTAGTGTCAAAGAAAGGTTACCTGAACTTTCTGAAACCAATCAGCAACTTGTGGCAGAAGCGCTACGTAGTGGTGCGACGCCCATACGCATACATATACAACGGGGACAAAGATCCCGTAGAGCGTGGTGCGCTCAACCTCTCGTCAGCACAGGTGGAATACAGCGAGGATCAGCAAGACATGCTTAAGGTAGGTGTTAGTACATTGGAGGTTTTAAAATGAGTCGACATTCACACAAAAACTTTCAGGTTTATAAGTAAGAGGAGGGTGTGAGGGTACTTTTGAATGAGTCTTCATCTTTTTCAATCATATTTGTGCTATTGTGGATCCATTGTTTCCGCTCTCTCCGTAGACCCCAAACACATTCGTCCTTTGCACCCAGCACCGAGGCATCCTGCTGCAAGCCTGCAATGAGAGAGAGATTCAGGATTGGCTGTACGCCTTTAATCCCTTACTCACTGGTTCCATCAGGTAACTCACGTGTGTATGTTAAGAACTAATGAGCAAAAATCTATTTCTGTAAGTAAGTAAGATCGTTTAGTTGGGAGGACAGTGGTCTGGCATCGCCACAAGATGCTCCAACATGCAGTATGTCAAGGTGTGCAAGTACTTTCACGAATATTCAAATTAATGCTTAATTGACAAAAATATCAAACCTTATTCTCTGCTGAACCCAAATTTGGTTGGAAGGCCATTTGGACTTTGTTTATATTTTCCTTAATCCCAGGTTAGACATGTCACTTTTGCTGTTATTTAACAATCGTCATTGCATCGATCCGAGTATATCTTCCTGACTGTTATACTCGGATGGGAAGGTTTATACTTGCCAAGCATTCCATGATTACTCGTCAAATCTGGGAGGACATGCTGAGGACTTCATTGAACATTGTAACGCTCGCAGTTGCACACTTTCTCTCCGGCTGCTCACAAGTCATCGGACGTTGGACCTGAAAGAATGAGGAAAAGGAACATACCAATTATTTTTCATATTTAAGGGCAGCACATGCCTTAGTATGTAATATTCTAAACATACATACCATCCCCCTTGTTAGCTTTCTTTATCGTGAACCTCAAACCAGCTGTAAAAAAAATTAAATGACGATAATAAAAATTGTCGCCGCCATCACTCCTCTTGGGATGTGTCACTGTTTCCATTTACATACTCATCCATTTGTCTCTTTTTCCCACCAGGTCGAAGCAATCAAGAGTTCAAGGTGTACAGCTGAGGTATTGAAGACTGAAGTTGGCGAGCAGCTAAGTGCTTTCTCAATGTAAAAATGAAAACAAAGATTGGATAAGGAAAACCCCGACCAAGGAAAGGGTGTAGTTTGTACATATTACCTCTAATCCCCTTGTGCTCCGCTTCAGACTCGTTCTGCCTGAAATCTTCTGGTGTCTTGTAGCCTTTGCTTGTTGTGGCAACTCGCGATCATTTTCTTGCCCGTGTCGCCACCGGCTGACCGGCTGTAAAAGCGTATTTGCAACTGACAATGCCTCATATTATGACTGTTGTACCCGTCGCTGTCGAGCCCATTTACAATTTCTTAGAGTTTGGAAAGATGGCCGAAGAAAATGGCAAGTGGGTAATTGTAAAAGGGGAAAGGGGGCTGGGGTGTGGATGGGGCCAGGGAGGGTGTAGTACAAATGATTATCATGGCATATAACATTATTAATAACAGAAGTGCCTCCCTTTTAACAGTAAGCTAATTTTATTCCACGGACATTCCTTTGTGCTCATATTGTTGTCTTTGGTCTTTTCTTTTTTTCATCCCTTTTGTTCTCAACGTCGATTTGCTTTTCTCCCCACAGCCTCCAATTACAATTTGTACAACCCTAATATGATGGTCATAAATCTGCTTCCTACGGCTGAGACGTACCATATACGAGTACTGCTGCGGTGGCTCTGGTTCTGTAGCCAGACTTCTTTTTGTTTGTTTTTTGTTAACGTTGCCCGTGGATGCTAAATTCAGATTGCAAGCCCCGCCCCCTTTTGTTTCCTCCTCCCACTCGTTTATTCAACTCCTCCCCCACAACCCTGAATAGTTTCAAGTAATTCAAACTCCTGTGGCTGCAGTTGGTTCGTACTGTTGGTAAACTCTTAACGACACGAGTATTCAAATAACCGCAAGGAGACGTGACGACGTGCAATGTTTTGATTCGGGCTTGTTGGTGATATTTTGTAAAAGTTAATCGTATTAATGTGAAGAGAAAAAAAAACAACCATTTCATAACTATCACACGCGTTACACACAAGGTCCAACTATCAAAGAATGTAAACGTTTAATTGTTTTATTTTCTTTTTTGCGAAGCAACTTTTGAGTTACGATTCTACACTTGCAAGAAGAAGACACATTTGTATTAACCGAACTTATCCTTATTCTGCCAATAATGTAAAAACAGCGGGTTTAGATATATTTAGTTTTCCAGATGCCAAGCTGCTGAGCTCTGAATTCCGGGTCCATCAACATTCGTAAAAGTCCTCGAGACAACCCTCAATTTACCTCCATTGTTTTCCCTTAAACTCCACTCGGTATTCCGCAGGGCCTGTGAGCGGTTCCGATCCAAAAATCCGTGTTGAGCAACGAGGAAAGAGACGTGATGTTTGGGATACTATCAATCGAAACGTCTGCCCTCGTTTCCACGGAATCTAACTCATTTGACAACTACCACCTCCCCGTGCCAGACCTTTGGGGAAATTGCTTCCGGATGCGTTTTTCAACTCATGTCACTCTAGGCACCACTGTGCCATAAACCGGCCTACTTACCGGGTACCTGGTGGACGAAAGCACCTGGACATCATCTGCAAATGACGTCGAATGAGGAAGCAAGGAGAAACGGATGTTTTGGGCAGTAACGCTTCGCCGAAGCTATTCGGGTTTCCTTTTGCTCCAACGAAGGGTCGACGAGGGAAAAGGCTTCTTTGCTTCCACGGTGGTTAGCATATCTTGATCAACGTCCTTTTTATTCCATACATTCGATGACAAAATGTTTCCAATTCCTTCGAGCAGGCTTGGTACGTGACGTTTCCTCGTGGTAGGCAGCTGCCGTACTTCCACACAATCCGGCTCGAACAGAGATCGCCTTCTCAAAATGATTACATGATACGTACGCCGATCAATTTGGGCAATGTGCAGGTTCTCGTGATTATCTTTCACTTCCTGGGTGAAGGTAACAATGCACTGTGGTCACCGATGCGTCCTTGGGGTAGGTCGTAGGTGGTTGAAGGTGTCCTGAATGTTGTAAGTGAAAGATGAGAATTTGGCATTATTAGATTTACACATCAGTTTAACCATTTCCCCACCAACCTCCTTCCTTTGTGCAGAAAGTGCAGCCACATTGGTCTTTTTCCAGATCCGGTAGGCGACTTATTTATACATTTCCGAATTCATTTTGGTCAGGCACCGATCGCTTGCATTTTGCCTGTGAGGAAAAAAAAAAAGAAAAGATACATTTCAAGGTGTCTAAGCCCTGGTGTCTGTATAACTTCCTGTTGGTGTCTAAGGGTGTGTTGGACAAAAAATTCATTCCGTGCTGTTTCCAAGACATTTGCTGGAAATTATCAACTAAGAAATAAAACTTGTGTATCTTGTGCAACACACACCGACTCTTTTGCCTTTCTGCGAATTTAAATAAAAAGGAAAATGCATCAAACAAATCACACAAATAGGCTCAGCATGCAGTAGTAACGGCGATTTGCAAATGTGTTCATCAACACCGCTCTTGGATGGCTATTTCGGACCACCTCAACATCCATCAGCAGCAAAGCAAGCCAACACCCGCTCGAAAGGTGGAAAGAATCTTCCGTCACGGCCTGTGTGCCTGCAAGAAGAATGATGCAATACCAACATTATGGTGTTATAGTGGAACCTCGGTTAATGTTTCCCATTAAACAATCTCTAACCCGTGTCTTCTCCTGAATGAAACGGAGGGATAAGCAAGGCCTAACTCTACTCTCACATTGCTGCAAAATGGTGAGCATTTAACCCCTTTGCCATTTTCCTGCTCGGCACGAGAGCAAATTGATGGCGACTTCATATCAGAGTTGCTTGGTTTGAGAACACCAGTACAAGTTGGTGGCCTTTTGTAAGACCAAGAAATGTATCCACAAGTGACGGTAAGCAGCTAGGAGAGCTGGCTCATAACTGGAGGGTGAAACAAATGAGAAAGTAATGTATTGGTATAAAAATAACACAATCTGCACTTGCAGCCAGATTTGGGGCACGAATGATGGTACCAAAGCCTTCAACGGGGCTGGCAGGATGGCCGAGAGGTACGCACACTCGCTCGAAGCTGTCTAACCTGGGTTTGAATCCCGAGCCAGCTATAAACTGTCATCCTAGGCGATTCATCAATGTGTGTGCCGTCCCTCGCATGGACGTTAAACTGGGCATATCCCGTCTGTCAGAATTTGTTGGTGGATGTTAAAGATCCCACAGTGTTCTTCACGAAAAGGAGGCGAGCTATCGCCGACACCATCAACAAATCAAATTCCCGTTCCAACCTAAATGGGGCACTGCATCACCGGCAGTCCCACACCTCTGAGAACTGGTGCAAACCCACAACCATGTGATGCATTTGAACAACATCGACTGTTCAAGTACTCGAAGTTGTCAAAGTTTTTTCTTTTTTATATCCAACAACACACTAATATCAAGGCATTTCTTGAAAGTGCTAACAAAAACAAAAACAGGTTTATTCCGGTTTTTCAACTTCACAAAAAAAACTTTTTCAGGCAACCAAAATATGCAAGGAGTAATAAATTAGATGGTAAACGATTCAGAAAGCATTGCCGTCTCGGGTCGATGCAATTCAGTCCGAGTAGGATTGAGCCAGAGGAAACGTGGAGTCATCAAAAAGTTTCTACAAAACACAAAATTATTTCCCTCCCCATTAACTTCAAACAAACAAGTTCCTGACTCGGAAGGGTACACCCTAGAAACACCAAAACTGAGAAAACACAAAAGGCTTCATTCCAAGGGAAGCGCATTTAAAATTTAAATCATGTTGGCATCGTTAAGGTCAAAGGTTTTGGAAACTTTCATGTCAAACAAAAATTGCTGGCTTTTGGCTTTTTGCAATAACTGGTTTGTTATCACAAGTCCAACAGAACAGTCAAAAGCAAACAGCCCTCTCTAAGAATCCACCAATCTGCACAGAGCGTGTGGGACCTCAAAAGACAAGACGACAAAAATACGAAGGGCTCGAGAATCTGAACCTCCTGCTTTTGAAGTATTTAACTTGGGCAAATAGTTTTGTATCACTCTCAACATTACCCACACCAAGGAAAAGGACCATGAATAGGTCGCAGGATAAAATGGTCGATTATATTATTTACGTACCCCCAGCTTCGGTAAATGTACAACGTGCGAGTTTGTCAGCACGTTTGGCAGGTATGCAACTCAAGCGGTTATGAGAAGAAAACAAGAAAAGGATCTTCAGCACCATTAGAATACCAGAGACAAAAATCACTGCACACAAGGCAGGACACTGCAGAAAGTACCGAGACATGACCCCGAGATGGACGAGTGATGGGTGGGCACAAAAATAAAAAACGCTTTATCGAATAACAAATCGGTTGGAACACGATCCCCTGCAGTGGCTCTTATTCAGCTGTGGTTTACCTTTTTGAAGCGAATCACCCTGGAAGCTGCCGAAATGCGATTGGGGTTGCTATCTACGTGTCGAGGAGGCTTTCGCAATACCTGTGTGGCCACGGGACACGGAGCCCCTTGTGCGACTGAGTCTCTGGGCCCATTCTTCTTTGAACCGTCAGACAAAAGTTTGTGATGTAGCAGGAGCAGGACCACCACCACAAGTGTGCTAATGAGCGTGGCCGTCTGCAGCGTGAGCGACGTGGAATAGCGCACGCTTCCCTTTTGAAGACCTGCCAACTCTCGTGCCGCTTGCTGCAGCCCAGGATTGAGATCCACAGCCTGGTGGAAATGAGCTGCAGCACTCGCTTCATCGCCAGCTGCCTTCAACATCTCCCCTGCCAGAAGGTGCAACATCAAGCATTTCAGATGGACTATCCGAGGCTAGGTGTTGCACATTGCAAAAAAAAAAAATACTCAAAAGAGTTTGAAACAAATATTTCATTCCCCCACACCTCTCCTTCGCCTCCTGTGACCCCCTCTCCCAACTTCCATCTCTGTAATCCTTTTACCCTTAACCATCCAAATAATATTCTCAAAGTTCGCATTGGTAAAGGTCTTCCACAAAACGTGATGTTGTAATGTAGCTTCAGCAATTATTATGACTTCGAAATAATGAGTGGTCCAGGTGATTGTGTAATGATGCAACTTCAACAGATATGAACAGGCTTGAATATGCAACTGCCACCAACCGATTGTAAGGGTGGGGGAGGGAGGGTGGAACAACAATCTGCCTTTTATGTAGGAAACAAAGTCATATTTAATGACACACACACACACACACACACACACACACACATACTCTGTGCAGAGCTTGGTGCTGCCTCAGCAGTCTCCTTGGCTATTGGCACAATCCTGGATGGGTCACCACTCTGACACGGGATACCAGCAAGCTGGCACTCATTATGCTGACCTCGAAATATGACAGGTTGCAACCCACCTGGTATTAATTCAACGCCGAGTGGGATTTGAACTCAGGACCTTCGGATCTCACCACCACCCACACCATTAAGCCAACACCAGGCACGCGCATGCACACACACACACACACACACGCACAACGCCCCCCTATCCATAGGGAGGCCACTGAACTACCGGCACACAATGCCTGCACAGCCCCAGATGAAGACCATTTGGTGGTCAAAATGTCAGACATCAACTTTGCCTTTTGGGTTGATTGGTTGGCAGTGGTTTTATTTTTCAATCTGGATCTTCGGGCCCTGTCACACCTTGACGTTTTAGCCAGCAATGGCAACGTATAAAAATGTATGTAAAACGTTGGCGTACGCTGAAATTTTAATGTTTTTTTTAAGTTTTGGGCGTATTCATAACGTGTTGGTCGTAGCATAACATATTAGTACGGGCACAGAACGTTTCGTTGTGTTATTGATAACTTTTACCAACGAATGCTTAGCCTGTTGTCGGCGTTCACAACCTATGCCCAACGATAGTTTAACTTAGCATAGCGCGCTAAACGTATCGCCGCGAACTCGTGGCGTAGCCTGTTAAGAACCTGCCGGAGCCGATTTAAATCATAACGCCTGAGAATTTGAAGTGTCAACATCGCAGTCACACCTTGACGATTTTGCCAGCGATGCCGGCCTATGAAAATGTGTCTAAAACGGGCGCACGTCAAATACGGATAGGTAGTTGTGTATACGTAAGAGTAGGCTGGAAAACAATGAAGTACGCTGTCATATTACGTGGTACGTGTAATACGTCGTGAAATTTCAAGCATGCTGAAAATTTTACGACGTACTCGGTGTATGGCTACACGTTCCGCATGCGTTGTCATATGTTCCTGGCACGCTCCGCGATCGTTTACACACGACGGACACACGTTACTTGTAGGTTACTCATAAGTCGAAACACGTCAGGTAATATTTAACATACCCGCAACCTAATTTTCAACCAATGGGTAACGTCCTTTTAACCTATGAGTAGCGTGCTCTGAACCTATGTTCAACGTGCTTGAAACCTATGAGTAACGTGCATTGAACCTATTTGTAACTTGCCTTGAACCAATGACTAGCGTGCTATGAACCTATGAGTAACGTGCGTTTAACCTAGTGTAGCATGCTTTGAACCTAAGTATAACGTGCTTCTAACCTTTGAGTAACATGCTATGAACCTATTTGTACGTATCTAAAACGCACATTGTCGTATGTAGACGAATTAGATTGACGTCTTCCGGACGACCACAGCACTTACTGAACGTGTTTCTAACTTACATCTACCGTAATGGCGTATTGGCAGCGTTAAGGGGAATTGGTAATAACAAATGGGCTTCACAAGAGGAACCTCATTGTTCCAGACTCCATGTTGAGTAGATGTCAATGCCAGTAGTATCAGTAGTAGTAATACTATTAGTAGCAGTTGGTGTGCGTGACAGTAGTAATAGTAGTAGTAGTTAATAGTAGCATTGTAGTAGTAGTAGTATGTATGCTCAGTAAGTAGTGAGCGTGATGGGGAGGGTGTGGGTATGATGGATCCTCTTATGTCCACGAATAGGAGACTACTTTGCACCATTGTTCGATGTTCTTTTCGGCTATTTTTTTTTCCTCATTCCCACGATGAAATATTTCTTGTTTTTACTTTTTAAAGTATTAAAAACGACTTTGACAAATGCATAATGTACTAGTAATGAACACAGAACGCTTCGATAACTTATAGATAAGTTATACCAACGATTGTTTATCGTGTTTTAGTCGTCCACAACCTATGCCAACGATAGTCTAGCGTATGCATAGCGTAATAATTCCAAGCACGTTATTCATAGGTTATAAATAAGTCACGGGTACCCTAAACATTACTTTGATGTGTTTCGACGTATGAGAAACTTTCAAGTAGCGTGTTGGAAGTGTGAACAACGTTCGTGTAGCGTGCTTACAAAACGTTACTCATAGGTTAGAAATAAGTTTCGGGTACGCGAATGTTACCTCTGCGTGTTTCGCTTATGAGTAACATACAATTAACGTGTGTCAACGATCGCATAACGTGCCACAACTTATGGCCAGCGTAGCGGAACGTGTGAGCCAAACGCCGAGTACGTCGTAAAATTCTAAGCATGCAAAAATTTTTGGACAACCAAAAAGTACAACGTTTTAAACCAGCGTAATACGACCTATGGTAGTGTTTTTCAGCGTGCACCTAACGTACACAAAACGTACCCATAACGTATTCGACGTTGCCAGCGTTTTAGACAAATTTTTCATAAATCGGCATACGCTGGCTAAATCGTCAAGGTGTGACAGCCCCTTTCCCAACTAACATCAGTGTTTTGCAGACTTTTAACACCTGACATCTGTTGAACACCCATTTTCACAGTTATTTTTTCTTTCACAATGAACTCAACATGCTAATTAGGCTTCAAAATTACCAACATCAACAAGTTATTGAAAATAAGCAGTTAAAAAAAAAAATATTGGAAAACAAAAAAACCCATGACTGACAAATACAAAATTAATACAGATAACGAACAAGATTCACAGAAATCGAGCACCCATTTCCCTCCACACACAAACCATGTATACACCGAACCAAAGCTTCCACCCCACCCTGTCTGTGTGTACGTCACAAACAGATAGTCGCCTTGCACTTCAGGAAATAAATTGCAATAACAAACACATGCATGCACATGAGAGGTGTATGACAGAGCTGATAACAGGTTGGAAGCACAACATACTGATGACAAGGAGAGAAACAGATACACAGCCAATCAGTTTACAATGAAGTCATTCACACTCTACTTGCCCCCACTACCAATGTCATTGCCAATTCCTCTCGTTTTACTTTTGCTCACCAAGGGAGAAGTGCTGGTACCAGACACTGCATTCTGGTGGCTGAAGCTCCAGCGAACGCCAGGTAAGCATAATCGCATCTTCCAGGAAACCGTGGCTGAAGAGCAATCGAGCCAGGTCCTGCAGGATGTCCGGATGCTGTGGTGATGCTGCGAGAGCCTTGCGGAAGCACTCGATGGCATGGTACGCATTGCCTTTAACCCGCCAGTAGTTACCAATCTTTTTGTGCAATAAGACCTGGGACTGGAGCTGGTAAAATACAGCAAGTATAAGGAGAGATGAACACACACAAACAAATGAGGTATACAAAGTGCAATGGTCTTACATCTGTGTCAGACTGCTCCAAAGCCTCACGCAGCTCCCATTCGAGAACGTTGATGTCCATAGAGCCTCCATTGGATGGGAGAACTAGGACTGCGGCCTCAGCATCAGGCTGAAAGCTCAGCAAGTGCCGGCAAGAGACCCCTTCCAGCACATCGTAGGCCGTCTCGTTCACAGGCGTACCACATGTGAGAAGTCCCAAGGGAGTCTGCTTCGACCTGCAGAAAAAAAATTTTTAAGGAAATAAGTGGATGGTCTAGAGTAGTAGAACCACCACCACCACAAACGAGCACAATTTAATGATTAATTATTTGTATCAATAAAAAACATTTTCAGTTCGCCTTTTGGTGTTCCCATCTGATCACGTCTCGTGACGTTGGGATCCAAAGCTGAAAATTCCATGTACTGTATATATGTATACATATAATCTTCTTCTTCTTCTTCTTTTGGCTGCTCCCGGTAGGGGTCGCCACAGCGGATCAACCGTCTCCATTTCGCTCTATCCTCCACATCTTCCATTGACACTCCAACCACCCCGCATGTCCGCCCTCACCGCATCCATGAACCTCTTCTTTGGCCTCCTCTTCTCCTCCTGCCTGGCGGCTCCATCTTCAGCATCCTTCTCCCGATATACTCCGCTTCCCTCCTGTGCACATGTCGAAACCATCTCAATCTCGCCTCTCACTTTGTCTCCAAACCGTCCTACCTGCGCAGTCCTCTAATATACTCATTCCTTATCCTGTCCATCCTCGTCACTCCCAACGAGAATCGCAGCATCTTTAACTCTGCCACCTCCAGCTCCGCTTCCTGTCTTTTTGTTAGCGCCACCGCCTCCAAACCATACAATATAGCTGGTCTCACTACCGTCTTATATACTTTCCCCTTCACTCTTGCAGCTACCCTTCTGTCACAAATCACTCCTGCAACTCTTCTCCACCCACTCCATCCTGCCTACACTCTCTTTTTCACTTCTCTCCCACACTCTCCGTTACTTTGGACAGTTGATCCCAAGTATTTAAACCCATCCACCTTCCCCACTTCAACTCCTTGCAACCGCACCATACCACCACCCTCCCTCTCATTTACCACATGTACTCCGTCTTACTCCTACTGACTATCATTCCCTTCTCTCCAGTGCGTACCTCCACCTCTCAAGGCTCGCCTCAGCCTGCTCCCGACTCTCCCTACAGATCATGATGTCATCCGCGAACATCATAGTCCATGGAGACTCCAATCTGATCTCGTCCGTCAACCTGTCCATCACCATTGCAAACAGGAAAGGGCTCAGAGTCGATCCTTGGTGCAATCCCACTTTTGCCTTAAACCGGTCCTTCATTCCTACTGCACACCTCACCGCTGTCACACTGTCCTCATACATATCCTGCACAATCCTCACATACTTCTCCACCACTCCCGCCTTCCTCATACAATGCCACAACTCCTCTCTTGGCACCTATCATAAGCTTTCTCTAAATCCACAAACACACAATGCAACTCCTTCTGGCCTTCCCTATACTTCTCCATCAACATTCTCAAAGAAAACATCGCATCAGTGGTGCTCCTTCCTGGCATAAACCCATATTGCTGCTCACAAATCGTCACCTCTCTTCTCAACCTAGCTTCCACTACTCTTTCACAAACTCATGGTGTGGCTTAACAACTTTATCCCTCTGTAATTTCCACAGCTCTGCACATCACCCTTGTTCTTGAAAATCGGAACCAGTACACTTAATCTCCACTCCTCCGGCATCCTCTCACTTTCCAAGATTTTATTAAACAATCTGGTTAACAACCCCACTGCAATCTCTCCAAGCACTTCCATGCCTCCACTGGTATGTCATCTGGGCCAACCGCCTTTCCACTTTTCATCCTCTTCATAGCAGTCCTCACTTCATCCTTACTGATCCACCCACTTCCTGATTCACTATCTCCACCTCTTCCAACCTTCTCTCTCTATCATTTTCTTCATTCTAGCTCCTCAAAGTACTCCATCACCTTCTCAACACACTCTCTTCGCTCGTCAGCACATTCCCATTTACGTCCTTTATCACCCTAACCTGCAGCACATCCTTCCCAGCTCGGTCCCTCTGTCTTGCCAATCGGTATAAATCCTTTTCCTTCATTTGTATTCAACTTCTCATACAGCTCGTCATATGCCTTTTTCTTAGCCTTTGCCACCTCTCTCTTTGCCTTTTGCCGCCACTCCTTGTACTCCTGCCTACTTTCTTCATCTTTCTAATTATCCCACTTCTTTTTCGCCAACCCCCTTCTTCCTTATACTTTCCTGTACTTCCTCGTTCCACCACCAAGTCTGCTTATCTTCCTTCCTCTGTCCAGATGTCACACCAAGTACCTTCCTAGCTATCTCCCTCACCACTTCTGCTGTAGTTGCCCAATCATCCCACCCATCTTTACCACCATCCAACACCTGTCTCGCCTCCTCCCTAAATTCCACGCAACAGTCTTCCTACTTCAGCTTCCACCATCTGGTCCTTGGTTCAGCCCTCACTCTCTTCCTCAACCTCACCTCCAAAATCATCCTACAGACCACAATCGATGCTGTCGAGCTACATCTCCCCTGCCATCACCTTACAGTCTCTAATCTCTTTCAGGTTGCATCTCCTGCTTAAGATGTAATCCACCTGTGTGCACTTTCCTCCACTCTTGTACGTCACCCTGTGTTCCTCCTTCTTCTTGAAATACGTATTTACCACTGCCATTTCCATTCTTTTTGCAAACTCTACCACCATTTGCCCTTCCACATTTCTCTGTTGAGACCGTACCTACCCATCACCTCCTCATCCTCTTTATTCCCTTCCCCAACATGCCCATTGAAATCTGCTCCAATCACCACTCTTTCATCCTTGGATAGACTCTCCACCACTTCATCTAACTCACTCCAGAAATCTTCTTTATATTCCATCTCACACCCCATATGCGGTGCATATGCACTGATGACATTCATCATCACTCCTTCAATTTCCAACTTCACACCATCACTCGGTCAGACACTCTCCTCACCTCCAATACCCTCTTGACATAATCTTCCTTCAAGATTACCCCGACACCATTTCTCCTCCCATCCACACCATGGTAGAACAGTTTGAAACCACCTGCAATGCTCCTAGCCTTACTCCCCATCCACTTGGTCTCTTGTACACACAGTATGTCCACCTTTCTTCTCTCCATCATATCAGCCAACTCTCGCCCTTTGCCAGTCATCGTCCCAACATTCAGAGTTCCAACTCTCACCTCCATACTTCTACCCTTCCCCCTCTCCCACTGCTCCGGACTCGCCTTCCCCGTCTCCTTCTCCTCCTTCGCCCAGCAGTAGCACAATTTCCACTGGTACCCCGCTGACCACCGGTACCGGTGGCGGTCATTGGTAACCCGGGCCTCGACCGATCCGGTATGGAAATTTTTTTGTTGTCTGATAATGATTTGGCATAGGTTTTTACGCCGGATGCCCTTCCTGACGCAACCCTGGTCGCCTCTTACGACACACAGGGATATGGTACATCTATTCTAACCGGGGCATACACCGGGCCCAGTACACTGGTACTCATTTCGCCGACCTCGGAAGGATGACAGGCTGAGTCAACCCCCTGGTGTTATACGACTTGGTATATATATATATATATATATATATATATAATATAATATAATATTATATAGAGATATACATACAGTATATACATCTATTGAGCGAGGGAAGGGAGGGAAGGGAAGAGCGAGGAGGAGGGAAGAGCGAGGGAGGGAAGAGGGAGGGAGGGAGGAAGAGCGAGGGAGGGAGGGAAGAGGAGGAGGGAGGGAAGAGCGAGGGAGGGAGGGAGGAAGAGCGAGGAGGGAGGGGAGGGAAGATGAGCGAGGGAGGGAGGGAGGGAAGATGAGCGAGGGAGGAGGGGAGGGAAGAATGAGCGAGGGAGGAGGGGAGGGAAGAATGAGCGAGGGAGGGAGGGGAGGGAAGAATGAGCGAGGGAGGGAGGGGAGGGAAGATGAGCGAGGGAGGGAGGGGAGGGAAGAATGAGCGAGGGAGGGGGAGGGAAGAGTGAGGAAGGGGGGAGGGTAGAGTGAGGGAGGGAGGGAGGGAAGAGCGAGGGAGGGAGGGGAGGGAGGGGAGGGAGAGCGAGGAAGGGAAGGGGAGGGAAGAGCGACAAAGGGGGAAGGAAGAGTGAGGAAGGGGAGGGAAGAGCGAGGAAGGGGAGGGAAGAGCGAGGAAGGGGGGTAGAAGAGTGAGGAAGGGGGTGGAAGAGCGAGGAAGGGGGTGGAAGAGCGAGGAAGGGGGTGGAAGAGCGAGGAAGGGAAGAGCGAGGAAGGGGGAGGGAAGAGCGAGGAAGGGGAGGTAAGAGCGAGGAAGGGGAGGGAAGAGCGAGGAAGGGGTGGAAGAGCGAGGAAGGGGTAGAAGAGTGAGGAAGGGGGTGGAAGAGCGAGGAAGGGCGTGGAAGAGTGAGGGAAGAACGAGGAAAGGGAGAGGGGAGCGAGGAAAGGGGGAGAGCGAGGAAAGCGGGGGAGCGAAGCGAGGGAGGGGAGGGAAGAGCAAGGGAGGGGAGGGAAGAGCGAGGGAAGGGAGTGAGGGAAGAGCGAGGGAAGGGAGGTGAGGAAGAGCGAGGGAAGGGAGGGGAGGAAGCGAGGGAAGGGAGGGGAGGGAAGAGCGAGGGAAGGGAGGGGAGGGGAGCGAGGGAAGGGGGGGAGGGAGAAGAGCGAGGAAGGGATGGGGGAAAGAGCGAGGAAGGGATGGGGAGAAAGAGCGAGGAAGGGATGGGGGAGAAGATCGAGGAAGGGATGGGGGAGAAGATCGAGGAATGGATGGGGGAGAAGAGCGAGGAAGGATGGGGGAGAAGAGCGAGGAAGGGATGGGGGAGAAGAGCGAGGAAGGGATGGGGAGAAGAGCGAGGAGAGGAGGATGGGGAGAAGAGCGAGGAAGGGATGGGGGAGAAGACGAGGAGGATGGGGAGAAGAGCGAGAAGGGATGGGGAGAAGAGCGAGGAAGGGATGGGGGAGAAGAGCGAGGAAGGGATGGGGGAGAAGAGCGAGGAAGGGATGGGGGAGAAGAGCGAGGAAGGGATGGGGGAGAAGAGCGAGGAAGGGATGGGGGAGAAGAGCGTGGAAGGGATGGGGGGAGAAGAGGAAGAGGGATGGGGGGAGAAGAAGAAGGATTTGGGGGAGAGAGGGAAGGGATGGGGGGGGAGAGGAAGGGATTGGGGGGGGAGAGAGGAAGGGATTGGGGGGAGAGAAGGGAAGGGATTGGGGGGGAGTGAGAGGAAGGGATTGGGGGGAGAGAGAGGAAGGGATTGGGGGAGAGAGAGGAAGGGATTGGGCGGGGAGAGCGAGGAAGGGAGGGGCGGAGGAAGAGTGAGGAAGGAAGGGGACATTGGGTTGGGGGGGGCATGTACTCTTTGCAAACCATGCTAGCCATTATTATAGGCAACTAGGCCTGTGCAGCATTTTTATACATGACCCTAAGCATGCTGGTATGTAATTTGCCTATTTAACAGATGAGCCACACCTGTGTGGAAGCTGTTGCTTGGTGTTCCTTATTTACCCAGATGTTTCCATTTTCTTGTCCACTACCTGTACGTTATACAGTATAAAATCCAATGCATATTCAGGAGCTACATGTGAAGGAAAACTTAAATTCATCAGGAAAACATGATTATTCCGCTTTAATTGTGCGTAAAAGTGTCTTGGAATGTACAAATTCAAGGTTAAAATAACAAAATTTCCCTCCCATGGGAGGTGCCAGAACACCCCAATGATAAACCCTTCCTCCCCTCAGTCGTTTCACTCCATCGCACTGTGGATCCTTTCTATCCTTCCGCTTTTTCTTCTCAATGTTAGCGACGATGCAACGGGTTCAAATCGCATACACTGTATTGCTTTGTCCATTATCTCTTGGTCGAAATTTTTCATATATATTTTTTTTTTTCTGAAATAGAGGCTCATGGAGGAGCTAAACGACATCAACATAGGGCAGCAGGATCACAGACAGACAGGATCATAGGAGAATGGGAAGACAAAGACATGCAAGTGAGTGGGATAAATGAGAGCAGTGTGGGAGGGGGAACATCAGCAAGAGGGGAAGAGAGCATCCCACAAGTATATAATAAATGGAGTTTGCCAATCATTATGAAGATCAGTTGCTTATTAATAACAATATTGGATTTGTAATTATAACAGGGCACTTGACACCACCAGGGACAACAAGACAGGGCATTCAACAATGCAAAATATAACTTTGGTTTATAGATTACAGTACCGTACTATAGATTGGACAATGAACTATCTATATTAAAGTAGATCTGTGCACGAACTAGGTCAAATTCTTGCTTTGGCAGGAAAACACTCGGTCTGCGGGCACTGTAACCTGTAGGAGAGATTTTAAGGTGTTTCCTCTGGCTTCAGAGCCTGCAGTCTGCAGGAGAGATCTTGCAAATGATTCCTTAGTTTGTGTGGAAGTCCTCGTAAGATCGTGTGTGCCGCGCAATTACACGTACAAGTCGGTCTACTTTAAAAACCAAGAACGCAACACGCGTTTAATGAGGCCAGGTATCCAAAACAGGCCGCAGGGGAAGCCTTTTTTTGGTATACAGAGTCGATGTTTGTGAAGGAGCTTGAGTACAGAACAAACCAAACCACCATAACAGAATGAAAATAACAATGGAAATGGGGGTCAGGGGGACATGTCAACAGCAGGATTGAGAGAAACTTTAAGGAATAAAGGACATTGGGAAGAATGGGAGCAAGAGGAGGGTGACCACAGGGGCTGAACAAGATAGATAGAGGAACCAAATCTGAGTCACAGAAGTGGAAGAGAAAATAGGGGAAGAAGAGCAACAAGGAGGAAGGTCACGCTGCAAGTTCGGAGGGGCGGTTATGGATCGAGCGTTTGTGCAGCCGACAGATTGGGGTGAGAAAACTGTGTGAAGAAGGGGAAGGGGAAGACATCAAGATGGAGAAAAAGTACACGTGGGATGTTCCTGGTGGAGAGATACGGAAAACGAAGCACGTTACACTGTCATGAAAAGCTTTTAGAGTAAGAAGCAAATTAATTCAATGAGGAGGTGTTGAGAATGGAAGAGATAAAGAATGACCGAACGAAGGAAATAACAGGCAGGATGAGTTTGTGATTTAATAAAGTTTTAATTGGTTTTTTTTAGGGGAGGGGGTGGGTTATTTGAAGCAAAGAAGGAGAAGTAAAATAGGAAGTCAAGGAGGGTGGAAGGAGAACACCCAAGATAAAATAAACCAAATGAGGCACACTTACTCACAACCCAACAGTGAATCCACATGGTTTTGACCTGCCTCGAAAAACACGGAAGGCCGTTAACTGGATCTGAACAGGACATGGTCGCTGTGGCCACTTGATACACAAGCGGAGTGTGTAGAATTCCACAGGTGTGACTGCGCCAACCCTGATCAAATTATGGACCACATAACTCTGTCCTCTTAAACACATTTCAGAGCAACATTGCCGAAGTAAACATTGTTGCTCCAAACCGTCATATGCAAGAGAGACAAGCGGAGATGTTCGGAGTTAGGCCAGACACTTCAAAGACACAAATTTGATAACACACCCCAACAAGGTGTACGTATAAGGCAAGGCAATGAGTTGAAAACACAACTAAAACAAAGTCGATGGCTCGCCACATCGCAAACCCCGACGATTCCCAACAAAATCAAAGTTCAAACATGACAAAACGTTTTAACAGGGTCCAGGAATGAACCAATATTAAATTTGGGGTTAAAAATTTTTTCCCCTGTTTTGACTCCTGTGACCCGAAACCCCCACCTCCTGGGAAATGAACCCAGGGTCAAATAACAATTTTAAAATCATTATATATTTCATGTGCCCCTGAATGCTGGTTGCATATTCAGTTTCATTTTAAAATGTGCCCATAATTGTATTATTTGGTACTAATACACCCGCTCCCTACGGGGCAGACGGTTATGCATTGAATAAAGGTCACAACTGGGGTGTAGTGTTAAACAGCAGTCGTGATTGGTTAAAAAGGTAATCATACATGTTTGTCGTTTATCATATTTTTTTACTTCTGGTAGGGGTGCACCACAAAACGCCACGATAAGCTGTTTATCTACCTTAACATGGCATTTGTCCAAGAAGGAAAAAAAAAAAACTCCATGAGGATGGGCAGGGGGGGATTAAATCGCTACAACCTCCATTGTGTGACCTTTAATCCCCCTGGTTCGTAAGTTTGGTTGAGATTGGATAAGTAATGACTGAATGTATCACCGTCAGACAGACACCAAATGGCGTATTTTCGTAGAATTTGATATTTTCACCCCAGCCCAGGGGTTGGGGCCAATGTGATGCTTCTCTCGCACCTTCGTGCCATATGGTGATCGAGGTGATGATTACCTCGATACGAGCCGCTGAAATTCAGCTCACAACAAGACCCGATGAAAGAGCAAAGGAGTTGCAATTTCAGAGTTAGGTTTGGTGACGGATGCCGAAAAAGCCATCATATTTTCATAAAGACGTTAACACTAACTCGCAATTGGCTTTAGAAGCGTGTTCTGCCCAAGAGGGTTCACGTCGTAAAGATGTCAACCAGACTCGGTGGTGGAATGGGCAGAGCGTCCACTCTGAGTCTGGCAGGTCGATAGTTCTAACCCCCGCCGAGTCATAACAAAGACTTGAACAAGCCGGTAGGCGACATGGGTGGTCGCTATATAATTGCATACTAGTCATATAGTTTTTGACGGATCGGGCTGAAATTTTTTGACAAAGAGGTTGATTATAGTGCGCATAAAAGCACTGAGGCCGATTTTTGAAATTTTTGTTTTTTAGGATTTTTCAAAAATTTCAAAGTCCCGTTGCTAGGCAACGGTGGCGTCCATAGCAACGGTGCTCAAAAGCATAGAACTAGATCCTGGTATGAACCTACCAGTCAAGTTTCATCAAAATCGGTTGACTCCTCTGGCCTCCAGAGCTGTCCATTACACACATACAGACAGACGGAAAACCTGAGAATAACGGTAGTATAGCGACCACCCAAAAATGGTACATGCCGCTTCCTTTCTTGACGCTCGGCATTTCAAAAAGAAAGGATACTGCACGGACAAACAAACAGGTTGGCAACCATTGCACAGGCTTGGTGGGCCTCATGGCCTCCTGCTGCGTCAAAGTTTCTTGCAAGATAACTCATTTTATATTAACACAGAAAGGACCAACTTGGATTCAAAATAGCGATTTCTCCTGACGTTTTAAACCTTGATTTGTACCTCAAAAACTATTGGGTCGACAATAAGGCTCGTGAGGAACTTGTACATGCATCACACCGAACCAAGAACAGAATCACAAAGAAGTGACAACACATCAATGTACGTTAAACATAAATGACAAGAACGTTTGGACACGATGGACAAGCATACGGAATATAAGGTTTGAAGCCGTGTTAAAGCCAAGAACTGAAAGTAATGGGAATATAGGTTTCGTCTGGAGGTTCATTGCTCGATAAAATGAACCGAACACAGAATACTTTTGGTTGAAGAAAATAGCTAAACAATACTACAGCAGACAAATCTTTAAGACTGCATCTGAAGAGGGAATGTGTGTGAGAGCTCAGAATTATTGTGACATGTCCAAGCATTTTCTGATTCTGATGTTCGATACAGAGCGTTAGTTCTGCCACAAGCACGAGTTTATTGGCCTGTGGTCATGCTGGGTGGTTTGCCATCCCTCTCGCAGTGGCAGTTGCAGCAGGAATTTGTAATTTGTTCAGGGTGTTAGCGATAACTCGCCCACTCTTCGCAAACGACACGGTGAGACGTTTAGCGTCCATCAACGAATGTTTAACGTCCATCCGAGTGACGGCACACACTAATGAATCAACCTGCCTGTAAAACACTAGGATGACAGTTTATAGCTGGGTCTGGATTCAAACCCAGGCTAGATAGCTTTGAGGCAAGCGTGCGTACCCTTAAGCCACCCAGCCAGCCACCAAGACATTTATGGCACAATCAAGGGAGATTTGTTAAGATCATTTGGTAATGTTTTTTGTTTGTTTGTTTTTGCAAATGTCCATGAAATAACTACTTCCTCATGACGACACAGACCAATTGTAGAGCAGAAGCTTCCTAAAAAATAAATAAATAATTTACTTAGAACAGCTGCTGAATAGCAACGTTCACCACAGACGCAAGGAAGTTGCATATACAGACTTATTGCAAAAGTGCTTCACAGCGAAGTGTCACCATATTGGCGGGTTCGTGGGATTCCTCAGAGTTAGTTTGCTCCGCACTGAGGAATCCAATTTGGATTAAATTCCCAGACAGACAAAAATAAAAACAAAAACTGTCAACCTCGTGTTTTGCAGGCAGGGCAAGGCAACAGGGAGTGTGCAATCCACCGGGTGGGGACGTTAAGCCGGTACCCTGTGTGCCGGTGGACGTTGAGGAGGTCGCCAGCTCCCTTTCCAAACCTCAAATTCCTGCCCCGATGTGCACTGCATAAGCGGCACAGTCGCACCCGTGGGAAATGATGCAACCAGAAAGCAAGCGCTGCATACGTTCAATCAAATCATGTTGGTGACTTAACGGCAATTTTGATTCGAAAATTTGTTTGTGCATGACACTCAAAATACTGGAACCTGAGAAACCAAAATTCTGTGCACAACTGTTGCGAGATGGTGAGTCTCCATAAAAACCTTCCTTTCACAACAGCTTGGACGTACGACAAGCAGTTACAATTAATAACAAAAGATAACAACTACAGCGAAAGACGGCACGCCATCGCAAGTGCCCACACTTCCCACTTCAAGTGAGGTTGAAAGGGCAAAAGGTTCCACCAGGAATGACCCAATATCAAATTACGAGTTTAAAACTTTCTGTTTTGACTGCTGTGACCATAAGTCCCCATCTCCTGAAGCCCTGAACCGGGGGTCAAATCCCCCCCAAAAATGTACATATTTCATGCATCCCTCAATGTCGATTGCATATACAAAGTTTTGTTAAAATATATTTCAAAATGTGCCGGTAATTTCATTATTTTGGTATATTTGACATTTTGACCCCACCCAGGAGGTGGGGCCAAAAATGATTCACACCTTCTTGCCATATGGTGATCATAACTCCCAAATTTGGTGAATTTCTACACAACTGTGTTGGAGGAGACGGCGAGACGGACAGACAGATGGACGGAGCCAATTACAATAACCGTTTTCTTTTAAAAAAAAGCATGGGGATTAAAAATATATATATATATTTGATGTCATGATTATGAGATTATAATTTGTCACAAATTAAGTTCAGCGATAATATCGCCATGGTGCATAAGTGGCATTTTGCTGCTTTTGTGCCACCTATCAACCATTCCCCACGAACAGGTGATTTTGGAGAAAAGAAAAAAGACAAAAAAAAGTCCACATTCTTCTTTGTGGTACATGGAGGCACACATGCACATTTTGTTAACATATGATAACGTAAAGAGCAAGTAATCACTTTGATTGGTCAATGGTGGCGATATCGATTTCATCGAGCGACTTCTCAAACTTAAAGTGCCTCGGTCCATCGATGATGTACAGTAGGTGACGGCTGAAAAAGATGAGAGTTACCAGCAACTATCAAGGCTTTCAAACAGTAACACGTTGAGTTGACAAAAATAACCCATGAGATGACAAAAATAACCCATGAGATGACCTTTATTTGTAGCATTTTTTAAACCAGTTTTACGACAAATGTATAAAAATCTGTTGAAAGTTATGAGTTTCTTATTTGCCATGAACACCGTTTTAGATGCTAGAAATGATTTATGCAATGTGGTCACAAGTATTCAAGACACACACACACACACACACACAATTGCAAAAAAAACATTCTCCTGCTACGCCCGGGGGGGTCTCCTGCTCCGCTCGCTCGTGGTGCAAAACCAGATCATTCTCTAGTCTACCACTTTGAACTCAACTCGTCATGTAATGCAGCAGTTTACTAGAATCACTCTTGCTCCAATGTAAACCAAAGCATTCACTACCCCCTTATGTTTTCTGCACATTTCTTTACTTTGCGGATACTGTACTCATCAACGCCATAACGCATGCCCAAAAGACCTCGCCTGACACCCTCTGTTGTGCACTCGTGGCCATTTTGATCAGATCACATTTCCTGTATCAAGTAGGTTTTCATTATATCAGAGCGCGAGTGTACTTTGTTTATTTATTCATTTATTTCTGTGCCCGTTTTCTTGTTCGTCTATCTTTCGTTCCGAGATTTTCAGTTTTTGTCGTCCTGTGCCTTCTAAAAATAAAACTGTTATTGGTGTGGTGACCAGCCATTACAGAGTTAGTACGTGAGAAACCATCTTGGCGCGGCTTCAACGGCAAATCCCCGGGGGAGGTTAAAATTGGTCATGTTCTTGAAAGAGACATCAACGGAATTAACAATTCTAACGACCCCTTCCACCAAGACTCAGTAAACACACACCATGCCACGTGTACAAGGGAAAGTTGCAAGCCATAATAAACAAATGAGTTTTAAAATATTGAGTTTATTTGTATTTATAACACTCTCGTCCCTGCGCCTGCCTCACTTTCCTCATCCGCACTACCCCCCCACGTGAAACCGAGTCGAGAGCCTGACGGATTTATTTAATATGATGGTGGTGCAGCACAGGCATGATGAACCAAACGGCCTCCTCCTGCATCAAAGTTCCTCATTAAGATTTATTGGTTTCATATTGATGTGGTTACAAACTTCACCACAACCAACAGGCATCATCAGGTTTTGCAGCAGAATCGTGTCCTACTTCATGCAATATAAAGAGGGAACTTCAGTATTTTCCGTGAAGTTCATAGGAGGCAACGGCGATGGGAAAAATCCAACAACAGACACTATTTTTGTATTTACTGATGTAGACAGACGTTGTCCTGCCTGGTGGACATCTGATGACGGGAACGTGCTTGCAAGCTTTTGTACCCGGCTAACTTCTACAAAAATACGTCATATAAAACTACCACGGGAGTAATTCACATAATGGTGGCCATGATGTGTTAGCATTGCACACCATCCGGATGAAATGGACAAAGAAACGAATCAGCATGTCGGAATAGCAATTCCATAAAATCAAGGCGTGAATTTCTGACGACAACAACACAGAAACCTTCGGATGGGTCGTTACAACAACACAGAAACCTCAGTGTGGGTCGTTACAACAACACAGAAACCTCCATGTGGGTCGTTACAACAACACAGAAACCTCAGTGTGGGTCGTTACAACACAGAAACCTCCATGTGGGTCGTTACAACAACACAGAAACCTCCGTGTGGGTCGTTACAACAACAACAAGAACTCCGTGTGGGTCGTTACAAACAAACAGAAACCTCCGTGTGGGTCGTTACAACACAGAAACCCTCAGTGTGGGTCGTTGCAAACACAGAAACCTCCGTATGGGTCGTTACAACACAAAGACCTCCGTGTGGGTCGTTACAACACAGAGACCTCCGTGTGGGTCGTTACAACACAGAAACCTCCGTACAACACAGAAACCCCCGTGTGGGTCGTTGCAACACAGAAACCTCCGTATGGGTCGTTACAACACAAAGACCTCCGTGTGGGTCGTTACAACACAGAGACTCCGTGTGGGTCGTTACAACACAGAAACCTCCGTACAACACAGAAACCTCCGTGTGGGTCGTTACAACACAGAAACCTCCGTGTGGGTCTTAACCAGAAACCTCCGTGTGGTCGTTACAACACAGAAACCTCCGTGTGGGTCGTTACAACACAGAAACCTCCGTGTGGGTCGTTACAACACAGAAACCTCCGTGTGGGTCGTTACAACACAGAAACCTCCGTGTGGGTCGTTACAACACAGAAACCTCCGTGTGGGTCGTTACAAACACAAAGACTTCCGTGTGGGTCGTTACACACAGAGACCTCCGTGTGGGTCGTTACAACACAGAAACCTCCGTACAACACAGAAACCTCCGTGGTGGGTCGTTACAACACAGAAACCTCCGTATGGGTCGTTACAAAAACACGGATTTCCATCCACATCGGAAAAGTTTCCCCATGTGGAAGGGTGGATATGATTCTCTACCAAGCAGCCATCAAACAACCAGACCAAGCCACTTTTGTAGGATCACTTTGAACAGCAATATACTTGGTTATACAAATTACAGCTGATATGAAGTTCCATGTGAAAGACGACATCACGATATACTGTTCTGCAGCAGACATCACTATATTCACCATTGTGTTGGCTTTACCCAGAATGCTTTGACCAGTGGTGATGTCACTTCCTTTACAAATCTCACAAGATAGACAACCATTGCACAAAAATGTACAAATAAACTTCTTTTCTTTTTTTTTTTTACAATAAAAAGTTCACATTGAACCTTGAAGAACCCTTGTATATCACATGCACACAAGTTTTAACTTGGAGATTTCCAAAAGTTGGAAATTAATCTTGAATCTGCAATACTCATGTAATAGAAAGCCACGTGCTGTTTTCAATTATTTGCAGAAATTGTGCTCCAACTACAACAGCAAATTCCACAACAGAAAAAGCAATAACAGTCATCAAGCCTGAAATGTCACCAACCCAAGTAGAATACACAGTTCTATCCCGACAAGGAAACAGGAGAGCACCTCATCAATTAATAAGACTGAACATTTATCAATGCACAGCGTCACCTTTGTATATACATTTATGAATCTTCGACAGAATTATGTACACTAAAGTATGTCTGCGTGGGCAAACGGACAGACGAGCACACGCACAATTACAATAGCCTCTCTTGTCCCTTCGGGAACAGGCGAGGTCAATAAAATAGCTTGATAGCATGAGTGTGGACACATTTATTTTGAAAAATAAAAGAGCAGTACGAGCTGGGAGGATGGCCTAAAGGTACGCACACTCACCTCTAAGCTGTCTAGCCTGGGTTTGAATCTCAGCCCAGCTATAAACTGCCATTCTGGTGTTTCACAGGCCGGGTGTTTAATTAACGTGCATGATGTTCCTCGGATTGACGATAAACGGGTGGCCAAATTACAAATTACTGCCCTAACCTTAGTCAAATGTCAGGCCTGGCCAGTTTCGTGAACGACTTGGGCCATAAATCCCCCCCACTCCCACAACCACCCCGGCCAACCCCACAAGAAAGTGAGAATAATTAGGAGGAGATCAGTCTAGAACCCTCTCGAATGCAGCGCCATACATGCTGTTATTTATGATATACAGTACGAGTGCATCTGGATGGAAATAAGAAATGTAGATTCTGTGCAGCCTTCCGATAAACTTTGAAACCACCTGATACACCAATATGAATAGTAGACCAGGATACATAAATACCACATTGCAGATACCTGCCCTGCTGCAAGGACGTGCCACTTGGAGAGTGCTGGAGGCATGCAGGACATGGCTCCGGCTCAGATGACAGGGTTTTTGTCAGACTTCCCATTACAATGCTCATGATCGCATCATCTGCTCCATGCCAGTCCTCCTCCCACTCCATCTTCTGCCCAGAATCCTTTGCCCTCACCACATCTGATGAACAACAATCAAATAATTCCAAAACCAGCAATAAAACAGGGTAGTCTACATTCCTATTGTCAAATGATTTTCTTTTTTCTTACTGAATATACTCTGAAGGAATCGGTCGATCAAGAATCAAAGACCTGACAATCCTCCAACCCCCTCCATTTCACATCTAACAACTTGGTATCACAGAATTATAGTTCATTCCTCGTTAGTTTCACAAATACGACACTCGCAGAGCGAGTAAGGGATAAAAAGCAGCCAGGTTGCACTCACAAATGGGTTCAGGAAGCGACTGGAGCCTCAGCAATAAAAAGCAAAATCATAATGAGGCAAAAATGCAAGCGAACAATCGCATACCAATGTGGAGGGTGTAGAAATGAAACAAGGCCAAAATATTGCTTTGAGCGACAGAACACGTCAGAGGAGAGCACATTGTATAGTAGGCGTGCCGATCCATCGCTTCGCCGATGTTGACAGCATGTTATGTTGACAGCATGTCTAATCAAAAGACAGCATGTTCCACTTCACAAACATATCACATTGCAAATATATCTGTCTCCATAAGGATATAAAATGAAGTAAAACGTGAAAGAACAAAAAGGTCCTTATATAATACATGGTAGTTATTGTTGATGCTGATGTCATCATGGCCGTTGTTTGTGTGTGCTACTTGCATATACATACAGTGGGGTGCAAAAGTACGAGTGAAGCAGGAAATTTATTAATTGAAACATGACGACAAAATAAATCATTGTAATATGAAACCAAAATAACTTTCCAAGGGATTGCCATGAACTCTTACAGATATTACGACAATTATTATAATAGGAAAATAAATAAAATCTGTCTTTACATATAATCGATAAATCAGTGTGACCCCATTTTGCCTTGAGAACTTTCTCAACTCCATTTGGGATCGATTCAATTAGTTTATTGCTCGCCAGGCCTGATGTTCAACTAAGGTTAGGGCAGAAATTTGTAATTTGGCCACGGTACCGGTGATAGCTCGCCTACTCTTCGCAAAGGACACCGTGGGATCTAACATCCACTAACTAATGTTAGCAGACAGGATGCCAAGTTAAACGTCCGTACGAGGGACGGCACACACATATCAATGAATCGCCCTGCCTGTGAAACTCCAGGATGACAGTTTATATCTGGTTCAGGCCGAGCCTAAACAGCTGAGGCGAGTGTGCACATCTGTCGGCCATCCTGCCAGACCGAGAGATTCAATAAACAATACCAGACACAAATAATAGCAAGCTTTGAGAAAAACGTCTTGCCTCACTGATACAAATTGAGCACTACATGGAAATGAACTTGAAAAGCAGAGACAGATTAAGAAAGGAAATAAGGACAACTACGTCTATCAATTAAAGGAGGGAAATGAAACTCAAAAATTATGAAAGCTGCTGTAAATTTAAATAAAACAACTCCAAAACTAGAGCAGCACTTGGTGGAGTGCATACCTCCACCAGAATGAACAGTTTTATGTTTTATAACCCACTGATTGGTTGGGATGCAGATCAGGACTTTCGTCCTTGTCACACACAAACATCTAATTGGCTTGTTCTTGTCACCTCCCCAACTGATCCACCAAGTTTTGTCATAATCCGTCCACAGCTTTTTGAAATATTCTGTTCTGTATCATTTTTGGCGCCATCTCTCAATGGTCAAAGAATCGCTTAAAAACTTTTTCTTTTTTTAAATAATTTCTTGGATCTGGATCCGGATCGTCACGAAAAATCGAATCACTTTGTCCTTGTCACACATCCAACCTGTCCACCAAGTTTCGTCAGGATCCATCCTTAACGTGTTGAGATATCCTGCTCACAGACACACAAACAGATGTAAAAACATAACCTCCATCCACCTTCGGTGGTGGAGGTAAAGAAATAAAGGCACCAAAACATAATTAATTAATTGGTGATGAAGCAAATAATACACAAAAACAAAAGGAAAGTTGAAGTCTTCATCAAACTTTCAGAATTGTAAAAAAGGAAACGAGGAAAACCGGTGAATTGTAAACATGAGTTTGTACTCCCAGCAATGGCATGTAGCAATGAAGCATGGTCTCTTACAAAGAAGATGGAAGAAAATCGACTACCATGCAAATACGCTGTTTGGCGTAACCACAGGGGACAACAAGAGAAATGACTGAATCGGACAGAAAACAAAATTTGTTGACATTTTTGTCACAATCAAAAAAACTGAAATGGATGAGGCTTGGCTGGACATGGTTACGCGGCTGGGCAAGAAGAACGACCAATGGGCACCAATAATTAAACCGGCAATCGAGAGAAGGCCCTGGAAGAAGCAGAGGTACCCATTTTCCACAGATTCGAGGGTAAGAAGAAATTTAAAGACTTACTGGCATACAATGGTCTCAAATTGCATTGAATATAATGGAATGGAGGATGCTGGCGGAGGCCTTCGGACTGCGGGGGACCTAATAGGGCTGGTCAAGCAGAATTATTTAAACCCCGGTCCAGATGGTGTCACTCAACTTCTGGAGAAACAATTTGACATTCTTTACCAACATTACGTTTGAGCCTTAAATGAAACTCATCCAAGAAAAAATAACTTCAAAATCATAGTTCCTGGAAGGCAACAACTTACTCACCCCAAAATCTGAAGAAACCAAACTACGTAATCTGCTGATGGAGCTGAATCAATGTTAGCGTAGCTTCAATCCTCACGGCACTTTTAGATTTGCTTTACACATTCTTCAGTCGTGATGCAGTCTTTTTTGGCTATACAATGCACAATGTATTCTTAAACTCAATGACAAGGAAGGGTTTGGAGAGAATTGTCACGAGATTTATTCTACACCCACGAGTTAATTGCATCGACAAGTTTTAATTTGCCTATCAACCAGGCAAATCTGTTTATCACGCAACCCTGTGTCTGATGGACGCTTTCCAACAACACCTCGACACAATTGGTTGTTATGCGAGGGCTTAAACCACACCGATTATGGGAGAAGCTGCAAAAACCTGAATGTCAACCCACCTCTCATTCTATGGATCAGTGACTTTCTACACGATCGGTCTCAGTGGGTACAAATCTTCATAATACTTCATCAGAACAGATAACAACTAGAGGGGGAGCACTCGGTAGAGTGCAAAACCTCCGCCGCCAATACTGCTAGGTTCACTCAGTGAACCTGAGATCCTATTCATTCAATTTGACGTCAACAGTGCTCACAGAGTTATAGTTTGCAACTTTCACTTTTACATACTCAATTCATTCGTCATAACTAGATTCCTTGAGACAGAAATTGATTTTACGTGGGTATATCCACCTGAAGTTCCAAAATCAGCCGCAATTATAATTTTGGCATGTTTTTTGTTGGAAATCACTTATAACATGTAGAAATGCAAAAAAAAAAAAAAATCGAAATTTTGTTGAAAAAAAAGTTGCAAAATTTTCTGTTTTTTTTTTCTCTAACAATTTTTTTTTGGGGGGGGGGTTGGAAATCACTTAAAACATGTAGAAATGCAAAAACAAAAATTCAAATATTTTTTCAAAATGCCCGCCATAGCGGCCATATTGGACTTGGACCAAGTCCAAAATCTAATGGCATGATCCTTGGACCATACCTAATCCCCCCACCAAGTTTCGTCGAAATCCGTCGAGGACTTTTTCCGTAATACTGTTCACAAACAAACAAACAAACAAACAGACAGGGGTGAAAACAGTAACCTCCGTCTATCTTCGATGGCAGAGGTTAATGAACACTGGGGCCCCACAAGGGTGGGCTCCTTCACCATTGCTTTTATTCTGAACAAGCAAATATAACCCGTCACTTCGCTGACAGGAATATTGAGGGCGGGTGGGAGAGGAAGGGAGAGAAGGAGGGAGGGGGAAGCTAGGAGGGAGTGAGGAAGGGTGGAGCGGGGAAGGGGGAAGGAGGTGAGGATGGGTTAATGAGCTGGAGCGGGAAAGGGAGGGGGATGAGGAGAGTGATTCCTCACCAAACGTCACGATACACTCCGAGAGTGGGGGTGGAAGTGAGGAGGATGGGGAAGAGAGAGGGGGGAGGGGAAAGTGGGGAGGGGGTTTTGGAGGAGGTAAGCATCAGGGGAGGGGGTTCTGGAATTGCGTTTGACAGGGGGACTTGAGAAGGTAAGGATGGAGGGGGGGGGATTGTCAACTTGCGTTAGGTAGTGGGACTTGTGACGACTTGGGGGTGGGGGGGGGGGTATTACAGGATTGAATGAAATAGGGTAATTTAAAATAGCATGTTAATACAGCACATGAATACCACCCAGAGATGGGAGGGTTTGGGAGGAGGTAAGCGTGAAGGGAGGGGTAGGGAAGGCAGTGTGAGGAGAGGGGAAGGGAAGGTGGCATGAGAGGAAGGAAGGGAAGGCGGCGTGAGGGGAAGGGAAAGGAAGGCGGCATTAGGGGAGGGGAAAGGAAGGCGGCATTAGGGGAGGGGAAAGGAAGGCGGCATTAGGGGAGGGAAAGGAAGGCGGCATTAGGGGAGGGGAAAGGAAGGCGGCATTAGGGGAGGGGAAAGGAAGGCGGCATTAGGGGAGGGGAAAGGAAGGCGGCATTAGGGGAGGGGAAAGGAAGGCGGCATTAGGGAGGGGGAAAGGAAGGCGGCAATTAGGGGAGGGGAAAGGAAGGCAGCATTAGGGGAGGGTAAGGCTGTGCGAAGGGAAGGAAAGGGAATGCAGCGTGAGGGAAAGGGAATGATAATAAAACATGCCCAAACAGCAACATTTTCTTTTTAACCACTAGGTTCTACATAAAAAAAACACTGAGTGGGAGCATTTAAAACCCACGTGGTCTACGTGGCAAAAGCCTGTCTGCATGCATGCTCACACATGCAGAGACCTTTGCACACCTCCGGTCGGGTCACTCCAAATCCAGTTCCTACATGCTACACTCTGGGGAAGGAGTTTTAAATTCAAAACTAAACCATCAGTCCTTAATAGTCCCCTTAACAGAGGGGGAGTGAAGGGGTCAGAGAGAGA
>CM068954.1:150711405-150724293 GCA_035128595.1 Eptatretus atami
CGCCGACGCTGCAACACGGTGTGGGTTGCGAGACGACGTGCAACGGTGTGGGGTTCCGCACGGAAGCAAGCTACGTGTGGGTGGACGAAGACGGAACGTCTGTGGGTTGAGAAGACGATGTGCAAACGGTGTGGGTTGCGAGACGAGTGCACACCGGTGTGGGTGCGGAGGACGAGGTGACATACGTTGTGGGTGTGAGACGACGTCAACTACGGTGTTGGTTGTTGGCCGAAGGCATCCGGGTGTGGGTTAGTGGAAGCGAAGTGCAACGGTAGGTGAGCGTTGTGAGACGAGGCTGCAATCGGATGGGTTGTGAAGACGAGGGGGGTAGCGAAGTGCATCGGTGTGGGTTGTGAAGACGAGATGCAATACGGTGATGGAGTTGTAGAACGGGCATAACTGGTTAGCAGACGAGTGCCATATGGTGTGGGTTTGTGAGACGAGGGCAATATGGTGTGGTTGTGAAGCCGAGGAATGCATATTGGTGTGGGTTGTGAGACAGAGGTGCAAATTGGTGTGGGTGTGAGACGAGGGTGCAATATGGGTGGGTTTTGGAATGAGGTGCCAATACGGTGGGTTGGTGGTGGGTGATGAAGCCACGAGGTGCAAGACGGACTGTGGGCTGAGGCGAGGGGGATATGATACGAATTGAAAGTGTGCGGTGCAAGGGGAGAGGTGTAGATCTCGGAGGTGAGGCTGAGACGAGTCTGGTTGAAGAGATAAAGAGCTAGGTGTATGTTTGCTGTTGTTTATACGTGTGTGCGTGTTGTCGTCGATGTTGTCGATGTGTGTAAAGTGTGCGTTGTGTATTGTGCGATGTCGTGTGCATGTTGTGCGTGTAGTATGTGTGTATGTGTGGACGTGATGTATGTGTTGTACGTGATGTACGTAGCTGTAGTGTGGTGTGAATCCGTGTACGCGTTTATGTGCTGCTGTTGTATGTGTAGTGTGTGTATGTGGTGTAGTGTGTGTGTATGTGGTGTCTTGTGTTGTGTGTATGTGCGTGTATGGTGTTTGTGTGTTAGGTGTAGTGTTGTGTGTGCATGTATGGTGTCGTGTGTGTGTTGTGTGATGTGTGTGTGTTGTATGTATGTGTTGTGTGTGTGTATCGTGGTGTGTGTACGTGTGTTGTATGTGTGTGGGTGTGCAGGATGGTAGGTATAGGTTGTTTGTTGTGAATGGATTTGTAGTGTTAAGTGGTGTGGTTTATGTTTGTGTGTACGGTGTGTACTGTTGTGTACGTGTGTTGGGTGTGTGTTTGAGTTGTTTGACAAGTGTGTAGATGTGTTGGTCAGTAGTGTGTAAGTGTGTGTAGTGTGTTGTATAAGTGTGATGAGTGTTGTTCGTGTGTGGTACGTAATGTGTGTAGTGTAAGTGTGTCGTAGTATGCATGTAGGGTGTGGTTTGTATGTTACGTGTGTTTGCGTGTGTGGTACAGTGTGTGTGTGTACGGGTGTGTGTGTACTGTGTGTCGTGTGTGTGTATGTGTGTGTATGTGTGTTGTGTGTGTGTGTGTGTGTGTGTGTGTGTGTGTATATGTGTGTGTAGAGTACAACCAAACGAGCCGTAAGCCACTCACCCTGACCGGGGTACAGTTTCCAATGACTGGACACGAAGCCGCTCTCCTCAGGGATCACCTCAAGTACCAACACTGAGCACACGACGAGCAGCACCCTTCCGTGCAAGGCCTGTGGCCACATGATGGTTCGTGTGCAGAACGAGGAAACGATCAAGTGTTTTAAATTAAAACGTCAGGAGCTGAGAAAGCGCGAAGGACAAGTGGCGTGTTTGGTTTCCTCAACAGGAACGTGAACCAAACCTCCTGACGCGCTCTTCTTCCTCACACGCAATGTTGTATTCACGTTGTGGTTGTTGTTGTATTCAGGTTGTTGTTGTTGTTGTTGATGATGAAATCTTGTTATTTTTGTTCCGATTTTGGGAATTTAACTCTGTGGAGAAAAAATGGTTATTGACACCCACTTGTCTACTAAATAGTTTGCCAATGATTTCTCTTATTATCATTTGTTATTAATATCATTATTACAATTTGATAAGAGTTACAAAAACAAGCAGCAATGTACATCCAGTAATCAGGATAAAACAATCAGGATAACCCTTTCATGAAGGTAAGCTCTTAATTATCTTCAAAAGGGGAACTTCCCCAAATACCCCGTTTACATTGGGCTAATATAGGTTTCATGGTTTTGGAGTTATGGAAGTGACTAACTGACACACACACACACATACATACAAACACACACACACATACACACACACAAACACGTACACATACACACACACACATACACACACATACAAGCACGTACACACATACACACACATACACACACATACAAATACACACACACATACACACACACACAAACATACACACACATACACACACATACAAACACGTACACACACATACACACAACATAACAACATACAAATACACACACACATACACAACACACAAACATACACACACAAACACGTACACATACACACACACACATACACACATACATAAACCACGTACACACACATACACACATACACACATACTAATACACACACACAACACACACACAACATACACACACATACAAACACACACACACATACATACACACGCACACACACATACACACACACATACAAACACACACATACACACACGCGCACACAACACACACCACATACAAACACATACACACATACACACACATACACACACATACACACATACACACACATACAAACACACACATTCACACACGCGCACACAACACACACACATACAAACACATACACACACACATACACACATACACACACATACACACATACACACACAACAACACACAACACACATACAAACACGACAACACATAACACACATACACACACATACAAATACACACACACATACACACACACACACAAACATACACACACATACACACGCACACACACACATACAAACACACACATACATACACACGCACACACACACACACATACACACACACATACAAACACACACATACACCACAGCGCACACACAAACACACACATACAAACACATACACATACACACCACACACATACACCACATCAAACACACACACGTACACATACACACAAACACAACGCGTACACACGCACATACACACATCACACATACATACACACACACACACGTACAATAACATACACACATACACATACACACAACACATACACATACACCACATACACACACTACACATACAGACACGTACACACGTACACACAACACGTACACACATACACACACGTACATACACACACGTACACATACACACACACGTACATACACGTACACATACACACAAACACACGCGTACACACACACATACACATACACACAAACATACACACACACGTACACATACACATACACACACATACACACACACACACGTACACGTACACATACACACACATACACACACACACGTACACATACCACATACACACACATACACACACGTACACATACACATACACACATATACACACACTACACAATACACTACACACACACATGTACACACACATACAACACATACACATACACACACACGTACACATGCACATACACACATACACACACACATACACACATACGTACACATACACACAACACACACACAACACACACATACACACACACATACACACATACACACAACACCACACGTACACTACACACACACACACACATTACACACACATACTACACATACACACACACACATACACACACATACACACACAACACATACACACACACATACACACACACACACATAACACACACACAAACAATTATTACGAGCAGAACACCCACCCAACAGACGATATTGTTCAAAGCATGTATGTAACACGTTCTGACATCCACCTTAATTTCGGTGATGTAGAGACAACTGATTGCTTCCTCAATCTCTCCCAAAAATAAAAATAAAAACATAAAAATAAAGTGGCTGGTTTAAGATCTTCGGGTCTTGAGTTTAAGCACAGTAACACCAGGTGGGTTGACAGCCTATCATCCTTCCGAGGTTGGCAAAATGTGTTCCAGCTTTCTGGTAACAGGGGCACTGCATCAGTGGCACAGCCATGCTCCCACCAATGATGCAACCAGCAGCCACAGGCTGCATCATTACTAGTTTGCGGATCTGTGTTTGTGTGAGATCAAACTAAACACTGTTATAGTTGAAGGAATACCTTTAAAAACATGTTCAAGTCAAAATTCACTGGTTGTAAAAATATTCAGTCCACATTTTGCAGCAATGTCAGTACTTGGTAGAAGCACCTTTTGTAACAATGACTGCTACATGAGTCTTTCTGGGTAGGTCTCCACCAGCTTTGCCACAAGTGAGATGGTGAAATCTTTGCCCATTCTTCACGTGAAAATTACTCCAGTTCTGCCAAGTTTGATGGGGATCGTCGATGGACTGCAATGTTCAAGTCTCACCAATAATGTTCAATTGGGTTCAAGTCAGGACTTTGACAGGGCCACTCAAGAACATTTATTTTCTTCTTATTCAGCCACTCTAGTGTGGCTTTAGCTTTGTGCTTCAGATCATTGTTCTGCTGAAATGTGAATCTCCGACCCAGTTTACAGATTCATGGCTGACTCAAGCAGGTTTTCATCAAGGATTCTCCTGTACCTTCTCCTGTACCATCCATTGTTCCTTCTATCCTGACAAGCTTGTCAGTTCCTGCTGATGAAAAACAGGTTCATAACATGATGCTGCCACCACCATGCTTGACAGGAGGGATGGTGTTGACTGGGTGATGTGCAGTGTTCAGCTTGTGCCAGACTAATGCTTTGAAATTAGACCAAAAAGTTCAATTTTTGTCTCATTTGACCACAAAACGTTTCTCCACATGCCTATGGTATCATTAGGATGCTTTTTCACAAACTCCTTACGAGTTTTTAGATGTGTCTTTTTCAGTAATGGCTTCTTTCTTGGCACCTGTCCATAGAGGTCCAGCTTTGTGAAGACAATGGGATATTGTTGATTGATGATTGTCCACATGCCTGTGGTATCATTAGGATGCTTTTTCACAAACTCCTTACGAGCTTTTAGATGTCTCTTTTTCAGTAATGACTTTTCTTGGCACCTGTCCATAGAGGTCCAGCTTTGTGAAGACAATGGGATATTGTTGATTGATGAACACTGATTCCCATCTCAGACATAGAGCCTTGCAGATCTTTCAAAGTCGTTGTTGGATTGACAGTGGCATCCCAAACCAGTTTCCTGCTTGTCCAACTGCTGAGTTTGGATGGTTGACCTGGTCTGGGTGGAGTCTGCGTGGTATGATACGTCTCCCACTTCTTAATGATGGATTTCACCGTACTCAAAGGGATAATGAGTGACCCTGAAATCTTCTGATAACCCTCTCCTGAACAGTGCTTCTCCACCACTCTATGTCTGACTGCTTTGGAAAACTTCTTCGTCTTCATGTTTGCCTTGTTAGTTGACCAAGTGAGTTGTACCTTAAAACTCCTTAGATAAGTGGGGAGTTTAATTTTTAAGTGAAACCACTGATTACAAACAGGTGAAACCTATTACACTTATTTTGTAACCTTTCAAACAAATAATTTGCTCCTGAAGTGATGGAAAAGGTTTGAATACTTATGTAACTGAAAATCATCTGATTTTCTCTGTTAATCTAACTTATTCACATTTTATCTGCATTTTTTAGCTTTATCACTTTGAAGTAGTTTGTGAAGACTCTATATATTTCACTTGATTTGAAAGCATCATGAAATAAGCTCAGGTTGCATCAAAATGTGAAAACTTTGGAGGGGGTTAAATACTTTTGCAGGCCACTGTTTGTGTGCTTGTGGAACCAGAGTTTTTAAGACCGCTACTCCTTCATAGCACAGCTGCAGTGCAGCCGCTAAGTTGTGTACAACCCAGATGTGTGGACCGGTATGATCACAGGAGCACACCTACTTTCCCGTACCCTGATAGATGAGTGATATGATGTGATGGAATATATGGTAATTTTCGTCATATTTAAATTAAGGCAGGAAAATAGCGTGAGGTTCCTCGTACATCATGCAATAGAACAAACACCAATTTTCACTCATCTGCAAGCTTCACTTTCACCTTACACGTGACACGACAACTCAAATTGCAACCCCAACCCAGGATGATGTTCATTGTTCTGTCTTGCATCAGCTTTTCATGATATTTAATTCAGTTCAGATGTAATTTGTTCTCCATACGATGGTCAGAAGTTCTCGTGCACTTACAAAAAAAAAGAACTGTCAACTCTGGGTAAGATTCCTGACCTGACTGCAAACTGTCTGATTGGCATTTCATAGGTATAACGAAGTCAGTCGACCCTCATCGAGACATTAAGCTGCATGTTCCATCTGCTGGTGGTAATTGGTAACGTTAGGGACCCCACGGCGTCTTTCGTTGAAGAATAAGTGAGTTACTGCTGGCATTCTGGATAAGTTACAAAAAAATACCTGCCTGTGAATTATGTTGGCATTTCTACAGGGGGGGGACTGCAAGAGCTATGCAGGCCCGATCTCCTGAGCAATGATGTAACCAGCATCGACGAGGTAAATGCAGGTTTGTACACACTTACAGCCTCTTTAACCATGTCTTGAACAGTGACATGACTAGGGGCCACAGCCTTAGAGCAAAGGAATGGAGAGTGGGGACGGTCATAAGGCAGGGTTTTTCACTCAGAGAGTTGTTAATGAGTGGAATGGTCTCCTTGGAACTGTAGTAACGGAAAGGTGGTAACAGAATTAGACAAGTACTGAGAAGCATTGGACATTTAAGGGTAGAAGGACATTGGGAGGATTGGTAGCCCCCAACGTCTGATACGTGTCGACCTTCGGGCACCGCAGCGAATGCACTGGTAACCACAGACGTAACTCTTGAGGTTGCTAAAGGGTGTCACGGCAGAAAATAAATAAAGACACTGATGTGTCCTTGGTGTTGTTTGAAGCGTGAAAGCAACATACAACAGGAGAGGAGGAGATTGGGACCATACTCTGTGCAGAGCGTTGGTGCTGCTGAAGCAGTCTCCTTGGCTATTGGGCACAATCCTGGACGTGTCGCCACTCCGCCACATAAACATACAACACATACAACAGGAGACAGAAAGGTAATGTTATCTCATAAATATTTATTAATCCCTAATGTCTACCTTAAGCACAAAAATATTAATTAAATATAACAATTAATGATTTTCCTAAGAATCCCCAAATTAAAACAAGTATAAAGATTACATACAGCAATGCAGCGACATGATAACTCACGACTCTCGACGTGGCAACTCAGCCTAATCAAGCGGTTCGCACATTAAACCCCAGTGGGTTATAAATGGGTGAAAGATTGGCAGTGAGCCCCGTTTTGAAGGACCAAAGTCCGGAGGGTGCCCAGAAATGGTGAAGCTGACACAGACAGTCAGTCCATCATGTTCAGCAAGTCCTCGGATGGTTAATCACCGAATCATGGAGAATAACCCAAGTCAGCTGTTAAAGCTGCACCATTGATGAGGAAGAAGAGAGCTCAAAGCTGAAAAGGATGAGTTGGTTGAAGGACAGGAGAGGTTGGAGGGAGGAATAGGCTCCGAAGATACGCACTGGTCAACACACGCTGAGTACCTTCTCGAAATGGCATAAAAATCACCCAGAGTGGCACCAACGAGGGAATATATGGAGGAGCGTTGAAATCTTCGCCAAGATAACAGGAGTGCAATGTCCGACAGGGAGGTCCACAAATAGTTAGGAATCCAGCGAGACGAATACCGACAGGACTCAGCGAGTTCCAAGTTGAGACACTGCCTGCCTGGAAAACAGTTTGTGCTATAAACATGGCCCAGCAGGATGGGAGGGCAGGTCCAGGCACGGCCGGTGGTGGGGGCTTTGGTAGAGGGAGCGTGTTTTCCAGGTGGGGGGGGGGGGGCGTCTTGTGGCCAGCGAAGGACTCCAAAGCTAGTGCGAAACTTTGCCCGTCGTGTCCTGGAGCATCTCTTCTCCCCCCTGGTTCACACCCCACCTTTGCAGAGTTAATCTCCACCTCAACCTGTGACGCCACTTGCCCATCTACTCTCGGCTGACTTTGGCCCAGGGTCCGGTTCGTGAGTGAGGCATCCCCAGACCTTTTACCCAGTGGACCGATCAGGATGGTGATCGGGATGGTAAGATTTGCTATTCCTGCCTGAACTTGTGCCGACGGCCAATGCTTTGAAGACACATTTAGGACAGAATATAAAGGTGGCAACATTAAAAAAGGTGTCATGGGAAAGCGGTTTTAGACACACACACATGTGGGGCAGGCTGAGAAGAGCTTTCTACACATAAAACGACCCATATTATATGTCCCCTAGAAGGCATTTCTACAACATTACCCCCACCTTCCTTCTACAGACTCTCCCAGGTTTGCGTCTGGAAGGGCGAGCAGCGTGAGGTCTATCTCCACTTGCCATACAGTACAACTCCCCACCATAGTTTAAACCCGCATGCAATAATTCCGAAACAGAGTCCATCCCTCATCGAATAGGTCGTTCCACTAATCCTACACATTTGCTCACTAATACAGTAACTTATCCTTCTAAATCCAGATGCAATTTTCAAATAATATGTGGTTGGGATGGGGGTGAGTGTACCAAGGGGCCTCTTATTCTTTATCTTTGGAATCTATAAAGTTTATTGTCTGGTTTCTCCTTACCTGGTAGCACTTCCCGACACAACGTTGTCCATTTGTGCTCTGGGTCCCGGCACCACAAGTGTCCTGAGTGACCACAGGGCTATACAGCATCCAGTGACACAGCAGTGGCCCATATGGCCTCAGTGTTGAGGATCGGCGATGGAGGGATTCGCACCCCACTCCGGACACAAAATGTTGAGATTCAGCGTCACTTAACAGCACCGCCGTCTCAGGGTTATAACGCTGGTTAGTTTGGCACAGGTCTCGGGTCACGTGCCTCAGATCACGATACCAAAGTACACCTGGGCCGTACCAGTTGGGGATATAGACCGGTACAGACTGGGTTTGTCAGAGATCGAGCGAAGTCTGCCAGTCCATAGCCTGTTTTGGTTTTAAAATACAAATCGAGCGGATTGTCTCTCAGCGCGGCACGAATAAATTCAAGGCGGCAACTTTCGTATAACTCAGCCGAATTTATTGGGGACACATCGGGGAACATGACACAAGCAAAGCATTCACGAACGTTATAATTAATCGATAACCCGCTCTTAACTAGGGAGCTACGGATACGGGTTTCGAAGGGAGCCCTAGCAAAATAAACCTTAGGCCTGGACAACATGCAGACAAGACACGGAGTACTTGGTGGTGCCTCATGGTCGAGAGGAAAAGTGTCGAAGGCACGAATTCGGCTCGTGACAAGCCGATGGTGTCGGATTCGAGCGCCCAAGCTCGAGCATGCAGCGTGGCAAGATGGCGGCGAAGACGTCCTTTTGGCAGCACCGCTCACGCACCAGCCTCGGCGCGTTCAGCCCCCGTAAGGTCGACGGCACAGGATAGAAAGATCTATGGTGGGTTCCAGCTGGTTCTCACAAGGTCCAGTATGCGAATCCAGGCCTGGCCCGTACACCAGACTAGGCCAAATCTGGGTGTTGGGCTCTGCATGCTGGGTCCATGGCCGAGGAGGAACAGCGGCCAAACCACTCTAAACAAAGCAGATCCCCGACCGACCAAACCACTCTTCACAAAGCAGATCGCCGACCGAAAGCAGTTCCTCTCGAAGCAGATTGCAGACCGACACTGGGCAGTTCCTCATACAGCAGATCGCAGACTCACACAGCAGTCCCTTCTTTGCTTTTCGGGGCCGGCCTTTTTCACAAAGCAGATCGCAGACAGACCTCATGCAGTTCCTCTTGCCTTTCGGGGCGGGCCTTCTCACGAAGCAGATCGCAGACAGACCTCATGCAGTTCCTCTTCCTTTCGGGCGGGCTTTCTCACGAAGCAGATCGCAGACAGACCTCATGCGATTCCTCTTGTCTTTCGGGGCGGGCCTTTCTCACGAAGCAGATCGCAGACAGACCTCATGCAGTTCCTCTTGCCTTTCGGGTTGCCGGCACGTCTTGATTGACTGTCAGAGCGCCGGGTGGGGGCTAGTTAGGAGGGGGAAGGAAGAAGAAGAAGGTGCCTCTGGTACACCACCACTGTATGAACAATGGACAGCCTGCTACACCTTCCGACACACATGTAATGTCCGATTACCAAACAACCTGGCTAAACATGCATTTAAGGGGGGATCTGGGCTAATCCTATATTAATAACCCACTAAGGGCCCATTTCTGCAACAGTACACTTCCCGACACAACGTTGACCATTTGTGCTCTGGGTCCCGGCACCACAATGTCCTGAGGACCACAGGGCTATACAGCATCCATTGACACAGCAGTGGCCCATATGGCCACTAAATAAATGGTGAGTCTTCTGGTCTTATGGCTGTTGTATCATAAAATACTCCAAGAATGAGGAATCTAATATTCTCCAACGGTTTTATTCAATGGAACGTTATAACCGAACATTGGAACGTACAGCTTTGCACAGCTTTACAAGTTTGCACGTACAAGTGAACCTCCTGACCTCTCACCCCGAACTCCTTTTTCCTCATCACACCCTCTCGTGTCCAGTCTTTGCACAACACCACATATTCCCCTTTCTTTAACCACATGCATACCGTATCTCAGTGACAACAATAATATCAATTAACTAGAAGTTGAAATGTAGTAATTACCACAATATGATTAACTATAAAACAAGTATAATAAACATGGCAACAGTTTAAATTAGCTTCCTTTCTTATTCTCAAAGGACTTTACATGACATCATCACATAATCTTGAGTCCAGACTGGAGGTCTGCGAATCCTGGCATCCCGGCCACCGGCAAATGTTCTGATGTGTCTTGCGCTGGTGGTGCGTGATGTCAGGAAGGTACTGTAGGCATCATCTCTTGCATTCCTTTGATAGGCATATGCTAAATGAGAAGCATTCCAGATCCGTCCATCGGACAGTTTGTACGTGTGAGGTCCTCTTTGCTCCATAACTTGGAGAGGCGCTAAAAATTTGGATTGTCCTTTTCAGAGGATGCCAGGTTTCCTCACTCGGATGAAGGAACCGCATTCAAAGTTCATATCCTTTGCTCCATGGCGTTTGTCGAGTACACCTTTTGCTTGTTCTGCTTCTCTTGTACTCTGAGTGCCGTGTCTTGTGTGACGATGTGTTGGCTTTGTCATCTGCAAACCAGATACATGTAGCTTGGTGTGCATCTCTCTTCCATAAGTATGTAGCTTTGTGCATCTTCTTCTGAAGATACTTGGTGTGCATCTCTCTCCATGAAGATACATGTAGCTTGGTGTGCATCTCTCTCTTCAACAGGATGTCACTGTGTTGTGGCATGTCGAGTTGCCTGGTATGTTTGAAGAAAGTCCATTGTAATGTTTTCCAGTCTTTCCCCTCAATGTTAGCAGTGAGCAAGTTTTCCTTTAAGCTTCTATTGAATCACTCAATTTCCCCATGCGTTTGTGGGTAGTCCACTGTTGACTTCCTGTGGATAATGTCTCTGTCTTTGAGAAAGGTTTCAAATTCCTGAGATGTTAATTGTGAACCATTCTTAGATATCAACTCTTTTGGGTTACCTTCTCTGCTAAACACAGTTGCAGGAACTTATCACTGTAGTGGAAGTGACCTGGGAGGTGAAGGAATTTCTGGCCATTTGCTCAAGTAATCAATGAGAGTGATAGTGAAACAACAATCCAGTGGTGCAGAATGAAGGGCCCACTATATTGATTGCCAATTTCTCCCAAGCAGCATCGGGATAAGGAACCGGTTGTCGTGGTGATGCGTGTGTCACAGCTGTCTTGTCGTGCTGCTGGCAAGTAATGCAAGCCTTGATGCGGACGCGACGTGTGCGTCCATTCTCGGCCACCAATACAGATCTCTTTTCCACTGCTTTGTCCTCACATCGCCCTGGTGCGTATCACGAGCTAATTTGATTAAATGCGGCTGTAACGCCTCCGGGACAAGAAGGAGGTGAGTACCTCTCATCATGCAGTCCTCTTGTTGTGACAGTTGAGTTTGCAATCTGAAGTAAAGAAGGAGATCAGGATCCAGGCCTTTTGACGTTTTCGCCAGCACTTTGTAAGCATTCACGCAATTTTGTTTGAATGGGGCAGGAAATACAGGCAGTTTTGAATTCTTCAGCCTACTGCAGTGAGGGTCGACGTGAGCGTGACAACCTCAAATCATCCTCCAGACTGGGCTCTGAAGTAGGTAGTGGAAGGCGAGACAAGCAATCAGCTGCAACGTTTTCAGAGACAGGCTTGAACTGAATGTCATAATTAAGTGACAGAAGCGTGCGGACCATCTGCCACGCGCATTCCAGCTCTTCCCAATCCTTTCGTGGAAAGCAGTGTAGTGAGAGGACTGTGGTCAGTGCGTAAAGTGAGATGTCTACCCCAGAGATAGATCTCCTCACTTCTCAGTCGCCCAGATGCATCCAAGTGCTTCCCTTTTCCCCCTTGGAATATTTTCTTTCTGATTCAGTCAGCGTTCGGGATGCAAATGCAATAGTTTTCTCCGAGTTGTCAGCATGAATTTCGTCAGGACTCACTCCAAGGCCATAATCAGAGGCGTCAGTTGTCACTATGGCGTGTAGCTCTGGATCAAAGAGAGCGCGAGCTGGACTACTGACAATCCTGCTTTATTTGGTTCTCTTAAATCCACGCACAGACGACTCTCTCCATTTTTCATCATCGTCACGACAATTGATGAAATCCACTCTGATGATTCGATTGATTCAATTACATCCAGTTTAACGAGCTTTTTCAG
>CM068954.1:150735369-150749948 GCA_035128595.1 Eptatretus atami
AAATGTGATATATATATTAAGCACCACAATTTACCCCTTTCTTATTCCTATTTTTTCCCTGGGCAACACTGGGTACTCCAGCTAGTTTTAAATAGAGGGATAATGTTTTGGATATGATAAAACATGATCATGACTTCTTCTTTTTTTTAACTTTGTTTGGTAAATCTAAATTTCTGGTAATATAGTTCTGAAAATATTCACCTTCTGATTACACCTCATTACAGACTCAGGCCTGGAAATCTTCCCTCTGGCATCTTCGAAGTATGCACACCTCGGCTGCTTGTTCCAAGGTTTGTCTTCACCCCTAATATTTATTGACATACCAATATAGTGCACAAATGATCATTTATAACACGATAAACATTTGTCAAATGCTGCGCTTCTGTGTTTGTGTAGCACTTCGCTGCGCGGGTACGAGTTTCCAAGGGAACCAAGGCGGTGACATACGAGGAATTTAACCCTCCACATCAAATCGCTCATCGTAAGGGCTGGTTATCACAGCATACAAGTAAGTTCTACTATGTTCGTCACTCTATCACTCTTTCCTCATGGCTCAGTGGCCATTCTGATCTCATGGTCACCATGTATTAGCTAGATATCAAGCCTGGTGTTGGCTTAGTGGTTAGGGTGGCTGGCTTGGGATCTTAGGGTCCTGAGTTCAAGCCCCATTGGCCACTGAATTAACACCAGGTGGGGTTGACTCAGCCTGTCATCCTTCCAAAGTCAGTGAAATGAGTACCAGTGTACTGATATAGGGGCACAGCATCAGCGGCATAGTCGTACCCCAACAAAATGATGGTTGCATCATTTTGTGGGTGTGCCGCTGATGCAGTGCCTCTATTACCAGAACAATGGTACTCATTTTGCCGACCGTGGAAGGATGACAGGCTGAGTCAACCCCACCTGGTGATCTTGGTGCAGCCACCATAACTGTGAAGCCAACACCAGGCGACACCATGAATTCGTTCTCACACGTTGTTTATATGTTCTTTGGATTCCCGATGTCTCCAAGACTTAACATTATTTCAAGAAGCCTTCTCTCATCTTAATTTATTTTTTTTCTCTTGATAATAAAATATTTTTGTTGTGCTTTGGGATGTTTTTATGAAAAGCACTGAAGTGTTATCATTCATTTATATAATATGTAGTTGGGAGGGGATGGTGCAGAGTTAACGCACTTATCTTTGACTTATCTAGATCGATTGTTGACCCGACTATAAACTGTCGAATTGGTGTTTTGCAGGCAGTGTGTGTTACATCACAAAGTGCACCATCCCTCGGATGGACGTTGTCGGGTGTCCCTTCTGCTGGCACATTAATTGGCCGATGTTAAAGATCCAATGTTGTTATTCAGAAAGAATGGGCGAGCTATTGTCAGAACCTTGAAAACCCCTACCTTAATTAGCTGCGATCGAATGTCAGGCCTGGCAACTGATTTGTGAAAGACTTGAACCAAACTTCCACCTTGACCAACACCACAAGAAGATGGGATTAATTTGAGTCAACAAAATAAGAGTGGTAGTAGCAGTAGACTTCACTGTGAAGGAGAAAGGTGGCATGAAAGCCATTAAGCCAGTGTGTGTGGTGTGTGTTGTTGTGTGTGTGTGTGTGTGTGTGTGTGTGTGTGTGTGTCAAGCATAACATATCGTTCATTTTTCTCCCCCCCCCAATCCCTCTACCCCTCTCTTTCTCTCACTCGCACCCCTCCAATCCCGAAGTGTGGTGAGGTGTTGCTCTCCTCCCTCCTCTCTCCTCTCCCCCACACCCCTCCTTATTACCTTCTCCTCTTTTCATCCTCCCCCTCTTCCTCCCAGAATGTATAGCGATGTGTGGTGAGGCGTCACTCTCCCCTCCTTCCCCAACCTCCTCATTCTCCACCTCTCTGTCTCCTCTCTGTCTCTGTCTCTATCTCTCTCTCTGTCTCTCTTAATATTCCCGTCAGCAAAGCGACAGGTGCTATTTGCTTGTGCACAACAAAACTGTCAGTGTAATAAAATCACTGTTGTGGGATACCATATAAAAACAATTAGGTCTCAAGATAAAATGAGCACGACACCCCTGACATTCCTGTCAGCCTCAAAAACAGTTTGACAATAAACAACTATGGAAATTGGCAAAAACAAAAGTGAGGATGCCAACTTTGCTCTGCATTTTAAGGGAGGGCCAAATTTTTTTTTTTTTTTGTTTGTTTCATCTTGTGAAATTAATTATGAACCGTGGGTGTCTGTTCATGTGTCTGTCTGTCTCCTTTTCACGGCCGTTTGAAAAACTGTGCACACAGGCAAAGCTCAGCATTCATTTTATAAATGATGGGAGAACAGGCATGATAATGTTGATTGAAAGAAAATTTAATACAGAGCTTCATGGAGTAAACCAATTTAAAATAATTACATTCTGCCCACTTTATAGACATATTCAACCTCCGCCGCCTGATGTTGCACCACCATTCCATGGTGGCCGGTATAATAATTCAGAGCTTTGTCTCTGAGTGAAACCAAGAGTGCAACACAATGAACCTTTTTAAAGTCCATGAAATAATTTAAATTGATTGATTAACTTGAACTTTTCCCGTCGCTGGGGACGGGTACTTTTGCTTTCTCTTATGTACCATAATCTGTAGATATATTCTATTTTGTATTCAACTCTCAAGTCCAATGGAGTCGCTAAATAACAGGGTTAACAAACCAACAGCAAAATTAAAGGAATTTGGCAGACATGGGATTAAGATTTATAATAAAGGGTCATCTACATATTTCATATACCAAAACAGCATCCTTTCCTTTATTCCGACCTAAACTTTAAACCCCCTTTCCTTTTCCTCCCCTATCCTACTGTTCTTTCTCTTCTCATTTTAACCTTCTTACTTGCCTTCCCTGTACATACGCAATATAAAGTAGACCCTTATTAAGGCGCTGTCACACCTTGACGATTTAGCCAGCAATGGCAACGTATAAAAATGTATGTAAAACGTTTGGGCGTACGCTGAAATTTTGATGTTTTTTTTTTTTAAAGTTTTTGGCGTATTCATAACGTGTTGGTCGATGCATAACATATTAGTAACGGGCACAGAACGTTTCGTTGTCTTATAGATAACTTATACCAACGAATGCTTAGCCTGTTGTCGGCGTTCACACCCTATGCCAACGATAGTTTAACTTAGGCATAGCGCGCTGCACGTATCGCCGACGAACTCGTGGCTAGCCTGTTAAAACCTGCCGCACGCCGATTTAAATCATAACCACCTGAGAATTTGAAGTGTCAACACGCAGTCACACCTGACGATTTGCCAGCGTATGCCGACTATGAAAAAATGTGTCTAAAACGCTGGCACACGTCGAATACGGTATGGGTAAGTTGTGTATACGTTAGGAGCACGCTGAAAAACGATGATGTACGCTGTCATATTTCGTGGTACGTCTAGTACGTCGTGAAATTTCAAGCATGCTGAAAATGTTACGACGTACTCGCCGTATGGCTCACACGTTCCGCTCGCTGGAATAAATTGTAGGCACGATATGCGATCGTTGACACACGTCGACCAAGTTCCTTGTAAGTTACTCGTAAGTCGAAACACGTCGAGGTAATGTTTAGCATACCCGAAACTTATTTCGCCGTCAAGGCACATTTTCTTTTTTACTCCTTGGCTCCGTGAAGGCACGTGACGAAATATCTGAAGTTGTTGTTTTTTTGTTTTTTTTTGAAGTCTATCACGAATTTTAAAATATATTCGGACATTTGCTTTTAAGTTTCGACGTCGACGTGACAATATCCTCAAACAGAAAATATTCACAGAGGAGGAACTAAGAATAAGACATGAGCAAACTGAAGAGGCAATCGGACGTGACGTAACGGCAGTGCTGACGAAATATCGGAAGTTATTGTTGTTTTTTGTTTTTTTTTAAACGCTGCCAAATACGCCATTATACGGTAGCTGTAAATTAGAAACACGTTCAGTAAGTTCTGTGGTCGTCCGGAAGACGTCAATCAAATACGTCTACATGTCAATATGCGTTGGAGGTACGTACACATAGGTTCAAGCACGTTACTCATAGGTTAGAAATAAGTTTTGGGTACGCTAAGCATTACCTCGACGTGTTTCGACTTATGAGTAACTTACAAGTAACGTGCCTCGACGTGTGTCAACGATCGTGTAACGTGCCTACAACTTATGGCCAGCGTAGCGGAACGTGTGAGTCATACGCTGGCATACGTCGTAAAATTTCAAGCATGCAAAATTTGAGGACAACCGCAAAGTACAATGATGAAAGCAGCGTACTACGACGTATGGCAGTGTTTTCAGCGTGCTCTTAACGTATACAAACTTACCCATAACGTATTTGACGTGTGCCGGCGTTTTTAGCCCAATTTTGCATACGTCAGGCATACGTTGGCTAAATCGTCAAGGTGTGACAGGGCCTTTAAGAGGTTATTTATTCATTCAAAAGATTATGAGTATCGAGACATTTGCTTCTACCTTGAATAATTGTGGGAGAGTGAGAGTGCGATTGGGATTGAACCAACAGGGAGGTAAATCCACAATATGGAGAAACTAGAAGGGCACTCTTCTACGTCACCAGATGCCTCCACCCACATGAAAAGAAAATATGGCTGCCGAATTACGTGACCGATGACGTCATCAAATTTCGCCCCCCCCCCCCCCCCCCCCCCCCCCCCACCCCCACCCCCACCCCCACATACAATTTAGTCCGAGATGACCCTCAATAATTTTCATACTGATCGGATAAAATGTTCAATGTATGCAATTATGACGTCATAATGAAGCCAACTATGACATGAAAATAATCGCTTATTTCCCATGAGGAGTACTTGCCATGTACCAAGTTTCAACTTTTTTTCACGGAGCGGTTTCGGAGATAGAGGTCCAAAGTTTCTCTTTTTTCCCAACATGGCTGCCACACCACGTGACCTGTGACATCATAAGCATCATTTTAACATTCAACATCAGTTATTGCACCGATGGTGAAAATTGTGTCAATCGGATGAGCGGTTGCAGAGAAAACAAAATTAGCACAGACGGACAACCTGAAAACATAATTCCTCCAGTGACTTCGTCAGCGGAGGCATAAAAAGGAAATGAGGGCGGAATGGAAAGCTTTCACTTGTGGACTCGAGTATGTTTGCAAGCCGTGGGTTAGTGGAATGCCTGTAACTTTATGGCTGAGGAGGAACAAAGGCTGAAAGGGACGCAGATTAGGTCATATTTTCTATGCAGCACCTCGCTATGGATTTCCATTTCTGGAGATGTGCCTGTGCCACTGATGCAGTGCCTGCTGTAGATTAGGTCACAAACTTTGAATTTGGTCAATACAAGCAGATGTTACACTCAGCTGAACAACAACATACTCATTTATCCAACACCCTCCTTATGAAGCACCAGGCTTAGTTTATAGCCAAGCCTGGTGTTGGCTTAGTGATTAGGGTGGCGGCTTGGGATCCTAGGGTCCTGCGTTCAAGCCCCGTTGGCCGCTGAATTAAAATACACCAGGAGGTTGACTCAGCCTGTCATCCTTCTGAGGTCAGCAAAATGAGCACCAGTGTACTGGTAAGGGAGACACCGCATCAGCGGCATAGCCGCGTCCCAACCAGTGATGCAACCAGCTGCCACAGGCTGCGCTCGATAGGGAGAGAGTTTATAGCCATATCAGGAAACGAACCTTGACTGGATAGCTGAAGGGGAAGTATGCTACCTCCAAGCTATCCTGTCTTGTTTGTCCAAAGGCCCAGATAAAGGCTCACAGAAGAGAGAGAAGCCATCAAACCTCTCTGCAGTGAGCCACTGTGTCGGCACCATAAAATTAATATTAATCTTACGTAGTCGCTGCCTCTGATTAATAATGTGAGACTGATAATGGGCTTTGAGTTCCACACGATATTGTTATGTGGTGGGGGGATCCATAGCTATATTGTTTAAGAATAGTGCAGACTGTGTTCAAGTAGGTTAGATTTACTCCTGCATTAGGAATCTGTCAAGGGTAAGCCATATGTAATATGTGGATTGAGGGGGCAGTGATTGTAATCGATGGAGCAGAATAGGGTAAGGGTGTGTTGTATAATACCTCCTGTACAAGTGAGGCCAGGTGGGGAACTTGGGCACAAAGGCACCAGGAAAGCGCATCACGCTTATGGATATTAATATGGGCCATTTGGTCAGGAACTGGAGACTGGGATGTTTATAGTAAGCTGTGGAGGCCTGATTGAGGACTGAACAATTCTATGAGGGGCCGCCCCACAGGGTGGGATGGCCCTGAAGATGGCGCTGCCCACAAACCATGGGCGGCCAATAACGGGACCCGCCACCCGTGAAGGTGGTCCCAGAGGAGGAAAAGCCTGTGTCCACGCATGCGTGCGGCAGATTACATTTGACACGAGAGGAGAAGACGTCCCCTCATCTCTTCATCACCATCGTTCTTTGAGCCACACTTCATCCTGTATCACACCAGCTTGATTAATTGCTTTTGAATGTTTAATCTGCTTCAATGCAGTTTGAGATTTAATCACAAACCAATTTATATTTATTATTCATGTTTATTTAAATTGACATTTATTTTTGAATGCCACCCACCTACCTCGATATTTTCTCGAGGAACCTAACCCCCTTAATTCCCATAAGAAACTGTAACCATCGTGGTTTTGAATATCACTGCATTTTCCAGGAACGCAACTCCCATGATATACAAGGGTTTACTGTTATAAATATTGAATGCATTGACTAAGCATCGTTTCAGCAGTCACGGATGTCTTTGGACCTCAGACTCAGACGGTCTTAGTTAGTGGACCCTCTGATGTCAAGACTATATGTTCCTTTGACCCGAGCTGCACAGATTTTTATTTTTCTTCCTTTGATGCTTCACTTCAAAAAGGAAGCTCACTCTGCCATACACTCTACTTTGTGTCTTTCCAGGCAATCTGGACGGGGAAGAGGGAGCTGCCAAACGTACCTTGGAAGATGTATTTATTCGCCGTTTTATGTACGGCACATTTCATGGGTGCCTGGCCACACCACCGGTGATAAAACGTCGAGCAAATATTCTGATCATCTGTGCCATCATCATCAGGAGAATTCCACCATTCAAGTATCACTTTCTTGCAACATACACCGAGACACTGCTTTCATATTTGTACAAATGTCCAGTGAAACTAGAACTACAGACTGTGGAGCACAAACCAGTTTACAAGTACATCTGAACTCAAATCTATGGATGAGTGAGGCTACAGTTAGGTGGAGTGTTAAATGATACAGACATAAGCTAAATGGCTATTGTGCAAGTCTCGATTGCCTCGTGATATAAAAACAGCAACACTTGGCCAGATGTGGTGAAATGGTGCACGTAGAGGATAAAGTTTTGTGTTCATTACATGGACAGTTTTCTTTCCTGCAATCTTTCAGAAATTATTCCCATCTACATTCGAATCACAAAATGGTTTGCAATGTTTATGTCTGTTTTTTTTTTTTTTTACATTTATCAAAGACTCATCCACCTCCGCACCTCCGCCTCTGACTTACCATTCCCCGGTCACTGTTTCTCCCATATACTCAAACCTATTTCCCCCGTCTGATTGCCTTCCCTTCTAACATGATATTCATTTATTTTCTCTGCTGCCTGACCCACATCATCTCAGTCTTCTCCATACTCATCTTCAGCCCATACTTCCCAAATGCCTCCTTCCACTCCCCCAGCTGTATAATCACTAAATCAAGGATAACTCAGTTTCCAAATGGCAGCAAATTCAAGTGTCCATGCTGTGTTTCTGCTGAATAAGTACAAATGATTTATCAAGCAATTCAAAATCCCTAATAAATTGTCAATTCGACGGAAAAACAAAACATACCATTCTGTAGTGAACATGCGACCGACGTTTTCATCTTCACGAACACTTCCATTGTCACCATCTTGGCTTGAATCGCTTGCATCAGGCTCGAAACGATATGGCTCCAAAATCTCCCTGGAAACGTTTACATCACTAATTTTGTCTCTAATAGTTTCTTCAAAATCCCACTGATCAGTTTTGACCGACTGAGAACATTCAGAGTTGCTAATGACGGTGGAATCGATATCGGAATCCGAGCTCGAAACATGTTACTCTGTGTAAGCCGCCATTTGAATCAAGATGGGTTCAAGGTGCATCGAAAATCGATACTTTCGGGCTTTTTTCAGCACTTTGATTGGCAAAAAATAGAAGAAAAAAAAGATTTCCCTTCAAATTAGACGTGATTAATGATTTTCAATGGTTTTCAGAAAAAAAATAATTAGCGTTTTGGTTCCACTTTGAGGTGAATATGGATTAAAAAAAATTTGAACAAGTTTGCATTTCCTAAAGTATTTGTTTGGACTCTAAAAATATGTTGCTTGACAGCAGTAAAATTGATAACAGCATGTGACAACCGGCAATATTGATTGTCTTCAAATTACTGTAAGACCCCGGTTTACGTTGGGGATGTGTTCCTGAAAAGTGCGATGAATGTCGAAACGATGTAAATCAAAGCAATTTTTCTAATAAGAATTAATGGAATAACTGGGCGATACGTTCCTAGCATCACCACTTCACCGATTACATTTCACTTTTTACCTACATTACCCTTTTTTTTGGTTAATGCCAGTTATATTCAAATACACGTAAATAAATAAAAAAGAATGTATTTTAGAGTTTGAATCTTACCTTTCTGGAAGCGGTCAAACCAGCCACAATGTGAAATGAATGTTGGCATTTTTATAGAGTAGTGCGGGCCCGTAGGTGCGTAAACGACGACTGGATTGGGGCATTTTTTCACTCCCCCCCTCTCACCCCACCCCCTCTCTCGCCCCCTCCTCTCTCCCCCTTCTCTCTCGCTCCTACTCTCACCCCCCTCTCTCGCCCCTCCTCTCTCGAATCGACACCCCCTCTCTCTCTCGTCCCTTCTCTCTCGCCCCCCCCCAAACCTTGGGATTAATTAATAATTTCAACATTAATTCAAACCTTGGAAAAAACAGCTTTCAACCCTGGAAACAGCTGAAACAGATGAAGAACGATATCAAACCTTGAAAAGGCACATTTTTCCCAGCGTCAATTGTCCCAGCATCAATAATAATCAAACGAAGAAGAATTGTGACGTCAATTGTGCAAAAAAAAAAAACATTAATTGTGACGTCATTCGTGACGTCGTAGCACCATGTCTTGTCATTGGTTGACAGATAAATGGCTGTAACTTGGGAACGTTGTCGATTAATATCAAACCTTGAAAAGGCACATACTCAGGTCCCGCGTCGATTGCGACGTCATACCAAACGAAGAAGAAGAAGAATTGTGACGTCAATCGTGCAAAAAAAAATATATATATATAAACAAACAACATTAATTGTGACATCATTCGTGATGTCATAGCACCGTGTCTTGTCATGGTCGACAGATAAACGGCCGTAACTTGGGAACCGCTCATCCGATTAATATCAAACCTTAAAAGGCACATCCGGGTCCAGCAAATTCCTGGCAAGTTTCAATCAGATCGGACCGTCAATCGTGCAAAAAAAAATATATATTTATTGTGACGTCATTCGTGATGTCATAGCACCGTATCTTGTCATTGGTCGACAGATAAATGGCCGTAACTTGGGAACCGCTCATCCGATTGATATCAAACCTCGAAAAGGCACATCCGCGGGGCCCCGGCAAATTCCTGGCAAGTTTCAATCCGATCGGACCGGCGGTCGTCTAGAAACTGCGGTCGCATACAGACACACATACAGACAGACAGACACACACACACACACAGAGATTGCTGGAATTATAGATAGATGGTATGCACTAGTTCAGAGGCAAACTTAATAACCAGACATCAACCGTGTGTTCACAAGCATCTTTTCGATTAATATCATCAAATTTTACTTACAAGGTAACACTATTACACTGCCTTTTAGCCACTCTACAGTACAAATTTTTTTTTTGCGTGATGCAAAGCAGTTCTTGTATAGGGTAGGTGGAGGGGGGAGGCTGAGGTGACGGGTATGAGAAAGGATGGATTCTGTCAGCGGTGTAAGTGCGTTGAGGCGATGCAAATCAGGTAGCGGTATTAATAAAATGCTGACGTATAAACGACGTAAGAGGAGGAGAGAATGCAAGTTGGGGTATAACTGTATAACCAGTTTCGGATCCAATTTATTGTATACAGTGGGGAGGGGTGGGGTGGCAGAGTTTAAGCTCGACAAAAAAAAAAAAAATATATATATATATATGCAATTCGACAAATTTGGTGTGAAAATTTGTATCCAAATTCAAGTTATCCTTCACCCAACAAAAAGTTATTTGTAAAATACCCATCCTTAAACATTAATCGTTTTTGAAAAGTCTTTACTCAGCGTAGTTTCCTGAAAACGGTATTGGTGTGCAAGTTTAATAAGCTTTGGAATTACCTTTTTGGTGACTTATGAATGAAAAATATTCGCCAAATTAAAAACGTTTATTCCTACTTGGCAAATGACAGGCTTCGTCCCTGGGCAGGTAAATTGGGGAAATTAAAATGAAGGGGGTTAGTCAGAGAGTGAAGTTGGAGTGGTCAACACAAGGCCAATGGTTTCTGGGTTGAACACAGTGGATGGTAATCTTGAATGGGTTCATCTTCAAGATTCCATATCTTGCTTGAACAATGATGCCTATCATGTCACTGTATCATACAAAAAGGAGCACAAACCTTTCACACAAATCCTTGGATACACAGTATTTTGGTCGAATCTCTTCAATAAGCCTGGGAATCACTCACCAAAATTAGGTCGCTGCCACCACAAATCTGAAAATAACAAAGGGTTGGTTATTCAAAAATATCTTTTCATAGTTTTAAATCGTCAATAAACATGGGGTTGTGTTTTTTTAAGCATTTTCCCCATTCAGGGGAATAGCATCAAGTCAAGGCTACCCAGGAAGTCATGGAAAGTTACCATGAGTCCTTCAAGCTCTGGATTCATTCGATATTCAATAAAGTACTGCTCAAAGCAAGCTGGTTAAAAAGATACTTGAACAAATCTACGAGTTATGGTTACAACTTGTACACGTCTAGAGGGAAACGTAACATTCTTACATAAATAATGTGAAAATATAATGTAAAAAATAAAAACAGAATAATGCCAAAACGATATAAGAAAGCGATGTAGACCACAAGCATAAGCATCAAATTTATTTCATTAAAAATATTCACTTTACAGCTGCAGCAATTATACAGCACTTCTGCAGGACACAGACCCACCCCAGCCTTGATCGTGTCGTACAGTCAGTACTTCACGACTGACACGCACAACCCGTTTTATAACGTCACCAGGGCCTCACGGATCCAAACCGCAACAGAGTGAAGTGACTAGGTTGCACAGTGGTATTGAACCAAATACCATCACAAGTATGAGTTATCCACATCGACTAGGAAATATTCAGCCTAAATTAGAGGGGCTGTTACCAACACAGCCTATATTACAGTTCATGTTTGTTTATGGCGGTTATCCTCATTATTCGCATGTTTTAGATCAGTGGGGGTGATACAAAGTGCCTGCTTGCAACCAAAAGTAGTTTTGATAGTCTTGCTCGAAGCATCTGGCTGCACCGTGTGTCCAGGCCACTTAAAAAGAAACGTGTCCGTTACCCATTTGGAAACCACCCAGCTGCCTCGACCACGATGTTTTTACAGGTGGTGTGCAGCACAAAAATACTTGATGTGTTCTAATGGAGATGGCAGAAGCAAACTATTTATAAACAACTTTTGTTAATGATCAAGCTCTGAGGCAGCCTGCTGCAAGACCCATTGTCAATGCTATGATGTGAACATGGTCCACAGGTGGTTTTACAAAGAACGATCCACCGACTTAAACATTGTACGCACTGAAGATTCAGCATACACTAGTTGTATTGTACTGAGTATCTGCAGATAATTCTCACATCATACTGGCTGAAAAGTTTTAACACTAGCAAAGAAAGGCTTTAATCCAAAGAGATTCGACAAAGGTGATCTTGGCATATACTTAAGTTTATGCAAAGTTAAAGCCTTAACATCTCTGCTGTTGAAGGCTCAAATCGATGCTAATCCAGCCCCTTGAAGCAGCATATAACTTTTCTAGACTGGAGTCTCTTGTAATGCATATTTACTCAATGAAGAAACAGGCTATGAGAAAACAAGCATTCTTTAAAGCAAGGCATTGTGTAACTGTGAGCTGATCTGAACACATGATCTCAATGTGCATCAAGAACAAGCTGCCTTAAGTCCATACACATGTACTGAAACTGGCTGCTCAATAAAAAGACCAGTCTGTGCACAAACCTGCTGCAAACAAAAAATTTTTTTTTTCATATTAACGTGCGTAAGGAATGTGGCTTTCAATGTGGTCCAAATTAAAACTATTTTACATTTGGGAAGGAAGTGGTGGGTAAGAGTATTTTTTAAGGAAGGTAAGGAGAAAGGGAGGCAAACAAAAATTGCAGGTGAACAACTCACATTCCACAGAGGTGTTTTTAATAAAGTGAAAAGAACGTGAACAGTACTTTGACATGACAAACCTTGAATTGCACGATTCTTTGTGCTCGAAAAAAAAGAAAAGAAAACAGTTTCCTTTGCTACTGCCTACAGTCTGGCTTGTCAGCCTTGAAGAGTGAGCAATCCACAAAAAAGGAACACTTATTTGCTCAAGAAATGTGTTCGACAGCAAGGTGTCCTGGCCACTTCCTGTGGTGTTTTTTTTGCCAAGCACACGGGGTGCTCGCCTGCCGCATCCGCACCTCTACTGAGAGCCGGGTAGACTTTGGGGGCTTGAAGTACGCGAGGTGGGATTGAGGTTCCGGTCGAGTTTTTAATTCAGGAGCTGCCGGATTTCTTTGTGCATGTGGCACAAGAAGTCGACGTAGCTGCTTCCTCCATTCCGGCTCTTGTCTTCCACCAAGAAATGCTTGAACAGTGGCTCCAGCTTTTCTTTTTGTTTTACCACCATTAGCTTAAAGAGAAAGGAAAGGAGGCAGGCAATTGAAAAAGCATCCAACACATCCCTTGTTAAAATTTCTATGCTTCTGAGAAAAGTTAGCTTAAACCTATGGTTTGAGGTGGTTACCTGGGTCTTGGTATCTATTGCAGGCTTATGTTACTGCTTACCAACTTCAACGTTAATGCTGTGGATGTCATGGTCATGATGAAGGCCACTGTGACTGAAACAGTGCGATTTGCTTGTTCTTGTGGTTTCAAGACTAAATGTTACTTGGTAACAGACACCTAACATTTTAATTTTTGTACATTATCCTACCATTAATACAACTGCAATGTTGACGTGTAGTCATGTTGAACCAGAGAAAGTGCGAAAACTCAGTTTGAGTAATTAAGAGCAGACAGACCAGGCACACCTTCATATAGCGAGGACGTTGTGCTCGTACTTTCTCGATGACGTTTCGCACCTTCTTGGACAGTGGATTATCCAACACTGGCAGCATGGTCTAAGGCAAGATGATGAGACAGGAAAAATAATTTTTTAGGTACAGCATAACGAACTAGACATCGTCATATCAACATGTCTATAACAGGCACATCACCATCAAGATAATCAGAGGGAAACAAAATGTGAATCTCACTACCACGGACCAAACGTGGATGTCACCGAAACTCCAAAATTGACGTAGCAGAAATAGCGCCACCTTTGGTGGTAACCGGTATTACAACTCATCTTCCTTCATCGAATGATATTGCGGCGTCGACGGCTGAATTAACGTCGAGTTCGTCGCGGCGAGAGGTTAAAGTCCCGTGATGTCCCAAGCGGCTCAACTCCTGAGGAGACGTTGCGAATTAATGCCAGACAACGCATGCATGGGTCGTGAGGAGACACGAGAAACCTTACAGCTTTTAAAACCAACGGGTTCATTTCCCATAACCCAAAACAATAAGGGGAAGACTGACCCGACGAAAGAAATAAGACGGCGGGTTGGGAAAGAAGGAAGGTAATGCAAGTAATAAATAAATATACACAATGAGGTAAAAAGAAATCCAAGGCGCCACACACCAGACTCAGACTCAGTCACGAACCGGACAAAACCAGGGGACTCAACTCTGGTGGTAGTGGGGACGAGCAGGCGATGAAGAGGGACGATGAGGATGAGGCGAACAGACAATGGGCAGGATGATGGCAAGGGACAATGGGGTGATGGGCAGGGTGAACAGGCTCCGGGTGAAGAACACAGGAAAACGCAGGCAGCCAGAACGACCTCCTCAAAACACTTTTTCCCCTTCATGTTCCCCGTTCTCCTCAGAGCTTGATCGCCTCACAGACTCTCCTCAGGCTCGCACACTCCCAATCTCAGTTGCATTCTCCTCAGACTAACTGCTCGCTTTGGCTCCTCCCTCTTCTCTTGAGGCAATGCTATGCCCCTCAGATGCGATCCATCGCTTCGCCCCTTAGGAGGTGTTCTTAGCCCTGCCCCCCCCTTTTCATGCCGAGTCTCCCAGCGCCTCCCGGTAGAGGTTGACATCGAAGTTCTACACACAATTTCCTCAACCATAATCTCTAACTATTACCACCGACCACCCCCTGTGGTAGGCTAACTACTCATACATGGAACATGCTAATCTATGC
>CM068954.1:150756130-150770751 GCA_035128595.1 Eptatretus atami
TGCTCACCAAACTCTCTTCCTATTGTATCCAAGGCCATCTCCACTCATGGGCTACAAGACTTCCTCTTCGTCGCAGTCAACGTGTGCCCTTAAATGGAGTTCTTTCATTCCTCTCCTGTCCAGGCTGGAGTTCCTCAAGGTTAGCGTTCTGGGCCCTGTTCATTTTTCTGGTTTTCATCAATGATCTATCCGACTCTCTGGAAAATCCTCTTACTCTTGCTGCATGACTCCACCATCTGCCCGTACATCTGTCATCCCTTCAGACGGCATGCAGCCAAGCTCTTCGCTCACTGCAGATCTGGGTTAAATCACAAATTGTCCAGACACGTGGAACATGTCTTTCAAATCCTGACAAAAATCTCCACCTCAACATGTCCTCTCCGAAGGACCGTTTGGACACCCCCCCCCCCCATTCCACTTTCTTGTCCCATTCAATGTGCCCATCCCCATCGATAATCCTCTGGAAGAAGCGTTCTTTTCAAGCTTCTGGGTCTCCGCTATCTGCCCATGACTTTCCCTGGGAAAGCCATTTCAAACCTCGCTTCAAGCAGTCGCCGACTGAGAATCCTCCGTCGTGCAAAGTCCTTCCTCAGCCACCTGACTCCTGACACTTACAAAAGCTTTCGCCTGCAACCTGATGAGTACTGCTCTCCCCCTTGGGCTGGTGCTTCTGCCTCTCACCTTCTCGGCTTCACGCTGTGGAAACCAGGCATTCGGATCTTTGGCATCTCCGCAATGAGCTGAGTCTTTGGCCTCTCACTCTCTCACCGCGGCTGGTTGTGGTCTTTCTGTCTTCTACCGTCTCCTCTCCAGCCTCCCCCCCCCCCACCCCTGCTCTCTACTGCGATTGTCCCCACCACATTTCCGCAGGAAGCGCTCAAGGTCCGCAAAAACCCTCTTCTGGGGTAAAACTACCGAAATCATGAATCAGCTGCTCCACTTCACTCTTTTCATTCCTCTTTTTTCCCGCCTTTGGAAATAAAACTCCCTCACTCTATTCAATCCCATTCTTCCCTCCAGGCCTTCAAAACATGTTCACACACCATCATCCCCCAGCAAATTCCTCGATCTTTTTCTACCCCCGATAATCACCCAACCCACCTCATTCAATTCCTGCGTCCTCCTGAAAGTCCCCGTAATGTCCATCTTGTAATGTCCCCATGTTCCCTGCCCATCCTCTCCCTTCCCACAGAATCTAATGTCTCTTTCCCCACTGTTGTTCCTACCCACTCCGCCCCTCTTGTCTCATCCCCCCTTGCTGTGCGTTTGTGTGTTAGCTCTCGCACGAGCCTCGACAAGGTTATACGAAAAAAAAAAGTGTATTTCCAAGACTGCTGAAGGTGGGCCCACCGAGAAGCGTACGTACTCCCACATGGAGGGTGGTTGTGTCGCCTACTTTGAAAATGGGGAATCAGTAGATATGCTCATTGTTAAACTGGTTTACTAAGTGCCTTATACTGTACTCATTAAGAAAATTAAACAACAAAAACATTAAAGGGATGCACCAGTGAGTGATGATAAAACCTAAATTGTCGCTTCACATCATTGTTGTGGGTAATTATAGCAAAATTTTAATTTCTGTCAACTAACCACTCCGTGGGGAGATAAGATATGAAACGAGGACTGTGTTTCTCAGGGATATTTAGCACATTGTGTGCTGTTTACGAAACCAGTGAAACAAGGACTCGTCTGACTTTTCATGTCAGCTTCTTGCTGCATGTCGTCATCAAAAATTATCCAGCCAGCAATATTCCACATCTTGTCGAATAATTTATGGGGGGGTCCAGCAGGAGCATCGAATTTAGCCAGGGTGTCGGCGACAACCGGGCTACCCCCACCAAAATATACTATGTGGGATATTTAGCATCCACCAACAACCAGTGCTGACAGACAGGAGTCCTGCTTAACATCCATCAGACGGAGGGCACACACGGTGAGCATCATCCCGCAGCCAAAACACCAGGGATGACAGTGTTTAGCGAGGTTGGGATTGTCAAAACCCAGACTAAACGGCCAAAAAATGTAGCCTATTCTCTGCAAGCCCCATTCTCTAATGGACCACTGCCAACACCCAACTCTTGACATCTCGATTACACAATTTCCAGCGTGTGCTTTGCTACAGATTCTGCAATTTAAAGCGTACGACTGTGGCTTCAGGTCTTGCGATAAAATCAATTAAAGTCCCTTCAAGTAACCATGGGAAAGAAGAAAATGGGAGCTGAAGGCAAATGTTTTTTTTGGTGTAAAGTCTTCTCGGTGAAAACAAAATGCATGGCTCTGGCCCAGGAGCTGGTGTATTATGTTTCTTCAAAGATGACCGCCGGTCGCATGTTGGCTTCAGCTGTTAAAGCCTCATCCCACTTGTTTTATAGCACAATCAAGATTCGAATTTCACCTTTGATAAACGCCAAAACATTTGGGTGATGATTAACAATACAAAGACAGGAATCAGAATGGATGATGTATTATGCTGCCGTTTCTTATTTGTTTGTTTTTTAACACAAATTTCCACTTAATGTACCTCTCTGCCAAAGATTTTGTACGAAAATGCACAATTTACAAAAAACTAGTGGAAACCCGCTCTTCTGGAGTGAATATTGTGTCAGTGAAATACACACTTGCAAGATGCCATATCTACAGGTAAATTGCAAGTACCAAAAGCATCGTTGAAGAAAGCGGAGATGTACGCATGTTTTTATCGACAATACATATATACATACATACATACAGAGGGACTAGTGTCTAACGATGATACTTTCCACTGTAAAGTAGCATTACTGCCAAAAATAGGTTTACGCCACAAGTGAACTTAAACTTGAGGATTTCTTTTTTCAGAATTGTGTCATTTCTCACCCTCATTACCCCTCCGCCTGCAACGGTCGAGTCAGGTAGTCAGGTTTGGCGCATGCCCAGGCAGCGTGTCTCTGGCATTCACTTCCGCCGGTACTCCAGGCTCCGTCTGGCCATACCCAGGCAGAGGCCTGGCCATCCCCATCTCCTTGAAAATTGCCGATCAACCTGCTGCGACCATGGGACACATGGTCAGCCATGGCCTCCCCCACTCACGAACTCCCTCGCTGAGAGAATCTGGTGAGCAGAATCAGCGTTCAGGAAAACGAGCGACATGTCCATACAGCTGCAGCTGACGGCTCACGGACTATGCAGTAACAAATTCATTGAGTCCCTCTAGCACCGCTCGTTGGACAACCAAAAGTTCGACCACGTAGCCAAGGATTCTCCGAGAGACCTGGTACAAAGGAAGAATTAAGTCTCCGTCCCGACCCTGTCAGAGTCCAAGTCTCACATCCATAGAGCAAGGACTGGATGCACCAAGGACTAAGACTCGACTTTGTCCTCCCGCACAGGTACTGCAGCGCGCCACACCCCATGTTTCCAGTTATCCATGACTCCCCAGCTGACCCAGACGTCTGTTACCTCTGACTCACAGCCAGGCAGAGACATAATATCACTGTCAAGGAAGTGATCTCTCCACGCCCTCAACATTCCTCACCACAACAGACACAACGGACAGCAGCAATCCAAAGATGTCATTGAAGCCTGGAATTCTTAGTTTTGACGCAGGAAACCCATAATTCCAGCAGCTCCGACTCCTCCTTCAGCACTCGAGGGGCCCTCAAAGGATAGCTAAAGTCTCGCAAAGATAACTGCATCATCTGTGAAATCAAGGTCAGAGTTTGACATTCCCAAATGGCACCGCAGCTTTATCTCTCCGACATCCTCCCCAGATCCAGTCCATACAAATGCTGAAAAGTGGTGGGAGCCAGTCCACACCCCATCACCAACTGGGAAATAAGTCAGAGTGAACCACCACATCTCACAGCACTCTCAGTACCAGAGTAGAGTTCAACATTTCAGATCCGATCAGTTTTGGTGGCACCCATAAAGACCAAGAATCCTCCAGGAGGGCATCCCGATCCCTGAATGAAACGCTTACAAGATCAAACAAAGGTGCAATTCAGCCCCTGGCTGAAACATTCGTCTGCGTTTGGTGAGGACCCGAAGAGCAAGGATACGGTCAATCGTGACCTTCTTGTGGTAAAGCCTGACTGCTCTGGACGCTGGTGCTCAAGCGATTGGTGACGAACCCCATCAATAATTATCCGAGCAAAGACCTTGCCCGGCACTGAGAGCAAGCGTCACCCCTCAGTAGTTGTTGCAGTCTGGTGGCGATGCACCCTTCCCTTTCAAAGAGACAACAAGGCCCTCTTCAGTCATTGGGTGATGCCTGTGTTCCAGGTGAGCACAAACTGCTGCAACAACATGAGTGCAGCATTTCCACCAGCCTTAAGAAGTTCAGATAGATGTTCACAGATCCATGGAGCTTGAACCCATTTCAAACCAGTTCACCGCAGCTGTGTTTCCACCAATGAAGGTGGACCACAGTTGATGTTTGGAGATCAGCAACAGGGATATGTAACACCCCTGACGTCCAACTCGACAGTGGTGGATTCAGCCTGGTACAACACGTTCAAAGTAACCGGCCAGCGGGCTTTCATGTCGACTCCTCTGTCAAAGAGCCCACCCCCTCAGCTTAACTGCAGATAAACCAGGGGTTGGGCTTGATGAACGCAATGCGTGAAAATTCCCTGTAAGCAGACGAGAATCACTTGGACCACAGCTGATACTTCTATCCCTCACAGATTCCCGCCACCCTAGTCTCCTTGTCCACCCTGAGCCACGAAGTTTTACGCCTTCAGCTCCCTGAACAGCTCAGCTCTGCCATTTTCAGCCTGCCCTGCAACTCGTCTCTCAAGGGACACTGGATACATGACCAAACTTCTGGCTTTTGCCCTATGGTGATTCCAAGACAGCCACGGCAACTCAAGGACAGTGGTCTTTGAAGGCCACTCCACAAACTCCTCAGATCTCCCAAAGCACCAGGACTCCCAAAGCTCCACTCAACCTGTTCGCAAACTCCTCGCTACCCTCTCATCCTTGAGCTTGCAACATCCAGCCGAAACTGGGGATGTATCATTCTCCTGGATTTAAGGTGCAACTTCAGAGTTGCCACAATAAGCGGTGGCAGTATTGAGGAACTGAGCACTCTGGTAGACCCTGCAGTTCTGGATCATCCGCCAGCGACCATCAACGAGCACATGGTCAATCTCCTTCCACACCGCCAGCGTTGGAATACCAGTCTAGCGATGAGCTTTGGGCGTGAAACATGAACCAGCCACCCTAAGTCAATGACTCTTGCAAAGTCAAGGACTTTGTGCGAATCTGGTCATAGTTCTAGACCCATGGAGACAACACAATGTCTCATAACATCCCTAGCATTTCCAGTCGATGGCATTGAAAATCCCCCGCAGAGTAGAAGTGTAGTCACCTGGGCACTGTGATCAACCAACAGACTCGAGCGTGGCATAGGAGTGTCCTTCACGGTGAAGATCACTCGCCTCAGGCGGAGCATATACAGAGACCAGGGAAATGAACCTAAGGTGACGAAATCCTTCGTCCTATAATACGCTCGTTGACCGGTTGATCTCATTATCATTGATGTCAGCTTATTGGACAAAAGCCTACAGCAATGCCTTGGGCATGTAACCATCAGAGTTGGACCAGACCAAGAGTAGGTGAAACCACCCACCTGATACTCGCCGCAATCCGTCTCCGAACATTCAGGAGTGCTGCAATACCGCTGTCCAAACGCTTAAGCTCAGATGTTTAACAGAGACAGGTTGATCATCCTCTCATTCGGGATAGGACATTCCAGGACCCCGAAGGACCGCCTCAGGTTACCCAAGGAGGACCGCCATGTGTGGACGACACCCTCAAGTACCACCCCGACACACTCTCCCGCAATCTGACCCAGGAATTGTTACCCGTGGTTTTCCAACCATCATCAAATATTGGGGGTCCGAAGGCTTTGCCAATAATTCCATCATCGGTGAGCTGCCCTGCGAATGTAAGCTGCACAGGAGGTACTCCCACGGAGTGGGTTTCAGATTTTTTGTGCTCGAAATGTTTTGCGGAAGAGGATTTTCCAGTGGCCGGAGTGCAATGCCTGCAACAACCTCCACTATAAGAAGTACCAACTGAAGAGGACGTCCACAAAACACAGTTGGGCGACTTAGATAGGGATGGCCGGTTGGCTCACAAGGAGCTCCTCCACCCTTTGGAACAGGATTGTTGTTATCCTGCTGGGTGTCCATATCCAAACACCCTCCTCACCAGAACCTTGGTGGGGGAGCGTTGAGTCGCCGACAACCCTATCATCGAACAGCGTTATACAGCTTACAGGATAACCTGTAGCAAGTCATAGATCTGATCTGACAATAGGGTTCAGTGTCTGGCCAGATCTGATCTGGCCTGGCCTGGCTTGCGTGGGATCAGTGGTTAACCACTTGCACTACTCCACATGTCAGGCAAAATGCAAGTTGTCTCCCCACCTTGCGGAGCAGTCGGGGAGTATATTTTGTGCTCATGACTGGCCTAGGTACCCGAAGCAGGTGTGCGACATTTGAGGGAAATAGCCAAGCCAGTTTCGATTCTGTAAGGTTCAGACAATGTATCCCATCAACATATAACGGTAGCAATGTATTATGCATCATCTATTCTCCAAGAGGATTTCACCTCGGAAGTTAATAAGGGTACCCGAGTTGTGCATGTGCCAAGTTTGTTTCATTCCATCAAGTTTTGAAAAAAAAAGGTTTTCTTTTCTTTTTGGGGCGGGGGGGGGGTGGGGTGAAGGGAAAGGAGGGTGGGTGCAATTGGAATTATCCGAAGCTATATTAACCACAATGTACGCAGGTTTTTGCTTCATATGTATAACCCGGGTTAATTTATTTATTCGAGCGATCGGTCGGTGGTCTGCTGCCTCTACACGCCCAAATAAAGGATGGTCAGAAAAACATGGTTGCATCTTGGAACAAGATTGCCTGTGGTGGTACTCCACTATGGTATTAGTCATCATAGAAGACAATAACATACCCCCACAAGCAGCTCCCTTCAGGAGGCAGGTGTTTCTAGTTCATATTAATTGCCGAATTTAGTACGAAAGTTGCATGATTGTGCACATGAAGAAAAGAAAAGTTTTGACGTAGGCTGAGTAAATTGCTTGTTTGAAAGGAGCAATCCCAATGGGTACGGACATCTTCCTTATGTTCCCACCCCTGTGTATAACAAGTTTTTTTGTTTTTTAACCTCGCCACCGAAGGTGGAGGTGGTTTTTCACCCCGTCGTCTGTCTGGCTGTTGTTTGTTGTCTTGTGTGCAGAATCTCAAACGGATAATTGTGGATGGGATTTGGATTGAAAATTGGTGGGCAGGTTCGGTGAGTGAACAAGGACGAACTGATGTCGATTTTGGTGAAGATCTGGATCCGGCTATGAAATTTTGTTAAGTATGCTTTCACTATCAGAGATAGGGCTTTAAACCGATATCTCAAAAAGTTTGTGGACAGATTCAGACAAATGTGGTGGACAGGAGGGTGTGTGACAAGGAAGAATTTATCAATTTTGGTGAAGATCCGAATCCGGATCTGAGATGGAATTATTTAATTTTATAGAAGTGATTCTTCACCATTGAAAGATCGGGCCAAAAATGATAAGGACTGTACGCATGAATTCAAAAATGTATTGGGCCCGATATGTTCTCGTGGTCAGGCTTACGTGGCGGAGGTACGTGCTCTACCGAAGCCCTTCTATTTAGTCGGTGCTCATGTCTGATATGACAAGGACATTCTGGAATTCTCTGATCTTATTTTTTGCCTCCACCCTTAGTCACGCAAAAGTCCAGTGCGACACGACTCTACTGTATACACGAGTACTTGGGATGGTTTGTTAATCGACAAGTTTCAACCAAGCTCAATGGGCCGAGACAATGTAAAGTGCAATTTCGAATTTTTATTTTTCTAGTTGAAGATTTGGACTTCATTTGCAGCCATACAATTACTTGTGAGAAAAGAAATTATGCTGATGAAAAACGATTTATGGTCAGGAATTTGGGTTTAAGATGAAAAGGCTAAAAATCTGTGTTGCCAGCCATTATCTCTTCAACCGGAATAAGATTTCAAAACTCTCCTAAAGCAGGCTGCCCACTGGCACGTGTAAGTACCAGTCAGATGCAGTGCTGTAAATCCTTACACTCAACTTCCGCTATCTGACTGGTACTTATACATAGACTGTGGCCATGTTGAGAGCAGTCTCCATTTTAATAAAGAGTATTAGATGTAAAGGTATTAGATCTCAGTTGCTTTGCGTATCCTCACAGCATCGACCGTCGATTTGTGGCGGGGATGGTACACTGAATAGAGCCTGCAGTCCATGTCTGTGGAGTCGCAAACTCCGAGCCACAAGGAACATGGTAGGCCGTTCTCAGCAGACACACACTCTGTCATTCAGGCGATCCGTCTGAGCAGCGCAACGCCATGGGCAGCGCATCGTTCGATATCCATCTTGTCCTAGGGAGGAGAAACAAAGGTAATACGAACTGACTTTTTAAACACGTCGAGAAAATCAATGCTAATAACCATTATTTAGAAAGTAACCATCAATTTCCAATCCAGATTGAAAAAAATATAAACGCCTTTCTCTCCAACAAGTTTGAATGTTTTCTGTTATCAAAAGCCAATATGCACAAAATATTCCCGAAAATCACAGAACCGAGGCAGATATCATTACTTCATGTGATGTATATTGCATGTAAAAACAGACAACTAAGGCAAGGTTTGTGTTGGACAGAATACCACAAACAGCCACACCATTCATGAGTTAAAAATGGATGTTTGAATGATCATAAAGTGGATTAAAAACAATCCACTCCATCTTCTATGCATACCAAGAAAAAAAGTTTCTGACTTGACAGCCCACGAAGTTACACCAAACATGGAAGAAAACATACAAAAAAGACCACATTGGCATTTCGCAATTCCTGGTGCAAATAATTATTAAACAAAGAACCACAACAGCACCCTATAACGTTTCCAACAGAAAGGAGTGCTGAGTGCCAAAGCAGCAGCTGTGATTGCAAAATGTCACCAGAAAGCAAAAAAAATTAAATAAATAATATGTGCGCGGTGATCCGCAGTCTGTCAGCTCAATTTTTGATGTTCTGACAGCTCCAGCAACTGACGTGTCGACATTGAACGAGTTTGCTCTGTGGAGAAAAATACACATGTAATTCTTCCCACACACCCACTATTGACTAAAGCGAAAGGATAAATTTAATAATATAGCACACCAATAAGGAAATCTTCGAATAGGGCCTGTAAATCCTGGTTGGGATGAGGGAAACGATCTTTCAACAAAAAGCGAAGTTTTCAAAATGGTACGAATTACACACACACGGTAGAAGCCGTGGGGTAAAAGAAGCTGCAGTTCTGCCACATCCATAGAGGGATGAGAGTACCGGATAAGCCGCTCAGCCATCCATGTCGGGTCCCATTAGTGGTTCACTTTTCAAGACGCAGTTCAAGTACACCGGCAGGAGCGTTCATGCACTCAGGCAGAATAAAGCTATAAAATCCCCCCCCAAAAAACAATACTTCTGGGTATGATACACTGTGCTCATTTTGAAAAACAAGTTGGCAATTCAAAGCAAACATAAAAAAAACAACAAAGATATTAGATTCTGACATTACCAAACTGCCAAACCGTCCAGTTGATGATGGGTATTAAGACAACTTTTTACGATGCAGGCAAGAATTCTGGGCACATTGATCATGAGATTTTCACGTATGTCTTTGTAGCCCGCTGTAATTGCACGGTAAGCTGCCGGAATGAAGAAAGAGCAAAGTCATGTTTAGTGTCAACATCTTGTACATTGTGGAAAGGAAAATTCGTGAAATTTCAAAATTTTGCTTAGTAGCGAATGGGCGCGCACGCACGCACTCACGTATCGCTTGTTATCAAGTAACCGTCTATATGTCATAACTTACCAAAGTCTACACCCCTTCAAAATTTTCTCCTTTTGTTGCCTTATTAACCTAGAATTAAAATTACATTTAAATCAGACTTTTTTCCCCCATTATTTACACATCGTACCACAACTTCCTAAGTGAAAACAAATTCTTAGAAATTTTGGAAAAAATAACATTAAAAAATAAAAAGTAGAATATCTTGGTGGGAAAGTGTACACCCCTTATATTATAATCGCAACTTGTAAATTAGCTCAGTCCCGTTTGAGTATGCAAAACCCACTCTGCAGATTCTGAAGCCATGTGGAAAAAAATTTTGTCGTTGACAAAACCAGATGGAAACTTTTGGACCTAAGGCAAAATGTTATTTTGGCACAAACCCAACACAGCACATCAACACAAAGACACCATCCGTACTGTGAAGCATGGGTGGCGCGCATCATGTTATGGGGTTGTTCCTCAAAAAGCAGGGACCAGGGCACTGTCAGGATAGAAGAGAAAATGGATGCAGCAAATACAAAAAATCCGAGAGCGAAAATCTGCTGCCCACTCCAAGAAAGCTGAAATTGGGAACAGAAGATCACTTTCAGCATTGACCACGACCAGAAGCACACTGAGGCTCTCGAGTGTCAAAGAACAAACAAGATAAATGTCCTTGAGTGGCCCAGAAGTTCCGGACCGAAATGGCAATCGAAAAATCTGTGGCATGACTAAGATTGCTGTCCATCAATGCTCGCCACGCAACTTGACTGAACATGAAACAAGTTTTGAACAGAAGGAATGGGCCAAATATTGCCCATCAGTGTGCAAATATATAATGCAAGCTATATATTTGGCTTATGTAGGTTTAGTTTAAAATTAAACCCAGGTGGCATACAGCCACCTGGTTCAATTGATTAGGTGAGAGCTGATTGCTTGTTCCCTCCATTCACAGTGAGAGATGGGGTGGGTCTTTCTTCATCATGTTTGTATGACGCTTTCAACATTTTGCACATGGTAATATGTTGGGCCTCATTGTTATTCATTTGCTGTCTGCGCTGTCGCTGATGATTCGCAAAATAAGCGATGAAGCGGGTCTGGCAGCTGAGGTGTGTGAGCATTGGGATTCGCATGTGTTACTAATGCTGTGAATTCTTGACAGCTGTGGAGGAACTCTGGGAAGGTTGAAACAGCAAAGGCTTATCTTGGTAGCCTTTCTTGTTGCTTGTGCAACGTCTTCAGCTCGAAGAACTGGAGGAGTCGATTATTTTATAATCATAGCTACCTGGGTTAATTGAGAGGTGAGAGCGGATTGACTTTTCCCTCCATTCACAGGTGAGAGATGTGGGTGGTGGTTTCTTACATATATATTAATATATATGATATATACACACATATATATATATATACTATATATATATATATATATATAATTATATAATTGCGGAATGGCCCTTAGTGTGTTATTAAAAAAAAAAATATATAGGATTAGCCCAGATCCCCATTAAATGCATGTTTAGCCAGGTTTGTTCGGTAAATGGACGCACGGTGTGTGGGAGTGTAGAGGCTTTCATTGTTCGTACATTGGTGGTGACCAGAGATTCTTACGTCTTCCTCCTCTCTCGGCCCAATAGTCCCCGCCCAGCGCTCTGAGGGGGAGTGGCCTAGAGAAGGAAGTTGAAACTGAGGGAGGGCATGGGCTAGAGGCGAGCGAGCGAAGAAAGGCAGTGGTGGATTTGCCGGAGAGAAACCTGAACCTTGAGAGCCGCCGAGTCTGCCATTTTTTGCAGTAGAGAGCTGTTCTGCATGTCGAGTCTGCAATTTTGGCAGTAGGAAGAGGCTGCCTGCACGTCGAGTCGGCGATCGACTCTATGAAGAGACCTCGAATCGATTGTCGATCCGCCTGCGGAGCCCACACCTCGATTTGGCCTTGTCTGGTTAACAGGCCAGGCCCTGGACTCGTATGTGACCTTGTGAAAAGCCAGCTGGAGCATACCACCGGGATCTTTCGCTCTGGGGTAGTCGCACCTCTGGGGTCTGACACGCCGAGGCTGCGTGTGTGAGGGCTGCGACACTGGACGAGCGCCATTTGCCACGCGGTTCGTGTTTGAGCTTGGGAAGCTCGAATCCGTGGACACCGGCTTGTCACGAGCCACATTATGCTTTTGACACTTTCCTTCTCGTCCATGAAACATCACCATACTCTGTGTCTTGTCTGAATGCTGTCCGTGTTACTTGTCTGCATGTCGTTTAAGGTTTATTCTCGTTAGGGTCCCCTTCGAAACCCTAATCCGTTAGCTCCCTAGTTAAGAACGGTTATAGATTAATTATAACATGTCTGATGCTTTGCTTGTGTGGTTGTTCCCCGTGGGTCCCCAATAAATCTGGCTGATTCGTATGAAGTTGCCGCTTTGAATTAATTGTGCCACGCGAGAACGATCGCTCGATTTGGATATAAAAACCAAAATGGTACCAGACTGGCAGAATTCGCTCAGGGTCTCTGACAAAACCAGTCTGTAACGGGGCTATTCCCAACTGGTAAGGTCCAGGTACGGTTGTATCGCGATTCGAGACGCGTGACCGAGGCCTGTGCGAACCAGCCGCGTTATAACCCGGAGACGGCGGTGGTTAGGGTGGCGCCAAATCTGTAACATTTGGCTGTCGAGTAGTCTGGCGCGAAAACCCAAAACGGGTTCAGACAGTGATTGACGCACTCGTCGAATCCGCCCCGCCACCGCTGAATCCTTACAATATTATATATAATATATTATATTATTACATACAGTAATCCCCCGCTATATCGCAGTTCACCTATCGCGCCCCCCCTTCATCGCGGTTTATCCCTTGAACCTACTAATTTTTTTCTGCGATTCCCCCGTTATATGCGTAATAATATATTAAATATTAAATTATTTAACAATGAAATTATAATGCGTGGCGCTCGACCAGTCACACAAAAGCACGGACAAGTTTCGCTTGTGAACTACGAATATTTTCTACGTTTTTTTCTCCAAGCCCAACCCAATGCCCCGCCCCAACGCCCTTGCACCTTTCTAAGGCTTCTGCAAGGAACGAAGCGCCAGAGGAGGTTTTATACACGTCGATATAAAATCAAACCAATCGTGTTTATCACCGCCAGCGTTTATTAATCACTCCATATAAATCAAACCCAATCGTGTTATACACCGTCCCAGCGTTAATAATCACTCATTAAATCAACCCAATCGGTTTATCAACGCCCAGCGTTTTAATAACACTCGATATAATCAAACCGAATCGTGTTTATACCACCACCCAGCGTTTAAAAATCACTCGATTATAAATAAAACCCAATCGTGTTTAACACCAGCCCAGCGTTTTATATCACTCGATATAAATCAAACCGAATCGGTTTATACACCACCAGCGTTTAATAACACTCGATATAAATAAACCCAATCGTGTTTCCACCGCCCGCATTTAATATTCACTCGATATAAATCAAACCGATCGTGTTTATACAACCGCCCCCAGCGTTTAATTATTCACCGATATAAATCAAACCCAATCGTGTTTACACACCGCCCAGCGTTTTAATAATCACTCCGATATAATCAAACCCATCGTGTTAAATACACCGCACAGCGTTTATATTCACTCGATATAATCAAACCCATCTTGTTGAACACCGCCCAGCGTTTAATATTCACCGATATAAAATCAAACCCAATCGTTTGTTTCACCACACCCACCAGCGTTTAAATAATCACTCGTATAATAAAAAACCCCAATCGAGTTTAATACACACCCAGCGTTTATTATGCAACTCGATTATAAATCAACACCCAATGTGGCTTAACACCCGTTTATAAAAAATAGGCTTTTTAGGCGTTTTTTGGGAGCGTCCATTCACCGCAGATTTTCACTTCTCGCGGGGGGGGGGGGGAGCGGGTTTGAACGTAACCCCCGCGTAAACAGGGATGACTGTATATTATATATATATATTATATATATATATATATAATATAATATATTGTTGCGTCCCGGAACCGCATGCATCCAACAGATTATGGTCCCAGACAGTTATTCCATTAATATACGTTGTAGATAGTCCGTTCCCTTTTGTCTAGTGGGACAACGGGGGCGTGCGTTCGATGATCTCATAGCTTGGTTTGCTTCATTCATTTTCTTCTTCATTTCGTCCCAACTCTTCTTTTCTGATGTATTCCTGAGGGTAAATCTGAGCAGTGCGCCTTCCTTGTGAGATGGTCCTCCGCGGAGGCCAGTGCCTGTGCCCGCTGCGAGAAACGATGACGTGCGAGCATTAACAGCGCAGAGCCCCGTCCCAAGCGAGCCCTCAACCAACATGTGTGGCGAGTCATTATAGTGCGCTTGGCAGTTCAGATTATTAAAACTCGAGGCTTCGATTGATCTGGGGGAAGATTGCCGGTGCATTAAAAAGCATACGAATGAATACCTCTTAAGAGGCTGCACGAATGGTGTTTTTCACAACACAGGAACACAGCCAGCCACGCCCACACTGCACGAAACGGCGTACGAGGGCCGATAAAGGCGACTCTACGCCACGTTGGGCGGGTCCTTTCTTTCAAGCTTCTGGGTCTCGCTATCTGCCATGACCTTTCCTGGGAAAGCCATATTTCAAACCTCGCCTTCAAAGCCAGTCGCCGACTGAGAATCCTCCGTCGTGCAAAGTCCTTCCTCAGCCCACCTGAGCTCCTGACCACTTACAAAGCTTTCGCCTGCAACCTGATGGAGTACTGCTCTCC
>CM068954.1:150789295-150799350 GCA_035128595.1 Eptatretus atami
GCACTCCACAACTCTTCAGGATCTCCCAAAGCACCCAGACTCCCCAAAGCTCCACTCAACCTGTTCGCAAACTCCTCAGCTACCCTCTCATCCTTGAGCTTGCCAACATCCAGCCGAAGCTGGGATGGTATCATTCTCCTGGATTTAAGGTGCAACTTCAGAGTTGCCACAATAAGCCGGTGGTCAGTATTGAGGAACTGAGCACTCTGGTAGACCCTGCAGTTCTGGATCATCCTCGCAGCGACCATCAACGAGCACATGGTCAATCTCCTTTTCCACACGCCAGCGTTGGAATACCAGGTCTAGCGATGAGCTTGTGGGCGCTGAAACCATGAACCAGCCACCCTAAGTCAATGACTTCTTGCAAAGTCAAGGAACTTGGTGCTAATCTGGTTCATAGTTCTAGACCCATGGAGACAACACATGTCTCATAACCATCCCTATCATTTCCAGTCGATGCATTGAAATCCCCCAAGAGTAGAAGTGTATCTCACCTGGGGCACTGTGATCAACCACAGACTCGAGCGTGGCATAGAATGTGTCCTTCACGGTGAGATCACTCGCCTCAGTCGGAGGGGAAATGACACTCAAGGAGTGACGAATCCTTCGTCTCATAATACGCTCGTTGACGGTGTGATCTCAAATTATCATTGGAGTCAGCTTATTGGACAAAGCTACAGCAATGCCTTGGGCATGGTAACCATCAGAGTGACCAGACCAAGAGTAGGTGAAACCACCCACCATGATCTCGCCGCAATCCGGTCTCCGAACATCAGGGAGTGCTGCAATACCGATGTCCAAACGCTTAAGCTCAGATGATAACAGAGACAGGTGATCATCCTCTCTTCGGGATAGGACATTCCAGGCACCCACCCGAAGGGACCGCCTCAGGTTAACCCAAGGAGACCGCCATGTGGTGGACGACACCTCAGTACCACCCCGACACACTCTCCCGCAATCTGACCCAGGAATGTTACCCCGTGGTTTCCAAACCATCATCAAATATTGGGGGTCCCGAAGGCTTTGCCATAATCCCATCATCCGGTGAGCTGCCCTGCGAAGGGAAGCTGCACAGGAGGTACTCCCACGGAGTGGGTTTTCAGATTTTTTTGTGCTTCGAAAATGTTTTGCGGAATGAAGGATTTTCCAGTGGCCGGAGTGCAAATCCTGCCAACAACCTCCTAATAAGAAGTAACCCAACTGCAAGAGGACGTCCACAAACACAGTTGGGCACTAGATAGGGATGGCCGTTGGCTCACAAGGAGCTCCTCCACCCTTTGACAGGTTTTGTTTTTATCCTGCTGGGTGTCCATATCCAAACACCCTCCTCACCAAGAAACCTGGTGGGGGAGACGGTTGAGTCGCCGACAACCCTATCATGGAACAGGTTAGTACAAGCTTACAGGATACCTGTAGCAAGTCATAGATCTGATCTGACAATAGGGGTCAGTGGTCTGGCCAGATCTGATCTGGCCTGGCCTGGCTTGCAGTGGGGATCAGTGGTTAAACCACTTGCACTACTCCACATGTACAGGCAAAAATTGCAAGTTGTCTCCCCACCCTTGCGGAGCAGTCGGGGGTATATTTTGTGCTCATGACCTGACGCTAGGTACCCTGAGCAGGTGTGCGACATTTGAGGGAAATTAGCCAAGCAGTTTACGATTCTGTAAGGTTCAGACATGTATCCATCAACATATAACGGAGCAAGTGTATGTATGCATCATCTATTCCTCCAAGAGGATTTCACCTCGGAAGTTAATAAGGGTACCCTGAAGTTGTGCATGTGCAAGTTTTGTTTCATTCCATCAAGTTTTGAAAAAAAAAGGTTTTTCTTTTTTTTTGGGGGGGGGGTGGGGTGAAGGGGAAAGGAGGGTGGGTGCAATTGGAATTATCCGAGCTATATTAACCACAATGTACGCAGGTTTTTTGCTTCATATGTATAACCCGGGTTAATTTTATTTTCGGGAGCGATCGAGTCGGTGGTCTGCTGCCTCTACACCGCCCAAATAAAGGGATGTGTCAGAAGAACATGTTGCATGCTTGGAACAAGATTGCCTGTGGGGTGGGTACTCCACTATGGTATTAGTCATCATAGAGACAATAACATTACCCCCACAGCAGCTCCCTTCAGGAGCAGGTGTTTCTAGTTCATATAATTGCCGAATTTTAGTACGATAAGTTGCATGATGTTGTGCACATGAAGAAAAGAAAAGTTTTGCGAAGGCATGAGTAAAATTGCTTGTTTGAAAGGAGCAATCCCAATGGGTACGGGACATCTTCCTTATGTTCCCACCCCTGTGTATACACAAGTTTTTTTGTTTTTTTTAACCTCCGCCACCGAAGGTGGAAGGTGGTTATGTTTTCACCCCTGTCTGTCTGTCTGGCTGTTTGTTTGTTTGTCTGTGTGCAGGATATCTCAAACGGATAATTGTGGATGGATTTGGATGAAATTTGGTGGGCAGGTTCGGTGAGTGACAAGGACGAACTGATTCGATTTTGGTGAAGATCTGGATCCGGCTATGATAATTTTTTAAGTGATGCTTCACTATTCAGAGATAGGGCTAAACCAATATCTCAAAAAGTTGTGGACAGATTCAGACAAAATGTGGTGGAGAGGAGGGTGTGTGACAAGGAAGAATTTATTCAATTTTGGTGAAGATCCGAATCCGGATCTGGAGATGAGAATTATTTAATTTATAAAGTGATTCTTCACCATTGAGAGATCGGGCCAAAAATGATATAGGACTGTATCGCATGATATTTCAAAAATGTATTGGGCCCGATATGTTCTCGTGGATCAGGCATTACGTGGCGGAGGTACGTGCTCTACCGAATGCCCTTCTAGTTTAAGTCGGTGCTCATGTCTGATATGACAAGGACAATTCTGGATTCTCCTGACTTATTTTGGCCTCCACCCTTAGTCACGCAAAAGCAGTGCGACACGACTACTGTATACACGAGTACTTGGGATGGTTTGTTAATCGACAATTTCACCAAGCTCAAATGGCCCGAGACCAAATGTAAAAGTGGCAATTTCGAATTTTTATTTTTCTAGTTGAAGGATTTGGACTTCAATTGCAGCCATACAATTACTTGTGAGAAAAAGAAAATTATGCTGATGAAAAACGATTTGATGGTCAAGGAGATTTGGGTTAAGATGAAAAGGCTAAAAATCTGTGTTGCCCAGCCATTATCTCTTCAACCGAATAAATTTCCAAACTCTCCTAAAGCAGCTGCCCACTGGCACGTGTAAGTACCAGTCAGATGCAAGTGCTGAAAAACCAAACTCTCCCTTTATATTGACTTTTAACAGATACAATAATAGATAAGAATAAGGAAATATAGTTCTTTGCGTATCCTCACAGCATCGCCGTCGATTTGTGCGAGGGATGGTACACTGAATAGAGCTTGCAGCATGTCATGTGGAGTCGCAACTCCGAGCCACAAGAACATGGTTAGGCCGTTCTCTAGCAGACACACACTGCTGTCATTCAGACGATCCTCTGAGCAGCGCAACGCCATGGGCAGCGCATCGTTCGTCATATCCATCTTGTCCTAGGGATGGGAGAAACAAAAGGTAATACGACTGACTTTTTTAACACTTCGAGAAAATCAATGCTAATAACCGATTATTAGAAAGTAACCATCAATTTCAATCCAGATTGAAAAAATAATAAACGCCTTTTCTCTCCCAACAAGTTTGGAATGTTTCTGCATCAAAGCCAGATAATGCACAAAATATTCCCGAGAAATCACAGAAACTCGAGGCAGATATCATTACTTCATGTGATGTATATTGCATTGTAATAACAGGAAAACAAGGACAAGGTTTGTGTTGGTACAGAAATCACCACAACCATGTCATTAGTTAAAAATATGTTTGATGATCATAAACATAAAACAATCCAACTCCATCTTCTATGCATACCAAGAAAAAGTTCTGACTTACAGCCCACGAAGTACACAAACATGGTGAAGAAACATACAAAAAGACCACATTGGCATTTTCGCCAATTCCTGGTGCAAAATAATTATTAAAAAACAAACCACAAACAGCACCCTTAACGTTTTCCAACCAGAAAGGAGTGCTGAGTGCCAAAGCAGCAGCTGTGATTGCAAAATGTCACCAAGAAAGGCCAAAAAAAATTAAATAAATAATATGTGCAGGGTGATCCGGCAGGTCTGTCAGCTCAATTTTTGATGATTCTGACAGCTCCAGCAACATGACGTGTCGACATTGAACGAGTTTGCTTGTGGAGAAAATACAACATGTAATTCTTCCCACACACCACTATATGACTAAAGCGAAAGGATAAAATTAATATATAGCACACCAATAAGGAAATCTTCGATAGGGCCTGTAAATCCTGGTTGGGATGAGGAAACGATCTTTCAAGCAAAAGCAAAGCTTCTCAAAATGTACGAATTACACACACCAGCGGTAGAAGCCGTGGGTAAAAGAAGGCTGCAGTGTCTGCCACATCCATAGAGAGGATGAGGTACCGGAGATAAGCCCGCTCATCCATTCCCATGTCGGGGGTGCCCATTAGTGGTTCACTTTTCAAGACGCAGTTCAAGTACACCGGCAGGAGCTTCATGCACTCAGGCAGAATAAGCTATAAAATCCCCCCCCCCAAAAAACAATACATTCTGGGTGAGTGATACACTGTGCTCATTTTGAAAACAAGGTTGTCTAATTCAAAGCAAACATAAAAAAACAACCAAAGGATATTTAGATTGCTGACATTACAAACCGCCACACCTGTCCAGTTGATGATGGATTAGCACAACTTTTACGATAGCAGGCAAGAATCTGGGCACATTGACTCATGAGATTTTCACGTATGGTCTTTGTAGGCCCGCTGATAATTGCACGGTAAGCTGCGGAATGAAGAAGAGCAAAGGGTCATGTTAGTGTCTAACCATCTTTACATTGTGGAAAGGAAAATTCCTTTGAAATTTCAAAATTTTGCTAGTAGTGAATGGGCGCGCACGCATGCACCATCAACGTTATCGCTTGTTTTATCAAGTATACCGTCTATATGTGCAGTAACTATACAAAGTCTACACCCCCTTTCAAAATTTTCTCCTTTTGTTGCCTTATAACCTAGAATTAAATTACATTAAATCAGACTTTTTCCACCATTATTTACACATCGTAACCCACAACTTCCAAGTGAAAAACAAATTCTAGAAATTTTGGAAAAATAAATAAAAATACAAAAGTAGAATATCTTGGTTGGAAAAGTGTACACCCCCTTATATTATAATCGCAACTGTAAATTAGCTCAGTCCCGTTTGAGGTATGCAAAAAACCACTCTGCAGATTCTGAAGCCATGTGGAAAAAAAGTTTTGTCGTTTGACAAAACCAAGATGGAACTTTTTGGCCTAAAGGCAAAATGTTATGTTTGGCACAAACCCAACACAGCACATCACACAAAGAACACCATCCGTACTGTGAAGCATGGTGGCGGCAGCATCATGTTATGGGGTTGTTCCTCAAAAGCAGGGACCAGGGCACTTGTCAGGATAGAAGAGAAAATGGATGCAGCAAAATACAGAAAAATCCGAAAGGAAAATCTGCTGCCCACTGCAAGAAAGCTGAAATTGGGACAGAAGATCACCTTTCAGCATGACCACGACCAGAAGCACACTGAAGGCTACTCTGAAGTGGCAAAGGAACAAAAAGATAAATGTCCTTGAGTGGCCCAGAGTTCCGACCGAAATGCAATCGAAAATCTGTGGCATGACTTGAAGATTGCTGTCCATCAATGCTCGCCACGCAACTTGACTGAACATGAACAGTTTTGAACAGAAGAATGGGCAAATATTGCCCAATCAAGGTGTGCAAATATATAGATGCAAAGCTATATATTTGCTTTATGTAGTTTAAGTTTAAAATTAAACCCAGGTGGCATACAGCCACCTGGGTTCAATTGATTAGGTGAGAGCTGATTGGTTGTTCCCTCCATTCACAGGTGAGAGATGTGGGTGGGTCTTTCTTCATCATTTTTGTATTGACTGCTTTCAACATTTGCACATGGTAATATGCTTGGGAGCCTCATTGGTATTCATTGCTGTCTGCGCTGTCGCTGATGATTCGCAAATAAGCGATGAAAGCGGTCTGGCAGCTGAGGGTGTGTGAAGCATTGGGATTCTCATGTGTGTAGTATGTGTGAATGTCTTGACAGCTGTGGAGGAACTCTGGGAAGTGTTTGAAACAGCAAAGGGCTTATCTTGGTAGCCTTTCTTGGTTGCTTTGTGCAACTTCTTCAGCTCGAAGAACGTGGGAGGAGTCGATTTATTTATATAATCATAGCTACCTGGGTTTAATTGATTAGGTGAGAGCTGATTGATTATTCCCTCCATTCACAGGTGAGAGATGTGGGTGGGTTTCTTTATCATATATATATATAGATATATACACACACATATATATATATATATATATATATATATATATATATATATATATATTGTTGCGGAAATGGCCCTTAGTGTGTTATTAAATATAGGATTAGCCCAGATCCCCCATTAAATGCATGTTTAGCCAGGTTGTTCGGTAAATGGACGCTACGTGTGTGTCGGGAGGTGTAAGAGGCTGTTCATTGTTCGTACATTGGTGGTGGACCAAGAGATTCTTCGTCTTCCTTCCTCTCTCCGGCCAATAGTCCCCGCCCAGCGCTCTGAGGGGGAGTGGCCTAGAGAAGGAAGTGAAACTGAGGGGAGGAGCCAGTGGGCTTAGAGGCGAGCGAGCGAAGGAAAGGCAGTGGTAGGATCTGCCGGAGAGAAACTGAACCTGAGCGCGCCAGTCTGCCATTTTTTGGCAGTAAGAGAGGCTGTCTGCATGTCGAGTCTGCAATTTTGGCAGTAGGAGAGGCTGCCTGCACGTCGAGTCGGCGATCGACTCTTATGAAGAGGACCTCGATACGATTGTCGATCCGCCTGCGGAGCCAAACCTCGATTTGGCCTTGTCTGGTGAACAGGCCAGGCCTGGACTCGTATGCTGGACCTTGTGAAAAGCCAGCTGGAGCATACCACCGTGGATCTTTCGCTCTGGGGCAAGTCGACCTCGCGGGGTCTGAACACGCCGAGGCTGCGTGTGTGAGGGCTGCGACACATGGACGAGCGCCATCTTGCCACGCGGCGTGTTTGAGCTTGGGAGCTCGAATCCGTGGACACCGGCTTGTCACGAGCCACATTCGTGCTTTTGACACTTTCCTCTCGTCCATGAAAATCAACCAGTACTCTGTGTCTTGTCTGAAGCTGTCCGTGTCTTGTCTGCATGTCGTTTAAGGTTTATCTCGTTAGGGTCCCCTTCGAAACCCGTAATCCGTAGCTCCCTAGTTAAGAGACGGGTATAGATTAATTATAACATTGTCGTGAATGCTTGTGCTTGTGTTGTGTTTCCCCGATGTATCCCCAATAAATCTGGCTGATTCGTATGAAGTTGCCGCTTTGAATTAATTCGTGCCACGCCGAGGAACGATCCGCTCGATTTGGATATAAAAACCAAAATGGTTACAGACTGGCAGAATTCGCTCGGTCTCTGACAAAACCAGTCTGTAACCGGGGTCTATTTCCCCAACTGGTAAGGTCCAGGGGTACGTTGGTATCGCGATTCGAGACGCGTGACCCGAGGCCTGTGCCGAACCAGCCGGCGTTATAACCCCGGAGACGGCGGTGGTTAGGGTGGCGCCAAATCTGTAACATTTGGCTGTCGAGAGTCGGGCGCGAAAACCCAAACTGGTTACAGACAGTGATTGACGCACTCGTCCGAATCCGCCCCGCCACCGCTGAATCCTTAACAATATATATATATATAATATATATATATATATACATACAGTAATCCCCCGCTATATCGCGGTTCACCTATCGCGCCCCCCGCTTCATCGCGGTTTTCCTTGGAACCTAACTAATTTTTTTGCGGATTCCCCCGGTATATTGCGGTAATAATATATAAAATATAAATTATTTAAGCAATGAATTATAATGCGTGGCGCTCGACCAGTCACACAAAGCACGAGACAAAGTTTCGCTTGTGAACTACGAATATTTTCTACGTTTTTTCTCCAAGCCCAACAATGCCGCCCAAACGCCTTGCACCTTCTAAGGCTTCTGGCAAGGAACCGAAGCGCCAGAGGAAGGTTTATATTCACTCGATATAAATCAAACCCAATCGTGTTTATACACCGCCAGCGTTTAATAATCACTCCATATAAATCAAACCCAATCGTGTTTATACACCGCCCAGCGTTTAATAATCACTCGATATAAATCAAACCCAATCGTGTTTATACACCGCCCAGCGTTTAATAATCACTCGATATAAATCAAACGAATCGTGTTTATACACACCCGGCGTTTAATAATCACTCGATATAAATAAAACCCAATCGTGTTTTACACACCGCCCAGCGTTTAATATTCACTCGATATATCAAACCGAATCGTGTTTATACACCACCCAGCGTTTAATAATCACTCGATATAATAAACCCAATCGTGTTTACACACCGCCAGCATTTAAATATCACTCGATATAAATCAAACCGAATCGTGTTTATACACCGCCAGCGTTTAATATTCACTCGATATAAATCAAACCCAATCGTGTTTACACACGCCCAGCGTTTATAATCACTCGATATAAATCAAACCCAATCGTGTTAACACAGCACAGCGTTTAATATTCATCGATATAATCAACCCAATCGTGTTTACACACCCAGCGTTTAATATTCACTCGATATAAATAAACCCAATCGTGTTTACACACCACCAGCGTTTAAAATCACTCGATATAAATAAAACCCAATCGTGTTAATACACCACCCAGCGTTTATATGCCATCGATATAAATCAAACCCAATCGTGTTATACACCGCGTTTATAAAAAAAAAGGCATTTTTAGCGTTTTTTGGGGAGGCGTCCATTCACCGCAGATTTTCACTTCTCGCGGCGGGGGGGGGGGGGGGGGGTTTGGAACGTAAACCCCCGCGATAAACAGGGGATGACTGTATATATATATATATATATATATATATATATATATTATTATATATAATTGTTGCGGTTCCCGGAACCGCATGCATCAACAGATAGTGGTCCCAAGACAGTTATTCCATTAATATACGTGTAGATAGTCCGTTCCCTTTTGTCTAGTGGGACAACGGGGGCGTGCGTTGCGATGATCTCATAGCTTGGTTTGCTTACATCATTTCTTCTTCATTTCGTCCCAACTCTTCTTTTCTGATTATTCCTGAGGTAAATCTGAGCCACGTGCGCCTTCCTTGTGAGATGGGTCTTCGCGGAGGCCAGTGCCTGTGGCGCCGCTGCGAGGAAACGATGACGTGCGAGCATTAACAGCGCAGAGCCCCCGTTCCCAAGCGAGCCCTCAACCCAACATGTGTGGCGAGTCATATAGTGCGCTTGGCAGTTCGAGATTATCAACTCGAGCTTCCGATGATCTGGGGAAGATTGCCGGTTGCATTAAAAAGGCATACGAATGAATATCTCTTAAGATACTGCACGAATGGTGTTTTTCACAACACAGGAAACACAGCCAGCACGACGCCCACACTGCACGAAACGCGTACGGAAGCCGATAAAGGCGACTCTACGCCACGTTGGGCGGGATGAGCGTGTGCGAAGTAAAAGCCGTGCGTTCCTCTTCAACCAAATATCTGATACATATTGGTGTTCGCCCCGCGCACACGCTAGCAGAGTCGTGCGGACGTGAGCGCTGGCCACGTGCGTAATGGCTGAACCACGTGCACTGTATGGAATGTGCTCGAAGGCAGAAACGTATGCCGCTCGCGACTTTATCGTACAAAGCAGGGCACGAATGCACCGCTCGCGACTTTATATCGTATTTTCTCAATATGTGACACATACCGGTGTTCGCCCCGCGCACACGCTAGCAGAATCGGGCGAACGCGAGCACAAACCACGTGGGCCATAGCGGATCTGCGCGTACTGCGTGAAACATGCATGGATTTATCCATAACAATGTACCTTCGGCCCTCACTGGCAGCAGCGGATTCCCCAC
>CM068954.1:150830917-150842608 GCA_035128595.1 Eptatretus atami
GAAGAAAAAAAGAGGAATGAATGAGTGGAGGTGAGCCGTTATTCTGCATTTTGAGAGTTTCATCAGAAAGGTGTTGGTGACGGACCGCATAGGCCCTGTAGAATCCTAGAGGGGGGAGGAGGGGTGACAGCATGGAAATGGCAGAGGATGAAAGACCAGAAAGGAAGCGGAAAGAAGACAAAGGCCACAAAGAAAGCTTTCTTATCGTCAGTCTATCCAGGCGGTGGACAATTTGGTTCTTCGCATTTTTCCATTTTCAAGTCCGGCTTTGTTCAGTAGTAGGTGGTCAGTTGTTCCAAAGCAACCTCTCTTACATCCCTTTTGTTCTGCCTCCAAACCTTGTTGTGTTAGGTGATGGTACATCATTTCTGGAATGATTCCTGCTGGAAGTTTGCATGCTTTTGGTGGGCATGTTATTGGCCGGTATTTACGAGGAAGTTGGGTTTCTTCAGATTTTGGGATGAGAAATGTGTTTCCTTCTATGAACCACTCATCCACTGCCTTTTCCTCTTGGATCAGTTAATTGAATGTCCTGGTGTAGTGATTGTGGAGAGCACAAAGTTGTTTTAGCCAGAAATTTGGAATTCCATCTGGACTTGGGCTTTCAAAGTTTGGCATTTTTTGAAGTAGTTTTCTAATTTTTTTCTTCATCAATAAATAATCAATCACTGGGGACATCTCTTCTAGATGTTGCCTCATATTCCAAATCTTGGATACATTCTGCTTCCTTGGTATGTTCCTTTCGATCTTCAAAAAATCCTTTCCAGGATTTTTCTAGCTTTTCTTTTTCAGGGGGAGTTGACACGTTCTGCTTTTGTTTCCCTCAATTTGAGGTAGAATCTCTTCGGGTTACTCTCAAACATGTGGTTTTGTTTTCTTCTGCTGTGTGCTTCCACATATATATTTTTTTTAATCCTCCTTGCAATCATTGCTATTTTGAGTTGGTTTTCAGCACCCAAGCACTCAAAGTCTTTGTGTTTGATTTTGCACTTGTTTTTTATTCTTTGGATTCTCTTTTTTTAGTTTTGGGTTTCTGTTTCCTTTCCTGAACTGTTGTATCTGACTTACTTCCTTCCTCAGTTGCTCTCTTTGTGTCTCTAATCTCCATTTCCATGGTGTGTGTGTGTGTGTGTGTGTGTGTGTGTGTGGTGTGTGTGTGTGTGTGTGTGTGTGTGTGTGTGTGGTGTGTGGTGTGTGTGTGTGTGTGTGTGGGTGTGTGGTGTGTGTGTGTGTGTGGTGTGTGTGTGTGTGCGCGCCAAGAGGATCCATGGCCAACGCTAAAATGTACAAACAGGAAGTGTTATGAACTTGACGCCTCTCATCCATGGATTTTTTCATATTCCTAGTCCTGTGAATCTCATTTGCCTTCAGAAATCAGAACAATTACGGTTACCTGTTTTGAAATTGCCACTCTTTCATTTAAATGCTGAAAATTGTTTAAAAGACAATTTGAATTACAGATTTTGTGCTAGCAACAGCGGGGTAAAAGTGCCCACCGAGCAGAACAGAGTCTCTGTAAACACTCGCAGCGCATGTGCAAAATGCCTCATTTAGCATTCATACGGCATTTTGAAAGTCGCATATTGCAAAATGCTAACAACACTACAGTCACCTTGAGTGCCTGCATGCCAGCTTGGATGACAGGAGCAAACACGATCTCAGTCTCTCGTGTGTCGGCAAATATGCTCGGAATTTTGTCCAAGAGACTGTGAACAAACAAGCAGAAAGGAGAAGCAATTCAAGTACACCACATCATCCATGTTATCTCACCGTGATTGCACTAGCAAAGATTGTTCAACAAACTATTTAATTGAGGGCCTCATCACAGTACCAACCTGCATGATTTCCTTCACCTTAAAGAACTTATTTCCTACAGCTAAGCCTTTTCACCAAGATTACAAGCGAATTATTTTTAAAATTTACAAGCCATAAGAGATAGAATGTCACATTCCGACATTGATTACCTGTTGATAACAACCCGAGATTCCTGCACATCAACGAGAAATCCATCCAGAAGAGGCACAAACACGTCAGAGATGTCCGGGACGACCAACATCTGTGGCTGCCCCAAGGAAGCCTTCAGGTTGTAAAAATGCAGAATCTTGTTGTAAGTAACAAATCCAACACGAATGCTTGATTGTGCAACTGGATCTTCCCTACACACAATATGCAGCATTCTGGTAAATTGCATTTCACAAGTATCATCAACAGGTTCAAACAGTGTGAGTGCCTGCATCCATTTCTTAGTTCAAAGACATTTGTGTGCTAGGAACACAGATAGCAAGTCGTGCAAAGCAGGCATTGCAAGCAACAGTAGAATCAAATTCTCAAAGTATTGCAATGTGCATGGGGGACATTGAATTCTGAAGGATGCATGACAGGGTTGTAAGTATTTAATGTGTGTGCAATGTGCATGACAAGTTTATGAGTGGGAAAACAGGTCTTGTGCATTCGTACACAGGGTCTATGTTGTAAAGTGGTGTAAAGAAACCACAAGGTCACAAGCCCATATTTCCCTCTCCCCCCTTTTTTATCATTATACATCCTTCCTATTCACCCCCACCCACATTAGCCCCCCCCTCACCCCCACCTTTGTATCCACTGCAGGTACATGCTGGTACGAGAGCCGTTTCAGATACACCAGCACATTACTTGAGTCCCCACCCCCCCTCCGACAGTGACGCACGCATGCACTCTTCTGACAACTCAACAGAAAAGCCTCAGCCTCCACACTTCCTAACTCTGTCCCATCTTTGCTCTTTGCTCTCACTCTCCCTCTCTCCCACCCCACAACCGCAAGTCCTCATGCTTCCCCTCTCAAACCTAAGGCATCGATCCACCCCTCCCCTTCCAAAGTTGTCCAATCATTACTCTCACCCTCCTCCCACTCATAAAAGCAAATGGGCATTCCGACGTCAAAACAGCAGAATATGTAACACTTTCTGCTCCCCTATCATGCTATCACCGACTTCACAGAAACCAGTCATCATTTGAAGAGAAAATAGTCGTAAATAATAGCAAACCTGTATAACTTCCGCAGTAATAGCACTGCTTCAGAGAAAAGGTTCTAAAGGGTAAATTCAAAGTGGTACTCAAGGGTAAATTCAAATAGTTCCATTGGGTAAATTCTTCATGGTAATTCCTAAATTGGCAGTCGTAGTTTAGAAATTGTGGTGGATGTAGCTGTAGCTCAAAAACGGTAAGCCCGATTAACTTGAAACTTTGGAAGATGTTGGAGCCTTTGACTGAGCACATATAATTTTTCTGACATCATCAGTCACGTGGTCTGGTGGCCATCTTGGATTTACAGAAAAAATAATTATTTGAAAATCTACATCTCCAGAACCATAAAAGGATCAATCTGAAATTTCATATGTATGATCTACTATCCATGGGAAAAACATTTTGCAAATTATGTCATCATTCACATGGTATGGTGGCCATCTTGGATTTCAGAATTATTTTTTTTTGAAAATCCATATCTCCAGAACTGCTGAACGGATCAATCCGAAACTTTAGGTGTGATCAACTACGCATGGGGAAAGCATTTTGTGAACTATGACATCATCAGTCACATGATGTGGTGGCCATATTGGATTTCAGTAAAAACTTTACACATCTCTTTCTCCAGAACTGCTGAATGGAGCGACATGAAATTTCATACGTATGATCAACTCCCTGTGGGGAATAATTTTACTGAACTATGACATCATGAGACATGTGGTCTGGTGGCCATCTTGTATTTAAGGAAAAAAATATTTGAAAAGCCATCTCTAGAACCACTCAACGAATAAATCCGATACTTCACAGGCATTACCGACTACCCATGAGGAAAACCATTTGTGACCTGTGACAATCATTCACATGGTATGGCGGTCATCTTGAGACCGATGACAACCAACACTTTGTGGGCACACCCTGAGTACAACCAACAGTTTTCAACTCATTCCATCCAGTTGTTCAGCAATCCATAGACGTCAAACATATACATAGATACATGGGGAGGTACATTTAAAGTACACTGTCCCCATGCCAAATGAAGAAATAACAAATCCTCCAGCGCGTCACATTGCTGGGGCACCTCCGGTGCCCGGCGATGCCGCCATGCAGCACATGGAGATGGAATTGGGAGGGAGCAGTGTATAATAATTAATAGATTAATTGCATAATGAAAATAAATAAATAATAATCGTAACATAATTGATTTCTCAAACAATTGCCGAATAGCATACCGAAACCACCACTGTTTTATCCAAATCTGTAACTTTTTGAAAATCAAGTAATTCATCGAAAAGTGAATAATTAATCTATTAACTGATTGATCAATAAATCCAAAATACCCTTTATAGCCAAATCACTTGTTCACCGTCATGTCCAAATATCAGCTTCCTCGCTTAAAAGGTGCCTGAGATAGAAAATAGAGAAGCAATTACTAAATCGATAATGAAGTTATTAATCAAAAAATTAAAAATACCGTTTTTACCAAAGCCCATCTTCACTTTTGTCTCCAAATTTCAGCTTCCTAACTCAAAGGATGGTGAAGATATCTCCCAGACAAACAAGAAAGAAAACAAACGAACAAACAAACAAAAGACGGAGTAAAAACCGAGTACTCCCTTCCTTTGGCGCCCGGTGATGACATCATGCATCGTCTGGATATGGAATTGAGAAGGAGTGGTCCAGGGACTGCATTTTTCATAAATTAAAATGAGTACATGACTTTTTGGAGGAAATGAAGCTATAATTCAATTGTGATGCTAAGATTCAATCAACACATCAAAATATGCCAACTTACCGTTGTGATAACTCAAATTGGTGGATCTTAATGACATGTAATGTGGGAACAGCTATACAAATTTGACGATCACTGTTTGTTTTCGACTTTGGTTTATAAGTTCCACCGCAGAACATTTGTCTTCGACTTAGGATCATAAACTCCGCCTCTTAGCGTAGCCAAGCAATTCAAACGATTGTGTGTTAGCCTGCTGGAGAGATAGCGATTCTACGTCTGGTCTGGGTTCAATCCCCAATCAGACGATATACTTTTGGATTGGTCATCCACTGCAGGCAGGCCACAGTCTTTGGTCATGTGACCCTCAGAGCGAAAGTGAGGCTCCACCAGCTAACTTTTATTTATGGATATTTTCATTCAGTTTTTGTGATTTCTTCTGAAATCGTGGCTTCGAGTTACATCAGCATGCCACATTTCAACTTCCTAGCCCACCTAGAAAGAACTAAACATCTACATATAATGGAGGGAAGGTATGCATTATCTACTCCTCCAAAAGGATTTAACCTAGTAGCCCAGGAGCATTAGTATAGGGATGGAAAAAAAATGCAGAAAGCTGATTTTTTCAGGGATAGTTCTCTGATATCTCCTGAGTAAAAGTGCATAAAATCCCGAAAAATCCCGTTTGTGCTAAACGCGTGGAACGCGAAATCCAAGATGGCCGCCGTTTCGCTAATTCCGTCAGCCGGAAATCAGCTAATATCACATATGGTCATGTAATACATGATTTTAGGGGTTTTAAGGTATTAGGAATTCATTCCCGATGTTATTTTTCCATATAAACCATCATTTATACCATCAAAATTGAATTCATGGCCCTTTTTTAAATAAAGAAAGGTCATGACATGTGAGCGGTTGAACAAAATAAATTTTGTACAAATGCATTATACATGCATGGGATACATATGACACCAACCAATGTTAACCGGACAAATGAATATAATGGATGTCAATTATCATATTTATTGGATGACTAAACTGTTTTTGTGATTTGTAGGTTTCCAGCATTACTGTGTTGACACCGATGGGCATATTTTATTACTTAAAAAATGGTGGTATCAATTGAGCCTCCTTATTTTGGTTCAAACAATGTCTTTATCCTGCCCTCATATACTTCTCTTTATGTTTCAGATGAATAAAGCGTGATGCAGCCCAGGATATATGTCGACTCTGTGACAAGTCATCACCTCAGAAGCTAGCGTAATTACCACAAAAGGACTCGACAACATCCTAAAAATCAGTGCGGAACTCCAGGATGGGGTTGACAAAAAACTTCTGCAAGAGCATCCTCCGATCCCAGCCCATATATCTTGTAAAACTAATTCACTAGACCTTCTAACGTTAAAAACGCAAGAACATGGCTATGGGAGGTGATGATAATGATGGAGATAGAGAAAGTAAAGTTATTTGCCTTCCCACGTTCCCACTTTTAATATCAAAACACACTGCATATATTGTGGAAAGTACATGGACACTGATCAGCATAATAAGCTAGCTATAAATCGACGTGAATATATCCACAAGGCTGAAACAACAGAACTCCTCTCATCCATCATAGCCAAAGCACTAGAACGAGATGATACTTGGGGTAAAGAAGTTCACATCAGAGTCCAGAACGTTGGGGATCTTGTAGCAGCTGAGGCTAAATATCATCATCACTGCCAAGTTCAATTCCACAAAACCCGCGCTTTTGAAAAGAAGCTGAAGGGACGCCCCTCTGGTTCTGTGGATGATTTAAAACAGCGAGCTTTCGAAAACTTTGTAAGACATAGATTCTAGTGATATCCATCAGTACTCGATCATTGATCTCGAAAAACTCATGCAAAAGTTCTCTGCCAATAGAGAGTGTTACACAGCTAAACATTCTAAAACGAAACTCCAGGAACATTATGGTGAAGCTCATAATAACCAGTGAACATGGAAAAGAGACCATTTACACGTTTTTAGATGAGCAAGTAGAACTTAGAGATAGTTACAAAGCAACGGGATTAACAGCTGAGAACAATAGACATGGCAGGAACTCTAATAGAGGATCAGATGCGGTCAATGCGATATGATACGTCTCATTATCCCAAGTTTTCAGATTTAAAGAGTAGTGATAATATGGTATCCACTTTTATTAAGGCTTTTATCACACCTGATAATAGGCAATAAATGTGAACGTCGTGTACTTAGCTTATCACATGGTATAACAGCTGCTGCTCGCTCAAGATCGTTTGTATCGCCTATTCTGTTGGCGATAGCTGTGTACATCAACACTAATCTTGAGTCTCATGAGCTTGTCGATATGCTAAGTAACATATCTTTTGCGGATGACTATCGAGAGGTGTTGCGACTTTATGATGCATTACTTCCGACAACAGAGAAGGAGTATGACTGGGAAAAAATGTATCTCCGGATATTGTGTTTGAACTTGAAATGTCGGTGGCTTGTAGCCAGCCTTCTTTTCTTGGCAACCACAAGAACAAAGCTAGATTTATCTCTGCTCTGATGGCTTCTTAACCCGTAATGGTATAACATGCCGACAAAGCCAAGCAGATGCAGATTTCCTCATTTGTAACTCAGCTATCGAGCTTGCCGAGGGATGTGATCGTCCAGTTATTCTGGTGGGAAAAGATACAGACTTATTGGTTATGCTGATCGACAGATCTTGTCCAAACTTGTACATGCAATATGCAAATAATGCCATTTATAGCACAGACTGTATCAGAGAGGCTTTGCATGTGAGTGTTAGGGACCATCTGCTTGTCTCCCATGCTATCACAGGGTGTGATACTGTTTCTGCAATGTACAAAGTGGGTAAAAAGACAGCTTAAATGTGTTACAGAATAAGGACTGCAAATTCCTTGATATTTTCAAGGCAAATGACGCTACTCATGAACAAATTGCCAGGGCTGGGGAAATGTTTGTCTTAAAGTTATATAATGCGAACGAGACGTGTGTGTCCCTTGACAACTGCCGATTTTTATCATACCTGCAAATGATGAAAAAGACTCGAAAGAAGAAATCCTCATCTTCTGCATCATTTCAACTTGAGAGCTTACCTCCCATTCTGCAGCTATGAGATATCATGCTTATCGGGCCTACTATGCTGTGAGGAATGTTGGGCAACTCCTTACAGGCAATTGACTGGGTTGGGAATGCAATGATGACATGCTCATCCCAATCTACACAGACAGACCACCTGCATCTGATTCTGTATTACGCATGGTGTCATGTGGGTGTAAAACCGGTTGCGGGAAACAGTGTTCATGCCGCAAAGCTGGTCTAGACTGTTCAGCCATGTGCTCGACATGCATTGGGCAGAACTGCACAATGCATGTCCACTTGATGGTAACAACAGTGACAATGAATAAAGTAAAATGGAATCATTTGATACGATAAGAAAGCACTATCAATTTCATTTTTAACTTTTTCAATTCTCTGGCAAAGTTATCATCAATGTACATATGCTTGTATGTGCATCCTTCCATTTTCCTTTAAAATAGTATAACTGTGTTTGAATAAGATTATAATGGGAGAAGTCATGATAATTCCAACACTATTTTAATTTCACATGTGACCTCATCAAATTCTCATTTGGAAATGTCATTTCACATAAGATTTTTATGAGTTCTCATGTAATTCTCATGCTTGTGAGTTACCATGAGAACAGTTGGTGTGGGTTCTAATGGAAATCATAGTTAATGTGTAATTATATAATGCATCAGAAACATTGAAAAGAATATATTACAGTACTATTGGTGTCATGATGGACTAATCTATGTTGAAGATGACTGACGGATCATTGCCGATGCCTTTTTTGTAATAAATTTACCAAAATTTCGATTTAGAGGGTTAATGACTTTAGAATTAAAAAATTACCCCCGTGTGGGGTGATGGTCATCTCTATAATGTTTTTTACTATCATAATCGATTAACCGTTACCAGATATCTCCTAAAATGACAGACGAGATAGGTTTTGAAAATGGCGACTTTCACAACTTTTGTGAACTCGTGACCTTGACCCTGACCTCGAATCCGGGAAAAAATATTGCGTTGGTATCACTCATCGACCTCTACCCACATACCAAATTTCATCAAGATCGAAGTAAAAAGTTTCTTTGTACCGGGAGGTGTTTTGACCATCTTCCAGGTACGTGGCGGCCAAACGGACGGAAATTCAAAAATCTGTCCGGTTAGATACAAGATAATATTTTTTACTATCATAATCAATAAACAGTTGCCGAATATCTTGTAGAATGGCAGACTAGATAGGTTTTGAAAATGGCGATTTTTATAACTTACGTGACCTCGTGACCTCGTCCCTGACCTTGAACCCGGACAAAAGTTATATCGTTGTGCAACACTCATCGACCTCTACCCACATACTAAGTTTCATCAAGATCGGAAAGAAAAATTGTTGACGTGACGTACGGACGGACGTACGAACGGACGGACGTACGGACGTACGGAGCGGACAGGACATTTGGTCCGGCTTTATTAGGTCATCTCGGTAGAGATGACCTAAAAAGGACATCACTAATGAATTCCTCATACGTTAAAACCCCTAAAATCATGTATTACATGACCATATGTGATATTAGCTGATTTCCGGTTGACAGAATTAATGTGCCATCTTGGATTTCGCATTCCCACGCGTTTAGCACAAACGGGATTTTTCGGGATTTATGCACTTTTACTCAGGAGATGTCAGAGAACCATCCCTGAAAAAATCAGCTTTCTGCATTTTTTTCCCATGTTTCTAGGTGTTCTTCACTTAATGCTCCTGGACTATAGGAAGCTGAAAGTTTCAGGGAGTAGTGAGGGAATCTTGAAGTAGTGCCTATGCGAGTTTCGTTTGATTCCATCAAGTTTTGGAAAAAACAATTTTTTCACCCATTTTGGCATTGTCCTTTTTGGGGGGATGGTCGCAATTTTTCAAAAAGTCCGATAAAAGAGGCCTAATTCGAGAAAATGTCATGAAATAGAAATTGCAGGAAATGGTCGATTAGTGGGGGCAGAGCGATTCAGATCTTGAAAATATTGAAAACTTTGGTTGGAATTGCTGGAAAAAAAATTAAGAGAAAATGAAAGATTCTACCCATAGAGTAAGTAGTTGCTAATTTACATAATTGAGTGAGTGTGGTTAGAAAGAACTTTATATATTTGATGATTTGTTGGTCGGTTATCACCTCCACATCCCACCTGCTCAATCTATCTCTATGCTTTTTGTACTTATTATTGCAGTTGGAAGTCTGTCATACACAATTTGAAATTGGAGGATTTTGTGTTATGCCCAGTCCACTAAACTAACACCACCGTTCCAGACATAGGGGCTAAGTTTTCAAACATGCATGCCAAGCCTGGTTGCCTTGAGCGAAAGAGCGAAAGTATTACAAGCGTGTGAATTTCACCCGTGTCCCTTTGTCTCCATTTAAACTCTGACAATGGTGGATAACAAAGTGCCTCCACAACGGATGACTTATTCATTGTGGAGGCACTTTCACTGTGGTGGCAGAGAGACAGATAGATGGATAGATATATACACAATGGAATTGATACAAATGATAGCTCGAAGACTCTCAAAGGAGGTGTTGACTCGAGCTGTTTTCTCTCAGTGCAATACCGCCACAAAGGGTGCTAACCTATCTTGTCACATGGCTGAGGGATGCGAGTAAATTTAGTCCTGCAGCAATTTCCATTTTATATTTTTCCTTGTGAGTTCAAAGTTGAACTCATCTGAGATATTCACAATGTGAAACTTTGTGCCAAATTTGGCAAGTCTGGCTGCCCTCGTTGTCCAGTTATTCTGCCAAAAACAAACTAGACAAATCCACGGACGAGATTATTGCAATATTCACGTGCCTGACCTTTGATTGTGGCGGAGGAATAAATACATATGACATGCTAATAAATAAATGATAAATCCTAACTCTTTGGGCACAAATCCGATTATTACTTTGCTATTTCCGACCTCCCTTCAATGCATTTGTTCAGGCTTATAGCTACAATATAATTAAGATAGGACTTGGTATTATAAGTTTTATGAACATCGCGCATCTGAATTGGTCTCATTAATAACCACTGCTGCTCAGCCCAAAAGGGGATGTTACCATGTTGTTACATGAAAAAAGAGAGAAAAAGACTTGGTGTGCTTAAACAGCATGCAATAGAGCAAGGTTTTCATGAAAATTGCTTTTGATCCATCTGGGGTGTAGATTGTCTGACTTAAAGTCCCACCTGGGCAGGTGGTCAAGGAGAGTTTTCAACTCTTCGCAGAGAAGGCTTACGAGGCCACTTTTAATAGCATTGTAAGATACATCAATCATGAAAACGAAGGAAGGCGGGTTGGGTTGTTTGTTTTCCTGTGGCAAAGAAACAAAAGAATACATTGGTGAAACACAATTAAATTAATCAAAAACACAAAACGACTGTATAAGGGTTTCAAGCTCACCAGCATTAACTTGTAAAGAAATGTTCAAGGATGTGAACAAACATGAAGTATGGCCTTTTTTTCCTTCAAGGCAAAAATTACCCCGATTTGCTTTTGCAGAAGAGGACATGTGGCCATCTTCAAAATAAAGTTTGTTTGCATGACGGTTACAAATAAACTTTCAAAGAAAAGCATTTTACCCACAAAACAAAGGCGCTAATCAATGGGTTTAGTCTTCCTTTAAAGAGGGTGTTAATCCAGTTATTCCATGTTTTAGCATTCACTGGTACCTTTCTGAAAAGAACAGGCCATTGTGCGATCGTACCCAATGCAAATTCTAAATTTCTACACTGATAGACAGTGCCACAGCTGTGCTTCGGTAAAGACACAACACCAGCATACCAAATTAATGATTGCTTTTGAGTCAAATATGCAATATATATATATATATATATATATATATATATATATATATATATATATATAT
>CM068954.1:150847010-150859926 GCA_035128595.1 Eptatretus atami
ACACAGGAGGCTATGTTTGTAAAGTGGTGTAAAGAAACCACAAAGGTCACCAAGCCCATATTTCCTCTCCCCCTTTTACTATACATCCTTCCTATTCACCCCACCACATTAGCCCCCCCTCACCCCCACCTTTGTATCCCACTGCAGACATGCTCGTACCGAGAGCCGTTTTCAGATACACCAGGCACATTACTGATCCCACCCCCTCCGACAGTGACGCACGCAATGCACTCTTCTGACAACTCAACAGAAAAGCCTCAGCCTCCACTACTTCCTAACTCTGTCCCATCTTGCTCTTGCTCTCACTCTCCCTCCTCCCACCCCACAACCGCAAGTCCTCATGCTCCCCCTGTCAAACCTAAGCATCGATCACCCCTCCCCTTCCAAAGGTCCAATCATTACTCTCACCCTCCTCCCACTCATAAAGCAAATGGCATCGACGTCAAAACACAGAATAGTAACACTTTCTGCTTCCCCTATTCATGCATCACCGACTTCACAGAACCAGTCATCATTGAAGAAAAAAGTCGTAAATATAGCAAACCTGTAAACTTCCTGCCAGTAATAGCACTGCTTCGAGAAAAGGTTCTAAAGGGTAATTCAAAGTGTACTCAAGGTAAATTTCAAATGTTCCATTGGTAAATTTTCATGTAATTCCTAAATTGGCAGTCGTAGTTTAGGAAAATTGTTGGTGGATGTAGCTGTAGCTCAAAAACGGTAGCCCGATTAACTTGAAACTTTGGAGTGTTGGAGCCTTTGACTGAGCACATATAAATTTTCTGACATCATCAGTCACGTGGTTGGTGGCCATCTTGATTTACAGAAAAAATAATTATTTGAAAATCTTAACATCTCCAGGAACCATTAAAAGATCAATCCTGAATCAGTAGTCGATCTTACTATCCATGGAAAAACATTTTCAAATATATGTCATTCATTCACATGGATGGTGGCCATTCTTGGATTTCAAAAATTATTTTTTTTTGAAAATCCAATCTCCAGAAGATGCTGAACGGTATTCAATCCGAACTTTATGTGTGATCACTACGCAGGGAAAGCATGTTGTGAACTATGACATCGATCAGTCACATGATGTGTGTGCCCAATCCATATGGATTCATAACAAAACTTTACACATCTCTTTCTCCAGAACTGCTGAATGGACGACATGAAATTTCATAACGTTATCAACTTCCCTGTGAGGAGAATTTTTACTGAACTAAGCATCAGAACATGTGGTCTGGTGGCCATCTTGTATTTAAGGAAAAAAAATATTGAAAAGCCATCTCTAGAAAACCACTCAACGAAAAATCCGATAACCTTCACAGGCATTACACTACCCATGAGGAAACATTGTGACCCTGTGACAATCATTCACCATGGATGGCGTCATCTTGAGACCGATGACAACCAACACTTGTGGGCCACCACCCTGAGTACAACCAACAGTTTTCAACTCATTCCATCCAGTTGTCAGCAATCCATAGAACGTCAAACATATACATAGATACATGGGAGTACATTTAAGTACACTTCCCATGCCAAATGAGAAATAAACAAATCCTCCAGCGCGTCACATTGCTGGGCACCTCCGGGGCCCGGCGATGCCGCCCATGCAGCACTATGAGATGAAATTGGGAGGAGCAGTGTAAATAATTAATAGATAATTGCATAATGAAAATAATAAATAATAATCGTAACATAATTGATTTCTCAATACAATTGCCAATAGCATACCGAAACCACCACTGTTTATCCAAAATCTAACTTTTTGAAAATAAGTAATTCATCGAAAAGTATAATTAATCTATTAACTGATTGATCTAATAAATCCATAACCCTTTATAGCCCAAATCACTGTTCACGTCGATGTCCAAATATCAGCTTCCCGCTTAAAAGGTGCCTGAGATAGAAAATAGAGAAGCAATTATAAATCGATAATGAAGTGATAATCAAAATAATTTAAAAATACCGTTTTACCGCAAAAGCCCACATCTTCACTTTTGTCTCCCAAATTCAGCTTCCATAATCCAAAGGATGTGAAGATTATCTCCCAGACAAACAAGAAAAAACAACGACAAACAAACAAAAACGGAGTAAAAAACCGAGTACTCCCTTCCTGGCCTCCAGGTGATGACAATCATGCATCGCCTGATATGAATTGAGAAGGAGGGGTCCAGGGACGCATTTTTCCTAAACTTAGAAAAGAGGTACATGACTTTTTGGAGGAAATGGAAGCTAAATCAATTGGTTGATCTAAGATTCAATCAACACATCAAAATTGCACTTACCGTGTGATAACTTCAAATGGTGGATCTTAATGACATTAATGTGAACAGCTTATACAAATGGACGATCACTGTTTGTTTTTCGGACTGGGTTTATAAGTTCCACCGCAGAACATTGTCTCACTTAGATCAATAAACTCCGCCTCTTAGCGTAAGCCAAGCAATTTCAACGACTGTGTGTTAGCCTGCTGGAGAGATAGCATTCTACGGTCTGTCTGGGTTCAATCCCCAATCAGACGATATACTTTTGGATTAGTCATCCACTCAGCAGCCACAGTCTTTGTTCATGTGACCCTCAGAGCGAAAAGTGAGGCTCCACCAGCTAACTTTATTTATGGATATTTTCATTCAGTTTTGTGATTCTTCGAAATTCGTGCTTCTAGTTACATCAGCATGCCACATTTCACTTTCCAGGCCCACCTAGGAAAAGAACTAAACTCTACATATTAATGGAGGAAGGTATGCATTATTCTACTCCCTCCAAAAAGGATTAACCTTAGACCCAGAGATTATATCAGGATGGAAAAAAATGCAGAAAGCTTATTTTTCAGGGATAGTTTCTGATATCTCCTGAGTAAAAAGTGCATAAAATCCCGAAAAAAATCCCGTGGTGCTAAACGTGGGAACGCGAAATCCAAGATGGCCGCCGTTCGCTAATTCCTGTCAGCCGGAATTCAGCTAATATCACCATATGGTCTGTGAATAACATTTATTTAGGGTTTTTAAAGTATGAGAGGAATTCATCCCGATGTTATTTTTCCATATAAACCATTCATTTTATACGCATTTCAAAATTGATATCTGGCCCTTTTTTAAAAAAGAAAGGTCCATGACATGTAGCGGATGAACAAAATAAATTTGTACAAATGCATTACATGCATGATAGCATATACACCAGACCAATCGTTAACCGGACAAAAATAAATGCATGTCAATTATCATATTTATTGGATGTTGACTAAAACTGTTTTTTGTTGATTTGTAGGTTTCCAGCATTACATGTGTTTACACCGGATGGGCATATTTTATACTTTAAAAACTTGTGTATCATTGAGCCTCCTTATTTTCGTTCAACAATTTCTTTATCCTGCCCCTCAGTATACTTCTCTTTATGTTCAGATGAATAAAAGCGGGGATGCAGCCCAGGATATATTCGACTCTTGTGACAAGGTCATCACCTCAGAATGCTAGCTAAAGATTACCACAAAAGACCTCACAACATCTAAAAATCAACGTCGGAACTCAGGATGGTTGACTAAAAAAACTTCTGCAGAGCATCCTCCGATCCCAGCCCATATATCTTGTAAAAACTAATCACCTAGACCTATCTAACGTTACAAAACGCTCAAGAACATGGGGCTTATGCGCATTGTGATAATACATCGAGAAGGAGAACCGTCACAAAACTATCTCATTCCCTACACTTTTAGTATCAAAACCACACTGCATAATCTGCGGAAAAATGGACACTACAGTCGATAAAAGCGACTATTAATCGACGAATATATCACAAGCTGAAACAACAGAACTCCTCTCATCCACATAGCCCAAAGCACTAGAACGAATATATTGGGGTAAAGAGATTCACATCAGAGTCCAGAACGTTGGGGATCTGTAGCACTGAGCAAATAGCATCATCACTGCCAAGTTCAAAGCCAACACACCGCTTTGAAAAAGAAGCTGACAGGCACGCCCCCTCTGCTCCTGTGGACTGATTATAAAACAGCTCTTCTCGAAAACTTTAACAACCATCAGTACTCGATCATTGATCGAAAAACTCATGCAAAATTCTCCGAATAGAGATGTTACACAGCTAATACATCTGAAAACAAACTCAGACAATTATGGTGATAGCCTCATTAAACCAGTGAACAGGAAAAGAACCATTACACGTTAGATGTAGCAAGTAGAATACTTAGAGCTAGTTACAAAGCCACGGAATTAACAGCTGAGAACATAGTAACATGGCAGGAACTCTAATAGAGGATCAGATGCGTTCAATCGATATGGATACGTCTCATTATCCCAAGTTTTTCATTAAAGAGTAGTGAGTAATGATGGTATCCAACTTATTAAGGCTTTTATCACACCTGATTAATAGGCAATAAATGTGAACGTCGTGTACTAGCTTATCACATGTATAACAGCTGCCTGCTTCGCCAAGATCGTTGATCGCTATCTGTTGCCATAGCGTGTACATCCAACACAATTCTTGAGTCTTCATGAGCTTTGTCGAATGCTAAGTAACATATCTTTTGCGGATGACTATCGAGAGGTGTTGCGCTTTATGATGCATTACTTCCGACAAACAGAGAAGGAGTATGACTGAGGGATCGTTCTTAACCTTTGCTCTCGAAATGCTACATGATATCCGTACTTGACTGGGCACAATACTTGGCAGGCATTGGGCAGAACTGCACTTAATGCATGTCAACTTGGATGGTACAACAGTGACAATGAATAAAGTTAAATGGAATCATTGATACGATAAGAAAGCACTATCAATTTCATTTTTAACTGTTTTTCAAAATTCCTGCAAAGTATCATCAATCTTACATATGCTTGTTATGTTGCATCCTTCCATTTTCTTTTAAATAGTATAAACTGTGTTTGAATAAGATTAATGGGAGAAGTCATGATAATCCAACACTATTTTAATTCACAGTTGACCTCATCAATCTCATTTGGAAAATGTCATTTCACAAAAGATTTTTATGAGTTCTCATGTAATTTCTCATGCTTGTGATTTACCATGAGAACAGTTGGGGTGGTTCTAATGAAATATAGTATAATGTGTAATGATATAATGCATCAGAAACATTGAAAAGATAGTATTACAGTACTATTGTGTCATGATGGACTAATCTATTTGAAGATGAGCTGAACGTTAATGCCATGCCTTTTTTGTAATAAATTACCAAAATTTCGATTAGAGTTTATAAATGACTTTAGAATTAAAAATACCCCCGGTGGGGGATGATGGTCATCTCTATAATGTTTTCTTACTATCATAATCGATTAAACCGTTACCAGGATATCTCCTAAAATAGGACAGACGAGATAGTTTTGAAAATGCGACTTTTCCACAACTTTTGTGAAACTCGTGACCTTTGACCCTGACCTCGAGATCCGGGAAAAAAATATTCGTTTGGTATCACTCATCGGACCTCACCCACATACCAAATTCATCAAGATCGAAGCTAAAAAAAGTTTTCTTTTTCCGGGAGCGTTGTTTTGACGCATCTTCCAGGTTACGTGGCGGCCAAACGGACGGAAATTTCAAAAATCTGTCCGGTTAGATACAAGATAATATTTTTTTACTATCATTAATCAATAAACAGTTGCCGAATATCTGTAGAATGGCCAACTAGATAGTTTGAAAAGGCGATTTTTGATACTACGTGACCTCGTGGACCTCGTCCCTGCCTTGACCCGGACAAAAGTGTATATCGTTGTGCACACTCATCGACCTCTACCCACATACTAAGTTGCATCAAGATCGGAAAGAAAATGGACGGACGTACGACGACTACGAACGACGGACGTACGTACGTACGGACGACGGACTTTGGTCCGGCTTGATTTGTATCTCGGTAGAGATTGACCGTAAAAAGACATCACTAATGAATTCCTCATACGTTTAAAACCCCTAAGAATCATGATTAGATGACCAGTAGTGATTATTTAGCTGATTTCCGGTTAAAAATTAGCTGAAATGGTGGCCTCGGTGGATTTCGCATTCCCACACGCGTAGCACAAACGATTTCGGGATTTTATGCACTTTTACTCAGGGAGATGTCAGAGAACCATCCCTGAAAAATCAGCTTTCTGCATTTTTTTCCCATGTTTCTAGGTGTTCTTCACTTAATGCTCCTGGACTTAGGAAGCTGAAAGTTTCAGGCGATGTGAGGGATCTTGAAAGTAGTGGGCCTATGCGAGTTTGTTATATCCATTCAAAGTTTTGGAAAAACCATTTTTTCTACCATTTTTGGCATTGTCCTTTTGGAGGGATGCGCAGATTTTTCAAAAAAGTCCGATAAAGAGCCTAATTCGAGGAAAATGTCATGAAATAGGAAATTGCAGGAAATGTCGATTAGTGGAGGCGCAGAGCGATTCAGATCTTGAAATATTGAAAACTTTGGGGAATTGCTGGAAAAAAAATTAGAGAAAATGAGAAGATTCTACCCATAGAGTAAGTAGTTGCTAATTACATATTGAGTGAGTGTGTGGTTAGAAAGAACTTTAATATTTGATGATTGTTGGTCGGTTATCACCTCCACATCCCACCTGCTCAATCTATCTCTATGCTTTTTACTATTATTGCAGGTGGAAGTCTGTCATACCAATTTGAAATTGGAGGATTTTGTGTATGCCCAGTCCACTAAACTAACACCACCGTTCCAGACATAGGGGCTAAGTTTTCAAACATGCATGCCAAGCCTGAGTTGCCTTGAGCAAAGAGCGAAAGTATTACAAGCGTGTGAATTTCACCCGTTCCCTTTGTCTCCATCTTTAAACTCTGACAATGTGGTGGTAACAAAGTGCCTCCAACAGATGACTTATTCATGTGGAGGCACTTTCACTGTGGTGGCAGAAGAGACAGATAGATGGTAGATATATACACATGATGGAATTGATACAAATGATAGCTCGAAGACTCTCAAAGGAGGTGTTGACTCGAGCTGTGTTTCTCTCAGTGCAATACCACCACAGAGGGTGCTAACCTACTTGTCACATGGCTGAGGATGCGAGTAAAATTTAGTCCTGCCAGCAATTTCCATTTATATTTCCTTGTGAGTTCAAAGTTGAACTCATCTGAGATATTCACAATGTGAAACTTTGTGCCAAATTGGCAAGTCTGGCTGCCCTCCGTTGTCCAGTTATCTGCCAAAAACAAACTAGACAAATCCACGGACGAGATTATTGCCAATATTCACGTCGCCTGACCTTGATTGTGGCGAGGAATAAATACATATGACATGCTAAAAATAAATGATAAATCCTAACTCTTGGCACAAAATCCGATTTATTACTTTCTATTTCCGACCTCCCTTCAATGCATTTGTTCAGGCTTATAGCTACAATATAATTAGATAGGACTTGGTATTATAAGTTTTATGAACATCGCGCATCTGAATTGGTCTCATTAATAACCACTGCTGCTCAGCCCAAAAGGGATGTTACCATGTTGTTACATGAAAAAAGAGAGAAAAAGACTTGGTTGCTTAAACAGCATGCAATAGAGCAAGGTTTTCATGAAAATTGCTTTTGATCCATCTGGGGTGTAGATTGTCTGACTTAAAGTCCCACCTGGGCAGGTGGTCAAGGAGAGTTTTCAACTCTTCGCAGAGAAGGCTTACGAGGCCACTTTTAATAGCATTGTAAGATACATCAATCATGAAAACGAAGGAAGGCGGGTTGGGTTGTGTTTTCCTGTGGCAAAGAAAACAAAGAATACATATGGTGAAAACAAATTAAATTAATCAAAAAACAAAACGACTGTATAAGGGTTTCAAGCTCACCAGCATTAACTTGTAAAGAAATGTTCAAGGATGTGAACAAACATGAAGTATGCCTTTTTTCCTTCAAGGCAAAAATTACCCCGATTTGCTTTTGCAGAAGAGGACATGTGGCCATCTTCAAAATAAAGTTTGTTTGCATGACGGTTACAAATAAACTTTCAAAGAAAAGCATTTTACCCACAAAACAAAGGCGCTAATCAATGGGTTATGTCTTCCTTTAAAGAGGGTGTTAATCCAGTTATTCCATGTTTTAGCATTCACTGGTACCTTTCTGAAAAGAACAGGCCATTGTGCGATCGTACCCAATGCAAATTCTAAATTTCTACACTGATAGACAGTGCCACAGCTGTGCTTCCGTAAAGACACAACACCAGCATACCAAATTAATGATTGCTTTTGAGTCAAATATGCAATATATATATATATATATATATATATATATATATATATATATATATATACATATATATCCCGACAGCTACCTGCATCTCACCTTGCAGTAATCCACCGTTGCCAAGAACTCATAAAACCCATGGAAAGCTCGGGTCGCTCGTAATAGTCAACTCGCCTGCCGGTGTGGTCCAGGTGTTGAAAGAAATGTTGAGGAACTGATGGAAAAAATAAATAAGAATAAATGGGTGCTCCAGTTTTGCTGCTCAATTGGGGCCTTTGAATCAAATTTGTTTGGAGCTTAGCCACACGGTAGCTAACAGGAACAATTCCACTTAGAAGCATCATATTAAAGTGTCATAATCATCATTATCATCATCGTCGTTTTACAGCCGTTTCCATGCTACATCTGTAAGCCATGGTTCAACCTAATGGCTGCTTTCCAGGCTGCACAATCCCTTGCTTGGCCTTTAACTCCAAGAATGTCTCAGCAATACATCCCCATGTTTCCTCAGATGGCCTCTAGCTCTCCTTCCATTCACATTCATATTTATACACCTCTTCATACGGTGTGAAAGTGGACATTAGTATTTTAACAAAATTTTCAAGGAAAAAAAATGTATCGTTTTAAGGATGGTCGAAAGTTTCGATCTTCATCAATTCACTCAGTTCCAACAGGATAGTGCATTTTTATCTTCCTAAAGCATGAGGTTTCCACTCACCACATATTCCAAAATCAATACTCTCCATAAAATCAAGTGACCAGTGATTTACAAACTGATATTCCCACTGAAGTGAACTTCTGGGTGTGTTTGTTCCTAAAAAAAACAAAGGAAGTGGGGGGGGGAGAGAAATGATTAGACATTTGGTTTGGAAATATGGTTTTATGAATTACCAATTAGGTCCAAGTATGAACTACTAATTAGGTCCCCCCACCCCCATTAAAACTTTACCTTCTTTAATGGCTTCTTGCAATCTATCAAACCAATGATAGGAATCCTGCCAGCTTAAAAACAGATATTTCTTGCTTTGCTGTGGACCGCACCATGCAGTACAACTTGGGTCTAGGTTGTTTTTTTGTTGTTGTTTTTTTTCTTCACCATTTCTACTGATGCTTAATCACTGAGTTTCACAGGCAGGGTGATTCATCAATGTGTGTGCTTCGTTCAGATGTGCTGTCTACTTATTCAGTCTGAATCTTGGGCCAACTACAAACAATCATCCTGGTGTCTCACAGGTAGGACGAGGCATCAATGTGTGTGCAGTCATTAGAATAGATGTTAAACTTGGCGTCCCGTCTGGCCAGCGTTCATTTGTGGACGTTAAAGTTCCCAAGGTGTCCTTCGCGAACAGAAGGCAGCCATCGGCGTACCATGAACAAATTAAAAATTCCTGCCCCAACCAGCAGATGGCATTGCATGTGTACAAGATCGATGTATAGTTGCTTGTTTTTCTCCAGATAAGTCGCGGCACAGCCGCAACCTCAGCTAATGATGCTACCCGCAACCTTGCGCTGCATACGAACGAACGAGCTGAGTTTCAAATGGTGTGAGATGAAGCGAGCCAAATAAGTGAGTTTTGCGGATACATCCCCACAAAATTATAAGCTAGTAAAAACAAGAACAAAATCAGGATGTAAATGATGAAAACCAAACTTAGAGGTTTCGTTGTCCACTTCCATTTTCAACCATAGGTACCATTTATTTAAGAAAAGAATCATAATAATACTGATAAACTCTCAAAGTTGATCAAATTTATAATTCACAATCAATAATCGGATTTGAAGAAGCAAAAGTGAGCACGACCTTAAATTTTGAGAATGCGATACATAATTTTAATGACATGTCATTAACATTCTAACAGGTGGGTAAACTCTGGGTATACTGTATGCAACAGATTTACAATTCTGCTGTCATAATTATTCTCTTTTTGTGTATTTCATCATCCGTAGACAAACAATAGGGACACCTCTCATACTCCCACCTCCCATCCCACCACCAAAAACTCGTTTACTCTTTTATTTAATCGTTTTACTGCCTCAATTGTACCGTGATGACATACACAAACTTATTTCCAATGTACAGGTACTTTTCAAGGGGTGGGAGAACCCTGCAAGCTGTCAAACAAAACTCTCTTGGCCAATTCATCCTGCCTGGTTCAATAACTGGAAATCCATTACATCACTTTGCAAACGACTCCACCATGTGCAGGACAATTCCTCACACCTGTGGAGGCAAGCTGTGGCAACATCGCTCTGTGCTGATCTGGAGAAAAACAAGCAACTATACATCAATCTTGTACACATCTTTAGTGCAAGAAAGACCCGTATTCTCACTTGTCCCTCCATAAAGGACCGACAAGCAAATGCAGCCGTTAATTTCTTTTGTCAACGTCTGGGAGTGGTTGTCTTTGGAGCACTTGAGCCTCACTATCTATAAACTGTCTAGGGTAAATCATATCTCCAAGTGGGTCACGGCCTTGGAATTGTCCCAGAGCAGTCCTTCTTCTGCCCTCCTCAACTAAAAGGCACAAAGCCTATATAGTAGACCAGCAAAGAAGCAAAAAGGCTTCAAAAAAAACTTTTACCTGCATGGAATGTTAATAGCCAGCACCCATGCTAAATCAATCAGTCATAGGTCAGACAGAAATACTAGGGTGGATGCCACGAAAATTTTAACCGTAAAGGTCATTTCAAGGTCATTTTGTGCCCCAAAAAAGGTCAAATTTCAAAGTCATCCAAATATAGTCATGTAATATATCAAAAGAAAGGTATGAAGAGACAAACCATTTGGTACTATTTTTAGGTCAGAATATTGATCTCAGAAATAGGTCATGTCGGTCAAAGTCCACCTTAGTATAATAATATATAGTCCACCCTAGTATAATACCGAAAAGTAGTCAGGAAAAAAATACTACTTTTATATAATACTTATTTAAATTGCCAAGAATTAATATATACAGATGCATCTTTTGAAGTATTATTAAAAACAAATGGCATTAGAATATCAAATTCGAACAAATGAATATATTTTTAAACAAAAATTTGATGTGTATGCAATATGTATTTGACAGAAATAGTTTCAATCTGATGGATTACACCAGTCAATAGAATGCAGCCACAGGCATTTGTACATTTCATATTGTTTTTGAAGCAGGTGCATATCTAGCAGTGTTGCACTTCATTTTGCAAGAGCAGGTCACAAGTTCGAGGCAGGACAATGGTACAGGAGGAGCCTGGTCCATTGAGGTTTCAGACAACCTGACTCCTTCTTTCCAGTCTCCTTGGCAAACACTGGAGGAGAGATGAATTCAACAAATAAAGCAGAACTGATCAGTTTTTGATGAACAAAATTGAAACTGCTTCAGAACTTCCAGAATCTGACATGAAGACTTGTTTTCTTATTGATGGTCATGCACTCATCCAAGCTAGGGAAAGCCTCATGGATGACAGACATTTGGAGACTATGCTGCTGCTTTTTATCGTTCAGTGACACGTTATTTTGGAGATAACACGACATGAGTTGACATTGTGTTTGATCGCTATCTGGGTGGGGATTCAATCAAATCTGGTACCAGAGCAAAACAAGTGAACAAGAAGAAGCCTATTCGAAAGCTGAAAGATGGACCAGATGTTCCACTGCCTCAGGTTTGGAACCAATTTGTTGCTATGGATGAAAACAAGGCAGACCTGGCACATTTCCTCTCTGAAATGATCATCCAGAAACCAAAGATCTTCCAGAAGAATACGAGATGGTAACTGGAGGTGGATTCATGGACCACACTGGGGCAAAATCAACCAGGAGATCCAAAGATGACCTCAAACAATGGGAATCATGAAGAAGCAGACACAAGGTTGATTCCTCATGCATCTGAAACAGTGGATTTGGGCTATCAATGAATTCTTGTAAGTGCAGAGATACTGATGTCATGCTTCTCCTTTTGCACTTCACCGCCCCGAAAGCAAGTGAAGTCTGGATGATCTCTGGGACTGCAAAGAAGCAGAAGTGCATTCCCATTCATCAAGAGCAAAAAAAGTTCCTCATGCAGTGAAGAATAACCTCTTTAGTTTCCACGCACTCACAGGTTGCGACACAACCTCTTCATTCAGTAGATATGGAAAAAAGACCTGCTGGAATTTTTTTTTGAAAAACCCACAACTGGTGGAAGGGATTGGCCGTGATGGTGAGCTTGGACCGGTGAACAGTTTGTTTGCAACCTCTATGGAAGTCCAGGGCTGCAAACAATTGATAGTGCAAGATTGAACATGTTCAGCAAAGCCAAGACAGGACTAGAACTGCTTCCTCCAACACGTATACTTTGGAGCTTCATGTGCAACGTGCCAACTACCAGTCCAAGATTTGGCTTCAGGCAGAGATGGAAACTATTGTTGTGACATTGCCCCCAGATGCTTGGAAGAAGGAGTCAGGTTGTCTGAAACCTCAATGGACCAGGCTACCTCCTGTACCATTGTCCTGCCTCGAACTTGTGACCTGCTCTTGCAAAACAAAGTGCAACACTGCTAGATGCACCTGCTTCAAAAACAATATGAAATGTACAAATGCCTGTGGCTGCGAGCGATTCTATTGACTGTTGTAATCCATCAGATTGAACACTATTTCTGTCAAATACATATTGCATACACATACAATTTTTGTTAAAAAATATATTCATTTGTTCTAATTTGATATTCTAATGCCATTTGTTTTTAATAATACT
>CM068954.1:150866037-150880199 GCA_035128595.1 Eptatretus atami
AGACCTAAAAAGGACATCACTATGAATTCCTCATACGTTAAAACCCCTAAAATCATGTATTACATGCATATGTGATATTAGCTGATTTCCGGTTTACAGATATTACAATTGGCCATCTTGGATTTCGCATTCCCACGCGTTTGCACAAACGGGATTTTTCGGGATTTTATGCACTTTTTACTCAGGAGATGTCAGAGAACCATCCCTGAAAAAATCAGCTTTCTGCATTTTTTTCTCCATGTTTCTAGGTGTTCTTCACTTAATGCTCCTGGACTAATAGCTGAATAGTATGAGGGATCTTGAAGTAGTTGCCTATGCGAGTTTCGTTTGATTCCATCAAGTTTTGGAAAAAACAATTTTTTACCCATTTTGGCATTGTCCTTTTGGGGGGATGTCGCAATTTTCAAAAAGTCCGATAAAAGAGCCTAATTCAGAGAAAATGTCATGAAATAGAAATTGCAGGAAATGGTCGATTAGTGGGGGCAGAGCGATTCAGATCTTGAAAATATTGAAAACTTTGGTTGGATTGCTGGAAAAAAAATTAAGAGAAAATGAAAGATTCTACCCATAGAGTAAGTAGTTGCTAATTACATATTGAGTGAGTGTGGTTAGAAAAGAACTTTATATATTTGATGATTTGTTTGGTCGGTTATCACCTCCACATCCCACCTGCTCAATCTATCTCTATGCTTTTATATTATTGCAGTTGAAGTCTGTCATACACAATTTGAAATTGGAGGATTTGTGTTATGCCCAGTCCACTAAACTAACACCACCGTTCCAGACATAGGGCTAAGTTTTCAAACATGCATGCCAAGCCTGGTTGCCTTGAGCGAAAGAGCGAAAGTATTACAAGCGTGTGAATTTCACCCGTGTCCCTTTGTCTCCATTTAAACTCTGACAATGGTGGATACAAAGTGCCTCCACAACGGATCTTATTCATTGTGGAGGCACTTTCACTGTGGTGGCAGAGAGACAGATAGATGGATAGATATATACACAATGGAATTGATACAAATGATAGCTCGAAGACTCTCAAAGGAGGTGTTGACTCGAGCTGTTTTCTCTCAGTGCAATACCGCCACAAAGGGTGCTTACCTATCTTGTCACATGGCTGAGGATGCGAGTAAAATTACTGCAGCAATTTCCATTTTATATTTTCCTTGTGAGTTCAAAGTTGAACTCATCTGAGATATTACAATGTGAAATTGTGCCAAATTTGGCAAGTCTGGCTGCCCTCGTTGTCCAGTTATTCTGCAAAAACAAACTAGACAAATCCACGGACGAGATTATTGCAATATTCACGTGCCTGACCTTTGATTGTGGCGGAGGAATAAATACATATGACATGCTAATAAATAAATGATAAATCCTAACTCTTTGGGCACAAATCCGATTATTACTTTGCTATTTCCGACCTCCCTTCAATGCATTTGTTCAGGCTTATAGCTACAATATAATTAAGATAGGACTTGGTATTTAAAGTTTTATGAAACTCGCGCATCTGAATTGGTCTCATTAATAACCACTGCTGCTCAGCCCAAAAGGGATGTTACCATGTTGTTACATGAAAAAGAGAGAAAAAGACTTGGTTGCTTAAACAGCATGCAATAGAGCAAGGTTTCATGAAAATTGCTTTTGATCCATCTGGGGTGTAGATTGTCTGACTTAAAGTCCCACCTGGGCAGGTGGTCAAGGAGAGTTTTCAACTCTTCGCAGAGAAGGCTTACGAGGCCACTTTTAATAGCATTGTAAGTATCAATCATTGAAAACGAAGGAAGGCGGGTTGGGTGTTTGTTTTCCTGTGGCAAAGAAACAAAAGAATACATTGGTGAAACACAATTAAATTAATCAAAAACACAAAACGACTGTATAAGGGTTTCAAGCTCACCAGCATTAACTTGTAAAGAAATGTTCAAGGATGTGAACAAACATGAAGTATGGCCTTTTTTTCCTTCAAGGCAAAAAATTACCCCGATTTGCTTTTGCAGAAGAGGACATGTGGCCATCTTCAAAATAAAGTTTGTTTGCATGACGGTTACAAATAAACTTTCAAAGAAAAGCATTTTACCCACAAAACAAAGGCGCTAATCAATGGGTTTAGTCTTCCTATAAGAGGGTGTTAATCCAGTTATTCCATGTTTTAGCATTCACTGTACCTTTCTGAAAAGAACAGGCCATTGTGCGATCGTACCCAATGCAAATTCTAAATTTCTACACTGATAGACAGTGCCACAGCTGTGCTTCGGTAAAACACAACACCAGCATACCAAAATAATGATTGCTTTTGAGTCAAATATGCAATATATTATATATATATATATATATATATATATATATATATATATATATATATATATATATATATATATACAATATATATCCCGACAGCTACCTGCATCTCACCTTGCAGTAATCCACCGTTGCCAAGAACTCATAAGCGAAAGCTCGGGTCGCTCGTATAGTATATCGCCTGCCGGTGTGGTCCAGGTGTAGAAAGATGTATGAGGAACTGATGGAAAAAATAAATTAAGAATAAAGGTGCTCCAGTTTTGCTGCTCAATTGGGGCCTTTGAATCAAATTTGTTTGGAGCTTAGCCACACGGTAGCTAACAGGAACAATTCCACTTAGAAGCATCATATTAAAGTGTCATAATCATCATTATCATCATCGTCGTTTTACAGCCGTTTCCATGCTTACATCTGTAAGCCATGGTTCACCCAATGGCTGCTTTCCAGGCTGCACAATCCCTTGCTTGCCTTTAACTCCAAGAATGTCTCAGCAAAACATCCCCATGTTTTCCTCAGATGGCCTCTAGCTCTCCTTCCATTCACATTCATATTTATACACCTCTTCAATCGTGTGAAAGTGGACATTAGTATTTTAACAAAATAAAAAAAATGTATCGTTTTAAGGATGGGTCGAAAGTTTCGATCTTCATCAATTCACTCAGTTCCAACAGGATAGTGCATTTTTATACTTCCTAAAGCATGAGGTTTCCACTCACCACATATTCCAAAATCATATCTAATAAATCAAGTGACCAGTGATTTACAAACTGATATTCCCACTGAAGTGAACTTCTGGGTGTGTTTTGTCCATAAAAAAAACAAAGGAAGTGGGGGGGGGGGAGAGAAATGATTAGACATTTGGTTTGGAAATATGGTTTTATGAATTACCAATTAGGTCCAAGTATGATACTATATTAGGTCCCCCACCCCCATTAAAACTTTTACCTTCTTTAATGGTCTTATCTATCAAACCATATGAATCCTGCCAGCTTAAAAACAGATATTTCTTGCTTTGCTGTGGACCGCACCATGCAGAGTATTCTAGGTTTTTTTTTGTTGTTGTTTTCTTCACCATTTCTACTGATGCTTAATCACTGAGTTTCACAGGCAGGGTGATTCATCAATGTGTGTGCTTGTCGTTCAGATGTGCTGTCTACTTATTCTAACTTGGCCAAATACAAACAATCATCCTGGTGTCTCACAGGTAGGACGAGGCATCAATGTGTGTGCAGTCATTAGAATAGATGTTAAACTTGGCGTCCCGTCTGCCAGCGTTCATTGGTGACGTTAACACTATAGGTGTCCTTCGCGAACAGAAGGCAGCCATCGCGCGGTACCATGAACAAATTAAAAATTCCTGCCCCAACCAGCAGAAGCATTGCATGTGTACAAGATCGATGTATAGTTGCTTGTTTTTCTCCAGAATATAGTCGCGGCACAGCCGCAACCTCAGCTAATGATGCTACCCGCAACCTTGCGCTGCATACGAACGAACGAGCTGAGTTTCAAATGGTGGTGAGATGAAGCGAGCCAAATAAGTGAGTTTTGCGGATACATCCCCACAAAATTATAAGCTAGTAAAACAAAGAACAAAATCAGGATGTAAATGATGAAAACCAAACTTAGAGGTTTCGTTGTCCACTTCCATTTTCAACCATAGGTACCATTTATTTAAGAAAAGAATCATAATAATACTGATAAATCTCTCAAGTTGATCAATATTAAATTCAATCAATAATCGGATTTGAAGAAGCAAAAGTGAGCACGACCTTAAATTTTGAGAATGCGATACATAATTTTAATGACATGTCATTTAACATTCTAACAGGTGGGTAAACTCTGGGTATACTGTATGCAACAGATTTACAATTCTGCTGTCATAATTTTCTTTGTGTATTTCATCATCCGTAGACAAACAATATGGGACACCTCTCATACTCCCCACCTCCCATCCCACCACCAAAAACTCGTTTTACTCTTTTATTTAATCGTTTTACTGCCTCAATTGTACCGTGATGACATACACAAACTTATTTTCCAATGTACAGGTACTTTATTGTGGGGAGAACCCTGCAAGCTGTCAAACAAAACTCTCTTGGCCAATTCATCCTGCCTGGTTCAATAACTGGAAATCCATTACATCACTTTGCAAACGACTCCACTATGTGCAGGACAATTCCTCACACCTGTGGCAGGCAAGCTGTGGCAACATCGCTCTGTGCTGATCTGGAGAAAAACAAGCAACTATACATCAATCTTGTACACATCTTTAGTGCAAGAAAGACCCGTATTCTCACTTTGTCCTCCATAAAGGACCGACAAGCAAATGCAGCCGTTAATTTCTGTTGTCAACGTCTGGGAGTGGTTGTCTTGTGAGCACTTGAGCCTCTATCATATAAACTGTCTAGGGTAAATCATATCTCCAAGTGGGCACGGCCTTGGAATTGTCTCCAGAGCAGTCCTTCTTCTGCCCTCCTCAACTAAAAGTGCACAAAGCCTATATAGTAGACCAGCAAAGAAGCAAAAAGGCTTCAAAAAAACTTTTACCTGCATGGAATGTTAATAGCCAGCACCCATGCTAAATCAATCAGTCATAGGTCAGACAGAAATACAAGGTGGATGCCACGAAAATTTTAACCAGTAAGGTCAGAAGGTCATTTTGTGCCCCAAAAAGGTCAAATTTCAAAGTCATCCAAATATAGTCATGTAATATATCAAAAGAAAGGTATGGAAGACAAACCATTTGGTACTATTTTTAGGTCAGAATATTGATCTCAGAAATAGGTCATGTCGGTCAAAGTCCACCTTAGTATAATATAATAGTCTCACCCTAGTATAATACCGAAAAGTAGTCAGGAAAAAATACTACTACTTTATATAATACTTATTTAAATTGCAAGAATTAATATATACAGATGCATCTTTTGAAGTATTATTAAAAGAATAGAATATCAAATTCGAACAATGATATATTTTAAACAAAAATTTGATGTGTATGCAATATGTATTTGACAGAAATAGTGTTCAATCTGATGGATTACACCAGTCAATAGAATCGCAGCCACAGGCATTTGTACATTTCATATTGTTTTTGAAGCAGGTGCATATCTAGCAGTGTTGCACTTCATTTTGCAAGAGCAGGTCACAAGTTCGAGGCAGGACAATGGTACAGGAGGTAGCCTGGTCCATTGAGGTTTCAGACAACCTGACTCCTTCTTTCCAGGTTCTCCTTGGCAAACACTGGAGGAGAGATGAATTCAACAAATAAAGCAGAACTGATCAGTGTTTTGATGAACAAAATTGAAACTGCTTCAAAATTCCAGAATCTGACATGAAGACTTGTTTTCTTATTGATGGTCATGCACTCATCCAAGCTATGGGAAAGCCTCATGGATGACAGACATTTGGAGACTATGCTGCTGCTTTTATTCGTTCAGTGACAACGTTATTTTGGAGATAACACGACATGAGTTGACATTGTGTTTGATCGCTATCTGGGTGGGATTCAATCAAATCTGGTACCAGAGCAAAACAAGTGAACAAGAAGAAGCCTATTCGAAAGCTGAAAGATGGACCAGATGTTCCACTGCCTCAGGTTTGGAACCAATTTGTTGCTATGGATGAAAACAAGGCAGACCTGGCACATTTCCTCTCTGAAATGATCATCCAGAAAAGATCTTCCAGAAGAATACGAGAATGGTAACTGGAGGTGGATTCATGGACCACACTGGGCGAAATCAACCAGGAGATCCAAAGATGACCTCAAACTTAATGGGAATCATGAAGAAGCAGACACAAGGTTGATCTTCATGCATCTGAAACAGTGGATTTGGGCTATCAATGAATTCTTGTGAAGTGCAAGATACTGATGTCATGCTTCTCTTTTGCACTTCACCGCCCCGAAAGCAAGTGAAGTCTGGATGATCTCTGGGACTGCAAAGAAGCAGAAGTGCATTCCCATTCATCAAGGAGCAAAAAAAGTTCCTCATGCAGTGAAGAATAACCTCTTTAGTTTCCACGCACTCACAGGTTGCGACACAACCTCTTCATTCAGTAGATATGGAAAAAAGACCTGCTGGAATTTTTTTGAAAAACCCACAACTGGTGGAAGGGATTGGCCGTGATGGTGAGCTTGGACCGGTTGAACAGTTTGTTTGCAACCTCTATGGAAGTCCAGGGCTGCAAACAATTGATAGTGCAAGATTGAACATGTTCAGCAAAGCCAAGACAGGACTAGAACTGCTTCCTCCAACACGTGATACTTTGGAGCTTCATGTGCAACGTGCATAACTACCAGTATTGGCTTCAGGCAGAGATGGAAACTATTGTTGTGACATTGCCAGATGCTTGGAAGAAGGAGTCAGGTTGTCTGAAACCTCAATGGACCAGGCTACCTCCTGTACCATTGTCCTGCCTCGAACTTGTGACCTGCTCTTGCAAAACAAAGTGCAACACTGCTAGATGCACCTGCTTCAAAAACAATATGAAATGTACAAATGCCTGTGGCTGCGATTCTATTGACTGTTGTAATCCATCAGATTGAACACTATTTCTGTCAAATACATATGTTCACAACTCTAAAAAATATAACATTTGTTCTAATTTGATATTCTAATGCCATTTGTTTTTAATAATACTTCAAAAGATGCATCTGTATATATTAATTCTTGGCAATTTAAATAAATATTATATAAAAGTAGTATATTTTTTCCTGACTACTTTTCGGATTATACTAGGGTGGACTACATATTATTATACTCGGGTGGACTCATATTTTATACTAGGTGGACTACATATTATTATACTAGGGTGGACTTGACCGACATGACCTACTTCTGAGATCAATATCTGACCTAAAAATAGTACCAAAGTTTGTCTCTTCCATACCTTTCTTTTGATATTGTTACGGCTGTGGAAATTCGCATTACACCATAAAGGTCCCGCAGGTGAGATATCTCTAAGTACATGTGTAGTTAGCCCAAACCCATTTTATAGAGGGAATTTATGTGATCCATCGGGCTGCGACACTTTGAGTTAGCCATTTTTTCTGTTCTATCTTTATTTTGATCCAACCACGTCTCAACCGCCATCACAACAACAACAACGCCAACAGCCACGACCTTTACCTTCACAATCGCTCCCACATCATCGCATCACCACCATTCCCAAACGGCACCATAACCATCAAACCACCACCGAAAACCCTCCAATTCATCTCTCTCCTTCTACGGCCATTCCCGCACCACCTTGAACACTGAGCGTCGGCGTGTCTCGGGCCCGTTCGGCGATTGGTGCCGAACGCACCGAGCCGCGAGCGCAAATAGCGGCCTTTCCGAGGGAAAAATCGGATCAAGAACGCTACACGCCCACTTTGCTCCGTCCAATTAGCAAGCGCGGGGCGGCTTGGCCCCGCCTCCAGGCGCGTCTGTGTGAAATCGATATATGCAAATTCTAGGATCAGGGGAGGTTCACGCCCACTTTTCCTCGTCCAATTGGCGAGCGTGGCTCCGCCCCCGAGGTCATCCTGATCCGATATTTGCATATTAGCTGCTCCTACCGGCCTATAGAAGGCGAGCGCAAGGCGAATGAAGTAAGTGGAGTCGGGTGGCGAAGTCATCGGTGTGTCAAAGAGTTGGGTTCTGGAGTCGGCTGAGAAGAGTTGCGGGAAGAGGCAAAGGAGCTCGGGTCCGAGGCGAGAAGGACGGCGGTCGGCGACGAGGTCGCGATGTGGGATCGCTCGTCGCGGGACCCAAGCCAGCCAGCCATTCTCCTCCCCCAGGGCATCAACAATTCCCCCTTTCCCCCCGCTGAGATAGTGCAAAAAGGGGGCCCTGTTCCCACCCACTCCAAACGTCGTGCCAACCAAACCCGCCAAGGAGCACGGAGTCGGGGCACAGCCGCGCGGCCACATCTGCGGCTCGTCCGCCAACGCGTCACGAGGACGCGGGTAGGACCCCCCGGTCTCGCGGGCCTGGCCGCTCCTCTAGGTCCCGCGCACATTTGGCCTACAGGCCTGTCTGCCTCCTTGCCTTTGAGGGTGGCTTCTTTCCTTTGCTTTGTGTAAATGTGTGTTGGCGCCGTCTGTAAAGTAGAACTGTATAAGTGTTGCCGTGTGTGCGCGTAGTCGGTAGTAACTCTGCGTCGTTGTTGCTTTTGTTTTGGTTGCTATATGTGCATTTTGACTGTATGGCTGTATATGTGTGCTTTCCATGTGTCGCGTAATAAATGTGCATTGTGTGAACTGTTTCCCGTTTCACTTCGTCTTTTCTTTATTGACCCTCCATCCCGCTTCACGTAAAGGTTCGTAGTGGGTGCAAAACGCCCGGTAAATAATCTGAACCGTCGAGGTCGACTATAACCCGCTCGTTATCCCGATAGTACGGAACGGGCCGCCCAAGCGGCTCGTGTCCGGAGTCGACCTGCGGCGAGGTACGATCGCCCGGTTTACCATCCGCGTGGGTACTTAGGTAGGTCGAGTTTGGCGAACAACCCTATCCTACGCGGGTGGCCGATTGGCACGATTGTGGTGAGGTCGAAAGGCCCACCGTGACTGGCTCGGGCGATAGTTCCCGGAGGGTCACGACTGAATTGTCCGTCCGGTGGGCGACGTGCCGCGATCCGAGTTACGTGGCCATCCGCACGCCGCCAGGTGGGCGCGAATTCGCAACAATATATTACATGACTATATTTGGATGACTTTGAAATTTGACCTTTTTGGGGGAACAAAATGACCTTCAAATGACCTTTAAGGTCAAAAAATTTCGTGGCATCCACCCTAGTATTTCTGTCTGACCTATGACTGATTGATTTAGCATGGGTGCCGGCTATTAACATTCCATGCAGGTAAAAGTCACAATTTTGGTCCTTGGCTGGTCTACTAATATATTGAGTGTCATGGAATATGGCTCCCCACTGTGGACTGATTATGTTTTCCAACTTAGTTGCCACACATGAGGCCCTGTTTTATCAGAAACTCGTGCCAGCAAAGTGAGTCCTGGGGTCTGCTTCATGCACACCGTAGGCAAGTTGGTAACCTTTCAGTTTTTTTTACTGGTAATATTCTGGTCTTGCTCCTCCTGCTCTCTCACCTCTCTGCCCAGTCCTTGCCCCTCCAGGTCAATATGCCTTCTTCCAGAAACCCTTCCCTTATTACCATCCCCAAATCTAAGTTAAACAGTCACCTCTACTCTTTCATACCCCTCTTTCTCACTTGTTGCTGGAGTGATAGCAGTCTTCTGGAATCCACTATCACAAACTTTTGTCTCTGGATTTTAAGTCTGTTGCCCACCCACCACCACCATCACCTCACGATCTTTCCCATTCCCACTAATGAGCTTCACCACACCGGTTGAGACTCTGTTCTCAACTTTCTCCTAAAATTACCCCTCGTGCTGTGGTGCATCAATTTGTTGTTCTCCCTTTGTTCAATTTTCTCTGTAGATTCATTGCCCAGATAGTTACCACCTCCATGAGCTAGATAAATGGATGGAATCAACAGAACATTGATAAAAGTACAATGCACTTGGTGGGAAACGAGGAGAAGCTAATGTTTCGAGCATTATCCCTTCGTCACTCACAGCGTCAACTTCTCCTTGCTTCCCACGGCGATTAGCGAACTTCAATCAACATTCTATTGATTCTATATATTGTTCTACACATCTGCAGACACAGAACAACACCAGCTTTCACAATGAACACTGGTTCTCCATTCAACCAAGAGCTATATTGAAGAAAAAAAACTCAATTCAGAGGAGCACACAGCTTTCTTCCATCGATCCAGAATACATTATCTGTATTTACAGCATCATTGTAAATGACCTCTCATTTCTTCTTTCAGCTTCTTTTGAATATTTACCTCCACCACCGAAGGTGAAGGATGTTTTCACCCCTTTCTGTCTGTTTGTCTGTGTACAGGATATCTCAAAAAGTTGTGGACGGATCCGGATGAAATTTTGTGGACAGGTTCGGTGTGTGACAAGGACAAACTGATTAGGTTTTGGTGAAGATCCGGATCCGGATCCAACTACGAGAATTTTTAATGTAATTCTTCACCATTGAGAGATAGGGCCAAAAATGATATATAGCATGATATCTCAAAAAGCTGTGGACGGATTCAGACAAAACTTGGACAGATTGGGTGTGTGGCAAAGAAAAATTCATCGAAGTTGGTGAAGATCCGGATTTGGATATGGGAATTATTTAACTTTCAAAGTGATTCTTCACCATTGAGAGATAGGGCCAAAAATGATATAAAGCACGATATTTCAAAAATGTATTTGGTCTGACATGTTCTCGTGGATCAGGCATTACGTGGCGGAGATACGCACTCTACCGAGCGCCCATCTAGTTTATGTAGTTTTAAGAATATATAAAATATTTGTGTGAGGATAATTAAATGTTGATTTGGACTTTTTCTTTTGTAAAATGAAAACGTACACGGAGGTTGGTGAAACGCAATCCGTCTCCAAGGCATTCCCCTTCTACATATGCACACTTGTTCCATTAATGCAGAAGCACTCTCATGTCAATCTGGATGGAAATATTTGAGATAAGTACACAGCCATTCCAGGACATGCACTTTCACGTCTCAATTATTCAGAGATTCCATGTCACACGGATGTAGTCTGTATGGTTAAAATCACAAGATAAAGGTTTGGAGTGTATAGCAAATCATTTCGAATTTTCCAACCCATCTCAAATAGTGTAGTAGTAGTCATCATATTTGGCATGTGATGGCAAGCATTTTTGTGCAGTAAAGTCATGCCCTGAGACAGCACACCTGTGCAGAGACTGCATATTGCTTGGCTCGCTCGCTTCCTTGTATAACCAGACACTAATGCGATGCAAAATCAGTTACATGAAGAAAATTTCACCTGAGTCAAACTGTGGGTCCCAAAACACTTGCCACAAGCTTTCGAGCTGTTGAGGAAACCTAAAAAAAAAAAAAATTTAAGGTTTTTTTTTTTTAGGTCGTGTGAACCAAAAATGACTCCATCCTGTGCCAATTTGCTTTGATTCTGGTATAAAATAAGGTCTCATCAGATGTCACAATCTTCAAGAAATCATCTTCTTGCCTCTGGTAGCATTTCAGGAGCTCTGTTGCAATGGCCATACAAGTTGCATTTTGATCAAACATGAGGTCCTTTGGCATTTCCGAAACTGTGACTAACCTTGTTGAATTTCAAGTGAGAATGAATGTATCCACAACTTCAACACAGCCAACTAATTATTCTGTAATTGCACATATAAAATAGAAATTCTACAAAATGAGTTGTTCAACACATTCAATGTTTGCTGGAGTGACAGCAGTTGTTTGCAAGGGAGAATGCTCAAAAAAACTCACCAATTCACCTCCTTTGGAGAAAGACCTGCCCCTTAATCACCTTTACCACTTCCATGGAACAGTCAAGCTGCACAGGCGCCTGGGGGACCGACCATTCTCCCAATATAGACCCTTCCACTTATTGAAGTTGCAAAGTGCGAATTACGTTCCCCACCGCAGCTTCGCTTATAGACACACAAGTGGAAATTCAATTTAAAATATCAGATTCATTCATGCAAAATTCAACGAATAAGAAACAAAAGAGTAATATTAATACGAATAACTGTTGATATGAAAGCACCCCTAATTAGCCCCAAATGTTAACACCATATCAGTGGTGAAAGAAAAATAATTGTTTGAGTCCTGCAATAAAGCTTCCTTTAAAGAAAATGCTTCAGATTTGACAAAGATAGACATGGGAGTCACATGTTTCAGTGTGGCAGAGTAACAAAGCCTTAAAATCATACTGTTGTGGGAATGATTCTTAAGGGTAAATAAATGCTCAGTATAGTACAGCTATCTCCTTAATATTTGTTTAGAATAAGCATAATGTAATTAATTGTGAGGTTAGATATGTGTCGCTATAACGTGAAGACAGACGTTCATTCTCCCTGCTAACCCGGTGTGTTTCTACTCCCCAACGGACCTTTGGCTATGTGTTTTTATGTTCTTTTCCTCTATCTGTTTAAATGTTTCTTTTAAAGCACACACAAAAACCTTGAAGTGCGAGGCCACGGGAGAATGCACAGGTGTCTGAAACTGCGATGTCGAAACTGCAGTGAAATCACCAGCAGTTAGAATCACCACAGGAGGTGTGTGGGGGGGGGGAAACCAAAAAACCAAAAAACCAAAACGGTTACGCATGCAGCAATGCGACTCGAAGTGAAAAGCCGTTAGTGCCCGGATGAGCCGCAAAGAGAGTCGTGAGTTATCGTATCGCTGCATTGCTGTATGTAACGTCCGTACTTATTTAATTTGGGGATGCTAAGGAAAGTCATTAATTGTTACATTTAATTAATATTATGTATTGTGCTTACGGAAGACATTAGGGATTAATAAATATTTCTCAGAACGTTACTCCTGTCGTAAGTTGGTTTCACCCTTTAAACAACACAAAGGGCACATCAGTGCCTTTATTTATTTTCTGCCATTGACACCCTCCGGGTTACCGGTGCACTTCCTACGGTGCCCTGAGGTCGACACGTAACAGCATACATATAATCGAGAAAAAGGTAAGGGGTGATTTTATTGTTTATTTATTACATCCACATTAGCATCGTTTTTGCGTCATGTAATCCTTCCCCCGAACATTTCCTTGTTATTAAATATACCTGGTCTCGGAGTGGTTTCCGCTTGTTCTGGCTGTCTCGTTTGGTGGTTTAGGGTGGTTGCAGGTTGAAGTTTGGAAAGCCGGTTCAAACCGGCCTCAGATCGCGTTTGTGGCCAATGGTTGCTTAGCCGAATTAGTTAGGTCACGGGCGTCTATCAGCACTCCCTCAGGTTAATTCCCCAGTACCAACTAGTGTAATGTGGATAATAGGCCCAGGAAGTTGCTTGGGGTTGTGGATTTAGCTGGTGGTTGCGGTCATTCTGACATGGCCTGTGGGACTCCAACCGAGTAACTGGAACAGACCTGCAGCTGTCACAATACTTTCTTCTCTTGCATGGAATAATAGCCTTTATGCTGTTGAATGCAGTAATTGTGAAAATATTCCAACAGTCAACAGGTACAGACCTTCTGTAGTACATGAGCAAAAGGTGCAGTGGAAGCGCCGACCACCATCAATGAACTGCATGAAGGGGCACATGTAGGCCTTGCAGCGGTTGCATCGCACAGGGCCCATGTCACCGTGATTTACGACAGATGGTGGAGCCTGAAGAATAAATGGCATAATGTTACAGCATTAAGTGACCATCTTGTATTATATATATATATATATATATTGTTGCGGGTCGGGTATCGGCGATGAGCACGACCGCTAGATGGAGCAGCAGAGTCGACTCCACCGATCACCCGGAATGTATAGGTCGTCACTCCGGAGACGACAGGTCCCTTATGGACGAAGTTTGCCAATAGGTCGACCACGTGGGGTAGGGTCGATTGCCAATTTCAATTTACCTAAATACCCACGTCGTCAAACTACCGGGGAAATTCACCTCGATGATTGGCTCGTACGGAACGAGCCGCTAGCGTACTCGAACCGTGTGCGACCCGAGCGGATGGCCACCAAGCTTCCGTCGGCCCAAATGTCCCTTTACAGCGGCAACAGCCTGGTTACTTCTCCAACACGCACCGTGTTAAACCAATAAAAGAAACACAAAATGAACCGATACATTTAACACATGGGTTTATATGAAATGGGGCAGGGGAGCACGTAAGAAGCAGAGTTATCCGACTATAGAGAATGCAAAGCAAATAATGTACAGCAAGGCACTTAACAATTGCTACTTAATAGACTGGCGCCACAAACACACACACGCACACACAAAAGAAACGGACCCAAAGTGGTCTTTATTGCGGCCTCCAGCTCGGAGGGAAAGCGAGCTG
>CM068954.1:150880313-150904148 GCA_035128595.1 Eptatretus atami
CGCTGCGACGCGCCCAGAGCCAGCGATGAGACGCAAGCCAGAAGACCACCAGCGACACGAGTCCAGGAGCGGTGGCACGGGTCCAAAATGACCAGGCGACCACAAGAAGAAGGAGACGAAGAAGACGACGACGACCAAGACTCCTTTCACACCGCCTGTCCCGTCTATTTCTACTCGCCTCGTTGGGGCGGGGGGAACGCGTCTCACCCCTCCGCGCACCTCATTCGCCGGGAAACTCCATTTCTCTCCATGGATTGGTCGGGGGGCGCTGTCGGCATCTTGATTCCCCGCCCCCCGAAGAGGCTGTGCTTCTCTTGGAGCTCGCTCTGTGCCCTTTGACCGACTTACGGCCACCCTGTCCCTGATCTGCCGAGGATTCGCGAGAGAGACGTCAGGCCTTCGTGAACAACGCCCACGTACGTGCAGACACGCACGTGCTTGCTCGCGAGCTCTGGGAGAATGCCGCTAGCAGAGCGTTGTTGCTGAAAATGGTGTTGACGTAAAAATCCTAACTATAAAAATAACCCACAGCGCATGAACATTTAATTCCCATTAGACTAGGGACGGGGAGCTATCTATCCACATTTACTTATTGAAAATACTGAGCTCGGAACCTGAATGTCTGTGTGCACAAGGCTTCCAGATTCGTAACAATATATATATATATATATATATATATATATATATACAAGTAATCCCCGTTTCTCGCGGGGTTACGTTCCAAACCTCCCCGCGCTAAGTGAAATCCGCGATGAATGGACGCCTCCCAAAAAATCGACTCATCTGGTCTGGTCGGTTTGGGAGTGATTGGGTTTGAGGTGCCTGAGATCGACTAGTCTGGTCTGGTCGGTTTGGCAGTGATTGGGTTTGAGGTGCCGGAGATCGACTAGTCTGGTCTGTTCGTTTGGCAGTGATTGGGTTTGAGGTGCCGGAGATCGACTAGTCTGGTCTGGTCGGTTTTGAGGTGCTGGGTATGAGCAGTGCTCGTCCAACGGCGGCAAACTTTTCCTTCCGAAGCATATATCGAGCACCTTTACTTAACCTTCTCCTGGAGTGTCCAGGACTTCCTCTGGCGCTTCGGTTCCTTGCCAGAAGCTTTAGAAGGTGCAGGGCGTTTGGGCGGCATCGTGGGGCTTGGAGAAAAAACGTAGAAATATTCGAAGTTCACAAGCGAAACTTTGTCTCGTGCGTTGTGTGACTGGTCAAGCACCACGCGTTATAATTTATTGCTTAAATAATTTATATTTTATCTATTATTACGCGATGTACCGGGGGAATCCGCAGAAAAAATTAGTTAGTTCCAAGGGAAAACCCGCGATGAACCGGGGGCACGATAGGTGAACCGCGATGAAGCGGGGGTTGACTTATATTATATATATATATATATATATATATATATATATATATATATTATATATATATATATATATATATATATATTATATACTGAAACGCAAAAGAAACTTAGCACTTGTTTGAAATGTAATAAAATTGTAACAGTTCAAATAAAACAAACAAACAATTGCAATTGAAACATTGGCATTTTATTGATGGCATACAAGATACACCATCTCATAAGTTTGTTCTACAGTACTTACAGAACAGCACAGGGTGCAATGTCAGTCCCCTTTCAATAGCGTGTGTGGCCCACATTGTTTGGGATACAGGCAGTGCATCGTCGGCGCATACTGCCTACCAGTCTTTGGATGGATTGCTGCTGGATTCTGTCCCACTCAGTCCTCAATGTCTGAAGCCATCTGACTTAGGACCATCTGCCTGTCCTGCTTGCAGTGGTGACCTGATCGAGGTCTGTCATCTGCAGAGTTGTGGAGGGTGTCTCTGTCCACAGGGCCGATATCGTCTGGTGTGAACAGCCAAGGCGACGTGCCACCTCACGGTAGCTCAATCCGCCTTGCAGTATGCCCAAGGCACACTGCCGCTGATTCCTTGACAATCGTGGCATGTTGATTGAAATGCCCATTTTGCACTGGCCTTTTTAAAGCCAATATCAAGACATCACGTGCAGCTCATTAAAATCATCCCATACCCTTGGCTAATCACTGACAGTCAAAACGGCTGTTCAACAGCTGTGCTATGAAGTGACCATTGAAGGTTAAAGTGACCATCCGTGACCGTTTTGTCTGACAGTGAGGACACTATTGTCCACAAATAAGTTCACACATTTACTACCGCAGTGTTATTGTTGATATTTGAAGGTTTAAAAGGTGGTAAGTTTCTTTTGCGTTTCAGTATACTTATATTTTATGGGCAAATACCATCTTGTATTAATTTGCCCATTGTCGACTCAGTCGCATATCCTTGTAATTGTCTATCATTGTCCTACACTTAATACATGTACAAGCTCCTCCATGAGACTTGAGGTTTAAAAAAATAAAAACAAATCAACTAATGAATAGTCGGTCAATCAGTCAAAAGTAAACGTCATTGCACATAAATGTCGAGGAGGAAGGAGGTGGGAGAAGCTCGGGCATTCAGCAGTAATAAACAAGTGAATGAATGGATGATTGAATAAAATCATGAATAACTGAATGACTGAAAAAAGGCAACCTTCACATTCATTAATTATCAAGCGTCATGCTCAAAACTAAAGCTCACAGCTATGGGGTCAAAGGTACACAGATTAATCATTTTGACCTTCAACAACTGAAGTCCAACATGAATGCAATGGCTATCACAAACAAAACAAGAAAAAGAGCAATCAGAGATTGCAGACCCTCGCCAGGACTTCTTTTGAGTGGTATATTTTTATAGGTTATAGGGTAAATCCAATATGGCTGCCAAACCATGTGACCTTTGATATCATACGTGTGACTCTTTTGTTCCTCATGGACATGCGGTCATAGGTGAAAAGTTTCGCCTCGATCTGTTCAGCCACTTCAGAGAAGATTTTTTTTTTTTTTTTAAACAATAAGGCTGCCAAATCATGTGACTGATGAAATCATTAATTTTTTTTTCTGTGGACCATTTTATCCCGAGATGACTCTCAAAATTTTTCATACTGATTGGATGTGGCGTTCTACATATGCAGTGTGACATCATAATGAGGGCACAATGACGTCATAAAAACAAAATCACACTCATTCCCCATGAGGAGTACTTGCTATGTGCCAAGTTTCATTTTTAGCTCGCCTGTTCGAAGAACAGAGAGCTATAGCGATACCCCGGCATGAGCGTCAGCGTGAAAATGTTAATATAAAGTTTTTGGTGCAAGTTATTTTCCTTGGTGCGGTTTCAGAGATACAGAGTTCCAAAGTTTTTCTGTTTTTCCAATTATGGCTGCCACAGCACATGACCTATGACATCAAAATTATCATTGAAACATTCCACATGAGTAGTCGCACCAATGGTGAAAATTTCGTCTTAATCCGACAAGCGGTTACGGAGAAAACACAAAAGTTCTGTGCGGACAAACAAAAAGACAAACAAAAACAGACAGACAGACAAACAAGCGGACACAAATGCAATACCCTCTCCTCTGGCGAGGGTAAATATGCAAGAAGGGGGAAGGAAAGGAAAATAAAATAAAAGGGAAACATTAAGGGAGGGTGGGGTGGGGGTGGGGGGGGGGCAGTTACGGCAATTATTCTTTATAAAGAGAAAAAAAAAAAATAGTTTCAATCCATAGCATTGGAAGTGAAAACTATTTTAGCCACAACAGAATTAGCCTTTGGAAACAACGGGAGGGGTTGCAACCATAATTTCTAGCCACAGGGATGTGTGACAGAGTCAGGTGTGTGATTGCAGCACCCTGGTGAACAGGCCGAAAGGGTGAGCATGGAATTTTTTCAAGCAACAGCTGGCTTTCCAATTTGGTCTTGCTGGGCCACTGGTAATATGATGCACGGAGCGTGTCGCCGCAGAGGAACGATACGAGGTGAAGATTGTGGAAGTCTTTAGAGTAGAGTGCCACGACGATTCGGTCACTTTTAAACAGGTGCAATGCACACACACCCTGCCTGCTACCTTGAATGGAATCTACCGTAATCAAATTTAACTTTCTTTCTATGCAATGTCATTTCAATGAGTACAAATTCACAAGTCTTAAAGGACGGTCAAAATTATACAGGGCTCAACATCAACTTGTTATTTTTCCCCAGTCTGTCGATGAGACAAGTAGGTTTTACATTTTACCTGTTCCGTCAACCATTGCACGTGTCCAACTATTCCTACTGAGACAATGTTGGGGGCGATACAATTATGTCTCTTTGAAATTTTTGCCAGCGTGCAGGGTTGGTAGGGTCTAAGAAGATCCTCTTAGATCGTTGCTAATAACTGTGACCTTACACAAGAACAACTACGTTTGAGGCCAAGATGGTCAAGTTTATCAAACTTCCAGGTGGTAAAAATGACCCGTCGTTTGGACAGGTTTATCAAGGTTTGAAACTTGTCTACGGACGAGATCGTCTGGTCCGGACGGTCGAACAACCGTTAATGTCGAGCCCTTTAACATCTGTCTAGAGATGAGTAACCAATCGATACATATATTTACACAGGGTGCCTCAATAAAATGTATGGAATTTTAATATTTCAGAAATAATTGAATGAGAGGGGAGAGAGGGGAGAGAGGGGAGAGAGGGAGAGAGGGGGGAGAGAGGGGGAGAGAGGAGGGGAGAGAGAGGGGAGAGAGAGAGAGATGGGCGATGTTGAGTATTACTAATACCTAACATATGGTGTGAGTGTGTAATTGGAATAATTGCACATCGTCATGCAACTGTTGCCCACAGAGCAAAGCAGAACAACAACACAGCATAATTTTTGATATGGAAAGTCGACGTACATTTTAATGTATTAAAGAGAGAGCTTAAAGCTGCAAACGACTGAATGAAGCAATTTGGCCAGGATGATTGAAGACAAGCTGATACCCATCCTACCAAACTGTAACACCTTTTGAATCTGCATGCAGGGCTCAAATCTTGGTCCAAGCTGTAAAATTACCTGTCAACTCACCCCACCCACTTGCAGTTACATCAATACCCTTGTTTAGAAATACCATTAACACCAAAGTTACATCAATACCCGTGAACACCAAATTCCTGCAAAAACAGAAGTGACGACAAATGACAGCATGACGCAATTAGGCCAGGTTTATTGAAGACTCAAGCTTATACCTATCCCACCAACCTGTAACCCCCTTGAGTCTGTGTGCAGGCCTCATATCTTGGTCCATGCTGTAACACTACCCGTCAACTCATGCCATTCGCTTGCAGTTACGTCAATACCCGTGTTTGGAAACAGCCTGGCACCAAGCAAACACACTAACTCGGGCCCCCCTGGGGACAGACCTTTTAACACCCCAAGCAAGCAGCACTTATCACAATACCTCCAGGCCTAAATTAATACAACACCATGCAAGAGGAATGCACGCCAAGAACAACAACTTTCGGGCCAAGATCCAAGGTGAACACATGCCATAATCAACAACAACAACAACAACAACAACAACACGTCAAGACATTTGCAACCCACTCCCAGGCTCCTAACCTGACACTCCAAAGTCAAAATGAAAATTAAGAGAACCTAAAAGTGCAAGAGAAGAAAAGTCAGCTAGTTCCACAACGCAAAGAAGGGTAAGAAAACACCAAAGACGTGCGTAAAGAAGTGACAACAAACATTTTTAGGGCGAAATAGGTACCCTTCACCTGTTACATACATGCAAGAGGAAAGGGCCACGGGAGAGGCTCATGTATGAATTGCAACTGATGACATCTTTTCTCGAGCTACAATTGTTCTTTTTAAGTCCTTCAATTGGATTTTGATGGTATCAGCAAGCCCATTCAAAGGAAACGATTCTTTGCGTACTCGTATGTGAGCCATGGAGGTGAGGGATTGGATTTGGATGTGCATATCAGAGTTTCATCGCCACGTTTATGCAAAGTGATAAGAAACAACAGTAGTTGTTGTTGTTATCGTGGCCTTGCCAAAATAAAATATTGTGTCAGAGTACTTGCCAGATCAATTAGTCCATTAAACGGACGATATAATTATGAAGCAAAAAAAGGCAAAGATTAAAGTCCAACGTACCTGTGCTGTGGATACACCCCAGCAACCAACATTCATAGAGACGACAGGTAATGCCAATTCATTAATCATATATATATATATATATGTATATCATCCCAAGAAAGGGGTTTTGACCAGGCTACCAGCACACAATAACCAACTTGTGTTAAAATGTGCTACTGCATTGGATCTCCAATGTTGGATAATCTAAATGCAGAGGAGGCAACTGCCTTCACAGTTCACCGCCTCATCCAAAGGATGGCATGTTCCATAATGCAGAAACATCACCCCCACCCTGCCCCTTCACAGTGCAACAGAGTGGCAGCTTTTAGTCAATTCCAACGGTATTAGACTTAAACCCAAACTCGAGAGCACAATGGCAAGCATACCATCAACTATCCCTACCAATAGGAATGGAGTGCAAAGACACACGGATGAAAGATCAACACACGGGATTACACTCATCCAGAATGTTAAAGGCTTGTTTGTGATGTGTCCGTGCATGTTTGTCTGCCCTTACCCTTTTATCCTCAGTCAATCTATAACACTGTTGCTCTTTGGCATTCAAGTCTTTCATTGAGCACATTTAGGTTCTCTTAAAAGCAGTCAAACAATTTGGGTGAAGATTACACGACAATATATTTATTATTCATACTTTTGGAAAAAATGGAAATAGGATGGAATGAAGGGAGGCATCGAGAGTATCCCAGTTGAGCGAAACATAAGTATTTTAGACAAATTTTCACCAAATCTTCAGGTAATTAATTTCAATACATGTCAGGCACATTTTAATACAGCCATGTACAGTGCACTGGTTAGCCATTTTAATAATAGACCCCTCTCTGAAAATTTTTTATCACAGTTCGATCACAGTTCATCTCAATTCAACGCTTCAATAAAATAAATAAACAAACAAATAAATAACAAACAATACGATCTTTTGGCAATTAATCCACAATTCGTCACAGAGGTGAAACAGGAGTTGTGGTGCTGGTACAGGAGTTGTGGTGCTGGTACAGGACTACACCACTGTGTATTGGTCAAATCAGGGTCTTATGCACAAAACATCGACACACTTTTATTACTTCCACCACCTGAGGAGGATGGAGGTTAGGTTTTCATCCCATCTGTCTGTGAGCAGGATGTCGCAAAAAGTTGTGGACGGATTCGGTGGACAAGTTAGGTATGTGACAAGGACAAATTCATTAGATTTTGCTGAAGATCCGGATCCAGATCCGAGAATGTTTTAAGCGATTCTTCGTAATTGAGAAATGAATGGGGCCAAAAACTATATATATCACAATATTTCCAAAATTGTGAATGGATTATGACAAACCTTGGTGAATGAGTTAGTTAGGTGACAAGAACAAGCTAATTAGAATTTGGTTCAGGTCCGGATGCAGATCCGGCCTATCAGTGGGATGCAACACGTAAACTGTTCAGCCTGGCGGCGATATGTGCTCTACCAAGTGTCGTCTTGTATCGCAAGTGTAATCACAGAAAGAAAATCCGAAAAAAAATCGAATTTTGCACCTGTTGCTGACTCTGATCAGGGAGATTAATATTACAGCATCATTTTACTCGAGACAACAAAATTTTAACAACCTGTTGCACAGCTGCCTATAATTAATTACAGCGAGCAAATGGAGCTGTTGTAGATCATGAACGACAGACAAATGGAACAGCTTTTTTATTTTTTTTAAGTTAAAAATAATCTTTATCAGTGTTATAACTTGAAAACGGATTAACGGATTTCAATAAATCCGACGACGGTGGATTCAGCGAACTCCCACGAAGGTTTGTGATGAAATTTTTAGGTCCTCGTGGAGGATCTCTAAGTCTTACTCACGTTGTTGTTCTTCATCTTCTTCTTGTGGACTTTTTTGTTTCACAGCCTACAGTTTTCATCGAAACTTCCTGAAACTTGGCATATATATGTAAAAATACCCTGCGCAGACAAGTAACCATCTCCGATTTTGAAAATTCCTCCTAGAAAAAAAAAGTTATGACGTCAAAATATCTCCGCTAATGGAAATCGCCTAAAAGATTATCTCCGAAACTAGGCAAGCTTTTTGAATTGTTTGCGGGAATCGAACAGGGCATTAGCAGAGATGAATTACCGCACATAGGATACATCACTATGACGTCATATCAATTTTTATGACGTCATTCCTATTTTTTGACATTTTTTGTTTCACAACCCAGAGTTTTCATCGGATCTTCGTGAAACTTGCCATGTATATGCAGAAAGCCCACGCGCAGGCAGTAACCATCTCCGATTTTGGAAATTCTTCCTAGAAAAAAAGTTGACGTCATAATATCGCCGCTAATGAAAATCACCTATCCCATTATCTCCGAAACTAGGAAAGCTGTTTGAATTTTGTTTGCGGGAATCAAGCCGGGCATTAGCACAGATAATTTATCGCAAACCTGATACATCACAATGACGTCATATTCGTTTTTATGACGTCATCATTAAGAGGACGAGGATCTTAGCTCATTTGATCTTGTTATTTTTATTTTTAATTTTTTATGGGTACATGGGCACATGTGGTGAAACTGTAAATGCCAACGTGCAAAGCTGGTTCTTCCCGCACTCCCAGGAATCCTTATTCTTCTTGCCCTTTGATTAGCAATCACAGCAAAGATTGGTATTTCCATCAGCAAAGCAATGGGTCTTATATTCTAGTGTAAATAAAAACATGCAGTTATTGGGGCACGACATTGAGCTGTGAAGCCACAGCTTCTCTCAAATCAGAACTACTACACACCAAACAAAGATTATGGGATGTGAGTCGAGCCTCGTTTAAACCAATGTTTTCTGCACAATACCAAAGAGAGTCATACCAACTCCTTTGAGGCTTCCCGGGAAATTGAAATTGAGGCAAAATGAGAAAGTCACCTGGCAAAAAGATCAGGTCCCCAAATCCCCAAGCTGTTTGTATAGCTCAACAAAAAGAAAACAATGCAACAGGACTAACACCCCACAAAGTGTTTTTTTTTTGTATACAGGGTCAAGGCTTGTGGAAAGGAGCCTAGAACATTGATGAATCAGGCCACAACATAACAAAAGGAACAGGTAAGAAGAGAGAGAGAGAGAGAGAGAGAGAGAGAGAGAGAGAGAGAGAGAGAGAGAGAGAGAGAGAGAGAAGAGAGAGAGAGAGAGAAACACTAACAGCAAGGTTGAAGAACAAATAGAGAGAGACTTGGACAAATAACAGGTATGAAGAGGAATGAGGGGGAGGGAAGGATGCACAGGGTGGATGGAATGGATGCAGAAGCAAACTCTCAGAAAGGAAAAAGTGGAAATTTGGAAAGAGGTGGATTTGGGGGTGGGGATAATAAGGGTATAAAAGATCATGATTCTGGATGGGGGATGATTTGAGATGGTGGTGAACAGCAGTCTTGAAGACCTGGAGGGAAGATTAAGATTGAAGAGAATGTGGAAGTTGATTCCACAGGCATGAAAAAAGAAGAACAAATGAGAGTGAAGATGAGCAGTGATCCTGGATTTTGGGAGCTTTCACCACTGTTGCAATAATGCCTCGATGACAACTAATAGTTAAATAAATCTTCAAAGCAAAAATTCATGTCCTCGAAAAAGAAATCTGCACAGAACAACTTTCTCCCAAAATGCACTCAAGCCTCAAAGACCCCCTTCCCACCCCACCCCCAACCTAAAAATAAAGAAATAAAAACACACCTCATTTGAAGGAAGCGATGCCAGAGGCTTTATCACAGCCACCATCGGGACCTGCGACTGCTTTGCCATCTCAGAGGTGCAGGGCAGGTTGTAGGATGTGCAACGGATGAACCGAGGACTTGCGTTGCCTGTACAATTTCAGGAAATTCGTCAAAACACTCCCCTTTCTCATGTCATTGCTGTTAGTCGAGGTTTCAAAACATCCACCAACTTGTGTTATTATTAGGTATTCGAAAGGTTTGCATAATCGCCAACAGCAGTGAAGCTTTGGGCCTGAGCATACATGTTGTGTACAGTGATGGGGAGGAACGGGAGGGTCAAATTTTCCACCATATTTGTGTAAATAAATAAATATACACTCACTGAAAAAAAAAAAAGTCAGAAAGGTATAGCCAGTGTCATGAGAAAACGTTTTTTTTTTTTGTTATAAAGACTTGGGGAAACGACGGTAAACTGACAACATAATCTGATAAAGCCACTCAGATCGAGTCCTTTATTTAGTTTGTTCGTATACTTTACATTATCAACATATTCAAACATACAAGCATAACGATTTCAATGTGCCATGTTGTGTGACATACTTCTATTGGAAATGGCATTTTATGAGCCTGCGTGTCATGACGCATCTTCAAATTCTAAATAACTCCTGAAGATACTCGTGAATGTGGACGGCATTCCACGTTCAGTTTTCAGTAAATAAAGATCATCTCTTATTACCTACCATTCCACAAGATTTGAAGAAAAAAAAATTTAAGAAGAGAAAAACTAAACCGAGAAACATTGGATGGCAATCGAATTGTAACGGGTTGTTGAAAGGATTAAACATAGAAGGTTCGCTCAAAAGCACCTCTTTGCACTTAATAATCATTAAAAATAAAATTGCTTCAATTTTTTTCATACAAGATCTAAGGCTTTAAACGGAGCTACCACTTTCACATCACACACACACACACACACACACACACACACACACACACAGCCGCTGAGCTTGGGGGAAATGCCGTCACTTCCCGGAACACTCTGGGTACCAGTGGCATAACAACAATGGCACCGCTTTTCTCACCGCACCCTGCAGCACAATTCCTCAGGAGGAATTTCCTCCTCCTCATGGATGCCAACCTATGGGGATTGCCGTGCGTGCTCTTAGGCTTTTAAATGCAGAATGTCAAGCAAGGAAGCAGCACGTACCATTTTAAAGTCTTTGGGATGACTCGGCCAGGGTTTGTCTCTGTCTCACCGACTCGGAGGTAAGGTAGACTAAAATCGCAAACGCTAATGTGGATTAAAATGACCATTGACACCATTTGAAAAATGGATTTGGTGGCAGAAGCTATAGCAGATCGGCCCTCCCTAATTTATAGTTACATTTTCAAAATTCCTCATGAGCATCACAACATATGACTATACCCTATATCCCACAATGCCTGTGCAGAAAAAAGGCAACTTTTAATATCATTATCTCAGTTTAAGGCTATTAAATGAATCCCTGTCGCTTTTGTTAAATAAATCCTGAATGCACGTTGCCCGGTAGATTTTAAATAAATCCCAACTAGCTTCCTTAATGAAAGGAGGATTATTAAAACTTTTCCAACATCAATGGATTTACATAGATTGCAGATACGCCAACCCTGAAAAGTGATAAGAAAAGATAACAATGAAAACTAGAACGGCACTCGGAAGAGCGCATACCTCCAGTTTACATTTTGTATCCCACTGATAGGCTGGATCTGCATCCGCACCTTAACCAAAATCTAATCGGTTTGTTCTTGTCACCTACCCAACTCGTTCACCAAGTTTAGTCCGAATTCGTCCACAACTTTTTGAAAAAAAAATAAAAATTTAATTCACGCATCTGGACCTGGATCCGGATCGCCACCAAAATCGAATCGATTCGTTGTCACACACCCAACCTGTCCACCAACTTTAATCTGAATCTGTTTGAGATATCTTGTGCACAGAGACAGACAGACAGACAGACAAACAGGGGTGAAAACAACGTCCATCCACCTTCGGTGGTGGAGGTAACAATGAGCGGCTGCATTCTATGGAAATGCCTGATTAACAAAATCCATCTTAGGCTTTTGGTTTTCTTTTCAAGTGGTATTGTATGTTCCAACAGATGAATGTAGTGAAAAGGTGGATTTTTAAAAGCATCCGGAGCAATATTGTTCCGAATTAGGTGACAGTCTCAGAAAAAAAAGTGTATAGAGCATAGCTTATGTTTAATTAACAAAGTAATACATACCTTGATCATGCACAAGGAAGTCAGTGGTGACCAGAGGAGGCACCTGGCCTCGAACTACTGTCGAATAAGGTTCGGTGGCATGCTGAACTCTATCATCCTCAATGACTTGGATCTGAACACAAAATCCAGCAGGACATCAAGCTCAGCAAAACAGCAATACACCACATAGGAATGCTCATCATTTGGCTCAACCCAAAAGTCAGGAGAGGCATTCCAAGGTGTCAGCTCATCTGAAAATTTACAGAAAAACTATTTCAATTGCTCATCTCCCCTATCTGGCTCAAAATAATAAGAAAAAAGAATGGTGGGAGACCAGTAATAAGCCATACATCTTCCCTTCCTTCAACAAAATCAAGAACAATGTGCAGCAAAGAGCGAAAACAGACCATGAACACCCAGTGAGCAAAATAATCATAAATAAGTAAATAATGAGAGCAAAGTCGATGGCGTTCCATTGTCCCCACACTTCCCACCAAAAGCAAAGTTGAAAGATGGCATAAAGTTCCACCAGGAATGACCCAACATCAAATTTTGAGTTAAATTTTTTTTTCCCCATTTTGACAAGTCAACTTAAGTCCCCACCTCCAGGCAGATGCTTGGCCCATCCCCATCTCTTAGGGATAGGCGACATTCCATGCACCCACCCGAAGGGACCGCCGCAGGTTAACCCGAAGATAACACCATCTGGTGGACGACACCTCAGCACCACCCCGCTACACACCACTTCGTGTGTTTTTGCAGTGAAGCGTTTTATGGTGGCCAGAGTGCAAATCCTGCCACCAATCTCTGAGGAAAGGTAGCCCACTGCAGGACGACATCCGCAGGAACAGTTGGGCACCAGATTATGGATGGCCGTTGGCTCACAAGGAGCTCCTCTGCCCTTTGACAGGTTTTGCTTTTAGCCCTGCTGGGTGTCCATATCCATACACCTTCCTCACCAGGAGAACCTGATGGGGGGATCCAGTTTAGTCGCTGACACTCAACCGTATGTAGTGATATATTTCTTACACAGGAGAGGATCTTTTGATTACAATATCGCCCCCCCCCCCGCCCCCTCCGTTTCTTTTCAAAAAGTATGGGGATAATAAACAAGAGCGAAGTCGATGGCGCACCATTGCAAATCCCTTCACTTTGCACATAAAGCAAAGTTGAAAGATGGCAAATGGTTTCACCAAGAATGACCAAATATCAAATTTAGAATTTTCCTTGTTTTGACCCCTATGATCGCAAGTTCCCACCCACTGGGGCATGAACCCAGGGGTCAAATCCAAAAAATCGTTCCATATCTCATGTGTCTCCCAATGTTGATTGCATATACAAAGCTTCATTATAAAACATTTTTTATGGTTTGAGAAAACTTACCCCAGGGGGAGAGCATACATGGACGTGTAGGTGACCCGAGGATCAGTTATTTCATTAGTATTTGTATAGATAGTCCTTGGTCCCTTGTCAAAGGGCTGTTTGGGGGGGGGTATGCGTTCGCTAGGCTGTATTTTACCAGTGTAATGTCTCCCCACTCCCCCTCTATTAATTTCAACCTTTCTTCTTTTCTCTCATCATTCTGTTCAATCCCTCTGCTACTTTCAATCTCCCCTCCTTTACCCAATCGGCCTGTTTCAACAGTCCACCAATAATCTCCCCTCCATCAAACATCCTTTCAACAGTCCCTCCTTTTCCCCATCGGTCTTGCCTTCGGCTTCACGGCCGTTCAGTCGTCCCTCGGTCCGGCGGAATTCCTCTCCGTGTTCCCTCCATTCGTGCATTGTTTAATTGGGCACGTTCGACCCGTCTGTGGTCGTTAACCCATCGGGTGCTCTCACATGCATGTTCATGATGCTTGGTGCTCATCATGGCTTGCGAGTTACAGTACTTCTCGCAGGCATGGTACAGTGCAGAACAGTGCGAGTGGGTGTTTTGCGTGTGGGCGGGGGGGCTTCCATCACGGCTTTGGGGGTGTAAAGGGCAGGGTGGAGGCTTCGTTGAAAGTTCCCTCAGAAAGGAGTGGTATTTTCCACAAGTGACGTCATGGACCCGCCCCCCTTCCCCCCAAATCAGCTGCAGACCAATGAGAGAGAGAGGGAAAGCTTGTGGGAGGAGGGAAGAGAGCTGATGTGAAGAAGCAGAAAGGCAGAAGTGAACGGGAAAAGCTTGCACGAGCAGGGACGCAAAGAGCTCGTGAGAGAAGTAGAGGCAATAACAGAGCACAACACAATTTGCCCGTCAGGGAGCATTCATGCCTTGAAGGAGGTTGATGATCATGAGAGAAGCAAAATGTAGAAGCGAACAGGGAAAGCTCACACGAGCAGGGCCAAAAAGAGCTCCTGAGCAGACGGCTCAGAGTAGAAAGGCCGAGTGAAGCAGAAAGGCTGAGAGAAGTAGAAAGGCAGAAGCGAACGGGACAAGCGCGCGTGAACAGAAGAATCAAACACTGAGAAGGCTCGTGAGGGAAGGAACAAAAGCATGAGAGGGTAAAGAAAGGAAGGTTTCACGAGCAGTTGGTGTCGAGCTTCTGTGGAAAAACAACACTCCTTTCACGAGCGTCATACTGCCCTCTCGATCCTGTCAGCTACGAAGGACGAGGAGGCTGAACGGTGGCATCTCATCGACGGGGGCCTGAAGCGGAAGTATCTGAGGCAGAGGAGGGAGAGTCGCCTATATAGCTTGCAAAACTGGGGTGCCGGAGAGAACTCGCCAACTGGGTCTGGGCACCTCAGGGACGTGGCTGCGTGTCCCCATCGTGTCACATCGCCACTGCCCATCTTCCCAATCCATTTTCCTCCACATTCTCTTGTATATTTGGGCTGTGTGATGTGAGGGAGAAAGGAAAAGGCTGCTTTTCTTTTCTCCATATGTTAATTTAATTGAATTTTCAAGTCTTACTTGTTTTATTCTTCTCCCCGAATGAATGATGGTCAAGTCTTTTGTGTAAGGCTGAATAAGAATACTTGTTATGTTTATGGATAAATCTGCTCTTATGTGCCTTTTTTTGCTTTCTTGCTTATAAATACTTGCTTTTAAATGATTGCTTGCTTGTGTGTTTGGAACAAATAATTGTTTGTTGTGATTTCTAATCTGTCTCGGTTGTCTTTTCCTTTATTGGACTGACACAGTGCACAAGTATAGTTAGACGAGAAGTTGTATGCCAATAATTTGCTTCGTTAGCCAGTGCACACTCACTGTAACGCTCGGCAGTAATCCGAGTGTGAGCTGAGGACACGTGACCCAAATTAGCCAGCTGTCCACAGGTAAGGTATCACGTGAAGTAGTGTAACCCTGTCCGGATTGGCCGTGCCAATCGGCGTTAATGATTACCTAGCAAGCTGCCGATGTGCGGAGTTATCTGTGCCCGGCGGCCACAGGACCAGGGGCTCGGGAGGGACCCAAGTGCACCCCCTTGTGGCAGGTCTCAAACCCTGGATCCGTGACAATATTTGAAAATGTGCCCGTAATTGTATTTTTCGGTATTTGACCTTTTGACGAGGGATGGCAAAAAATGACACTGCTCTTGCACTTTCTTGCCATGTGTTTATCAGAACTACCAACTTTGGTGAATTTCTGCCATCCGATTAGGACGAGATAGCGTGACAGAATGACAGACAGACAAACAGACAGACACAGTCGATTACAACACCCCCCCCATTTTTTTTTCTTCAAAAAGTGTGGGGATAATCACAGTTGTATGCCTGAGAAAATAAAAGCTTCTCAAACATAATATGTGGACACCAAAATGCTTATGTTGAAAACTCATGCTCTGTACTATACTGAAAACAAAACATACGCATCAAAAATTCACAAGATAGTAAGGTCTTGTATGGTCTCGAGAAGACGCAAAAGCTCGATATCGTTTAAGCAGCCAAAACACCGTGCATTAATCATATTTAGCAATGCAAAAAAATGGGATTCATGAAGCCACGAGCCATGCATTCATCTGTGTTTTAGAAAGGGTGACCGACTATACAAGAAAGTTTCAATGTGCAAAATAAATATAAAATCCTTTCTTGTATCTGGGCATTCCAAAACCTTAACCCCACAAATGAAACAACCAAAAAAAGAAGTACAAGCGTGAAAGGACCAGAACAAAGAGTAGACGTGAGCCACTTGCAGAGGACAAGACAAGCAAAGCAAAGCAAGCAAGAACACTTACGGGACTCGGGATTGCATCTGGGTCTATCCTATGTCTCGTTTTCGGTTGAACAGGAGCTTCCGCAATGCGCTATGGTAGCAGAGCAGCAGAAAATGAAAAAGAGAAAGAAAAAGAAAGAAAGAACAACAACACAACAGTTCACCAATTTAAGCTAACATTTCTCATCACCTAAATACATATTCATCATAGTCCCACATGACATAAGGTGATACTTCTCTGACTCTTTCCAACTGCAGTTCCATACCATTGTAACGTAATCACTGCAGTGTGGAATGGTCCATACTACTCAAGATCGAAGGGTTGCTCCACATAACCAGTCTACTTTCACTCTGTAATTACAAGTTAAAAGCCTCTCTGAGCTTAATCAGTTGTATTTTCGCCAGTGCCTGGAGGTCTTTATGCTGATTTCAAGAAATCTCGGATTGCATATGTAACAAATTTTCTCAATAAAACGTGATATATCATTTTAACCCAGTACTGTGTCATGATCAGACCATGAATGTACTTAATATTTCACCGTCAAGATTATTTTCAATTCAAAGCAAAATTATAGAACAAAACCCACTGGGCTTGGTATGGAATCTGGGTCAAGGCGCCGTGGCTGGCCATGAGGTGGTCCCATGGGAGTACCAGTTCCTTGGGGTCCAGGTCCCATGGGTCCTTGTGAAACAGCATAGGGTTGTTGAAATCCAGGATGAGGGCCAGCATAACCAGCTTGAGGTTGGGCTTGCTGTGGTCCGTAAGTGCCTGCTTAATACAGCGTTTGTAGACAAGATGAGTTCGAACTTTAATGTTTTACAGCTTAGAATGGGAGGGGGTGAGGGTAGTGCCAAAGCAACAATTCATGCTCAAAGCAAAAAATAATTTCAGGCCAAGATTGAATACGAGATATGATGAATCACATTTTCCACAAAAAAATTGTTAAAAAAAAAAAAAACAAGTGTTCTAATTGTAACGAAGTTTCAAAAAATGAAATAAAATGCCCAGGAAGTGCAGCAGAGTGTTCATGAAGACCAAGGCTGACCGTTTAGTTGTGGAGGGAAGCCAGGTTGGGGAGGGAGGCTGCTAGGATGCACGCCTGGCCCTGGCAATTGCTGCAAAGCACTAGGTCCAACCCGAGTTGACAAGGCATGACCGGATGCCATATGAGTTGATGTGGGAGGTACCAAGGAGAGCGGTGGATGCTGAGGTGGCGGCACAGCAGTAGCAGCAGTAGCGGGGTAATTTACTGGGGTCCAGAGCAGGGGACAAGGAAGTCAGGATCATCAAATAAGCATATGATACATAGGTACAAGTGTTGTCATTTGAAAGAAAAAAATCAACAACTATGAACAGCTACTCAAAGGATGATGGAATTCAATTAGCAATTAAACAAATAAAGATCTGGTTACATTTAAACAATGGTCTACATTGTGTAATGACATTGCTACTCTCCTCCAAAATAATCTCCAACACTCAACCTGCTTGGTTTACCCGTGACCTTAAAGGCCCAGTCACACCTTGACGTTTTAGCCAACGTATGCCGATTTTTGAAAAAATTGTCTAAAACGCTGGTACACGTCGAATACGTTATGGGTAAGTTTTGATAACATTGAGAGCACGCTGAAAAACACTGCCATACGTCGTTGCACGCTGGCTTTAAACGTTGTACTTTTCGATTGTCCTCAAAGCTTTCCATGCTTGAAATTTTACGACTTATGCCAGCGTATGACTCACACGTTCCACATAACGCTCACCATAAGTTGGTGGCACGTCACGCGATCGTTGACACACGTTACTTGTAAGTTACTCATAAGTCGAAACACGTCGAGGTAATGTTTAGCGTACCCGAAACTTATTTCTAAGCTATGAGTTACGTGTTGTACTAACGTTACGCGATCGTTGACACACATCGACACACTTTACTTGTAAGGTGCTCATCGGTCGAAACACGTCAAGTAATGGTTAGCGTCAGTGTTCCAGACTCCCTGGTTTTTTTTTTTTTTAATTTTTTTCTTCCTTCCTTCGGTATGATGGTGATGTTGACACTTCGATTTCTAGTGCGGTTGTAATATATATAATTAATAGACTGCCGCTCAACGATTTAAATCATAACCGCACTGTATCACTGAACACCGTCATACCGAAGAAAAAAAAAAACCGGAGTCTGGAACACTGACGCTAACCATTACCTTGACGTGTTTCGACTTATGAGCACCTTACAAGTAACGTGTGTCGATGTGTGTCAACGATCGCATATCGTGCGTACAACTTATTCCCATCGCATGCGGAGCGTGTGTCATACGGCAAGTACGTCGTAAAATTTTCAACATGCTTAAAATTACAAGACGTACTCCACTTAATAGGACGTATGATAGCGTACTTTAGCGTTCTATTCACGCATACCAAACTTACCCATACCGTATTCGACGTGCGCCAGCGTTTTAGACGCATTTTTCAGAGGTCGGCATACGCTGGCAAGATCGCCAAGGTGTGACTGCGATGTTGACACTTCCATTTCTGCGGCGGTTATGATTTGAATCGTTGTGCGAGCCTTTTCATAACCTACGCCACGTCATCGTCGGCGATGCGTGCAGCGTGCTATGCATGAGTTAGACTATCGTTGGGCATAGGTTGTGAAGGCCGACAACAGGTTCAGCATTCGTTGGTATAAGTTATCTATAACACAACGAAACGTTCTGTGTCCATTACTAATACGTTATGCATAAGACCAAGTCGTTATGAATACGTCCGAATCTTTAAAAAAACATCAAAAGTTCAACGTAAGCCAGCGTTTTACATACATTTTAATACGTTGCCATCGTGGCTAAAACGTCAAAGTGTGACTGGGGCCTTAAGTGACCCCCTGTTCCTTCCATATTTCCTTCCACATCAGATGCTGCCTTGGCATAATTTGTTGCACTTTCTCCTTCCCAGAGTCTAAAAGCTGGAAAAGCCTTTAACCAATGTTTTATGGAGTAGGTGTTTGCCATATGGGCTGGAACTGCTGCTCCTCATCTTTACCTCCACCACCGAAGGTGGATGGACTGAGGTTCTCTTTTCACCCGTCTTTTGTTTGCCCATCTGTCTGTCTGTGAGTAGAATATCTCAAAAAGTTATGGACGGATTCGGACGAAATTTGATGGACAGTTTGGGTATGTGACAAGGACGAATTGATTCAATTTTGGTGAAGATCCGGACATGAGAATTTTTAAGTGATTCTTCACAATTGAGAGATGGGGTCAAAAACGATACACTGTCGGACCCCGCAATTTGCGGTTTCACTAGTTGCGGACCCCGCAGTTTATAAAATGCGACTTGCTTCGACATTCGTGGCCCTGTGGCTTTTCGTGTTCATGGTTTTTTGTTTTTTCCTTCTCATATTCACGGTCTCTCAGTGGACCGTTGATTTTTCCCTCATAAATCACAAACCGCCGGGAACCTATCCCCCCCCCCCCTATTTCCATTGGAACAATGCCCTGACATCAGTGGATTCGATATTTGCAGCATTTTTCAGGAACGTAACCACCGCGAATAGCAGGGTCCGACAGAATAGCATGATATTTCAAAAAGTTATGAACGGATTATGACAAAACTTGGTGGATGAGATGGGGAGGTGACAAGAACAAGCCAATTCCATTTTGGTTTAGGTCTGGTTCAGGATGCAGATCTGGCCCATCAGTCAAATACATAACGTAAACTGTTCAGCTAGGTGGAAGTATGCACTCTACCATGAGCCGGTCTAATTTTCACTGTAATTTTGGCGAGGCAAAGGTCTTTTGGATAATTGGTGTTTCTCAACAGCGTTCCAAATTTGAAGGTGTTCTTCACCATCACAGATGAATGAGTGACCTCAGTTTTCCTTTTGTCAACTTTCTCATCGAACCCCTGCCATACTCAATACAATAATTATCTACCCAACGATCCTGACTATCACACCACCTCTTTTAACCAGGCACAGATTAACCAATGGAGCTCATGGGGCTATACCCCTTCACTCCTCCCACCCCCAACTTGTTTGTGAAATTGCAAAGTTAACCTCTACACATTTTTGTCAAATTGGGTCATGAGGGGTGGTGGAGCTCCCCCACTTTCAAAATTCCATTGCAGCCAATTATGTGCATTGCTAAAATCCAAACTGTTCTTGGAAGAAGAAAGAAAAAAAACAAAGGATACAGATAATGCAAATAAACATATTTCCAAGAACAAATCAGACATTCCAGAAAGTTTTCCAATAGCAGTTTTCCAGAAAGTTATTTTTTTTCCAGAAGGGCATTCAGTAGAGCACATACCTCCGCCACGTAATGCCTGATCCACGAGAACATATTGGGCCCAATACATTTTTTGAAATATCATGCAGGACATTACTATATCGTTTTTGGCCCAATCTCTCAATGGTGAAGAATCACTTTTAAAATTAAATAATTCTCATATCCAGATCCGGATTCAGATCTTCACCAAAATCGAATAAATTCTTCCTTGCCACACAGCCAACCTGTCCACCAAGTTTCATCCCAATCCGTCCACAACTTTTTGAGATATTGTGCTATATATCGTTTTTGGCCCTATCTCTCAATGGTGAAGAGGCACATTCTTGTAGCCGGATCCGGATCTTCACCATAATCGAATCAGTACGTCCTTGTCACACACCCAACCTGTCCACAGAATTTCATCCAGATCCGTCCAAAACTTTATGAGATATGTTGCACACAAACAAACAAACAGACAGACAGAAAGGGGTGAAAACATAACCTTCACCTTCAGTGGCAGAGGCAACTAACATACAAATGGCAAACACGCAAGTGTATCGACACATGTTGATACCTTCCAGGTTATTTTTTTCTTGCAATTCTATTTAATTCTTAATATGCAGTTTAAAATCTTATAACTGCTGATTTGGAACTTGTATCCGGCTTCGCTGTAATAAGAACCTCATTCTCAATGTGTAAAACACATTCAGTAGAATACTGGTTATGTGTACCTCGAGGTGATTTATATTATTGTGGGAATGCCTTCTAGCGGGGTAACTTTGCATAGTATAGTGATATTTATTTGCCATATTGCATGTATTCACATAAGCGTGAGCAAATTTAAATATGATGTAGGATATGCATCATTATATATGTATAGAAAGAAGGTGTCTTCCTTGCCGCCATATGAGTCTCTAAAACCACCCTCCCGTGACACCCTTTTTAATGCTCTTCCCTTTGTAATCTGTCTTTTTAAATGTGTGGACAGGCCACCAGGCGCCAAGTTCAGGCGAGAAAGCTGACATCACGCAAAGCGCACCAAAAGAACTGGGGTAAACATCAGGGAAGGGTACGCCCCACCCATGCACCGAGTACAGGCCAATGGCGGCCGAGCGGGGAGGTGCTACAAGGTGGTGTGGCAGCTATAAAGCTATAAATAGGGGTTACGCAAACAACGGGATGTCAGAGGCACGCAGGGCTTGCGGTGGAACCTGCACGCGAGCTGCAACGGGGTTTCTCCCCGAAACGAGCCTCTGCCGCCACAGCTCCAGCCATGCCCCCCTCCCCCCTTCCCCCAGCAGGCCGTGCCCACTTTCAAGTATCATTATCATTCTTTCTCAAGTACCAATGCACCACTTCCCTTGGAACTCCATCATATTCACTCTCCAGATCCACAAACACACAATACAACTTACAACCCTTCCAAAAAATGCACAGTCTCTGCTTTAGAGTGAAGGAAGCATACATTCTTCTCCTCCCTTACAAAATCCAAACAGCCTCCCATCAATCCCTACAAACTCTCTTCATCCATAATTCGCCATCGTTTTCAATGCTTTGCACACCAACACCATCAACCAACAGCCAACACCATCAAATACCCCTGTAATTCCAACTCCATAACATCTTTATTTTTGCAGATAGCCACAAAGTAATGCTCTTGCCAATAACATTGGTATCCTCTCTTCCTCCAATATTTTGACTAATAACTATCAAGTCCAATCCACTCCTCCACCCCCAATCCCTAAATCATCTCCACCACTCCTAATGGCCCACTTCCTCAAAATATCCTTTATCATGCTTTCCCTTCTCTTAGCCATCTTACAAGTAACCTTTTCACCCTTTTCCAAGTCTAACTTCCCATACCATCCTCATCATACCCATCTAGCCTTTGCTACTGCTTTTATTTTGTCTATTTTTCTTTCTTCACCCCTATTTCTATCAATATATACCTTCCATTGCAATTCCCCAGCTTGTTATGTTGCCATTCCTTGGATCTTTTTCTTCTGTCTGATTTAGGCTGTCGATTCAATATGGATATACTGCCTCTTAAGCCTCCAAGTTCCACTGCCACTAGTCATCCTCTCTTCTTCAGGTTTTACCACATATCTTAGCTGCTGCCCCCAACAAGGCCTTCTTTATGTCCATCCCCTCTCTCCTCTGTAGCCTCACTTTTCTTCCTTCTATCAATCTCTTCCTTAAATTTGACTTCAATTGGCACCCTGCAGTTTCCAAACCATGATGTTCTTTCTCCATGCTCTTCCCGTTCTGACATCCCCCATTCTTGACCAGCTTCCAATTTAACACCAACAATGTAAGCTGGTGCAACAACAACCAAACTATCACTTTGCCTCATGAGGAAATAATTGATCTGGCTCCTGTACGGTCCACTTTTAAACGTGATCTTGTATTCTTCCCTCTTACAAAAGAACCATCATGTATATTTTATACAAATAACTAACTCTGAAAGAAGTTAAAAAAAAAAAAATGGAAATAGATTGAAAAGGGCTATAAAATAACAAATGCTTCATCACAAAGTCTTACCATATGACTGGGGTGTCTGCTGTGCTGTATACTGTGGCTGAATTCCTGAAATATTCAATCCGCCAATTTGATTGGCCAGCTGTTGGCTGGTTGGGGGTGTTGCCACACCCTGATAGGCTGAATGCTGAATACTGGTGAGTGAGATGCCATTGATTAGCTGGCTGTAGTGTACTGGTAGGTGGAGGTGCCATACGTTGCACTGGCTGTTGAAATGAAGAATAGCTTTGGTCTTGTGATGAAGGAGCGACTGGCATGAAGCCTTGCTGTTGATTTGACCTGAGAGATGCAAAGGCAATGAAAGATTTGGGGGGGGGAAACACATAGGCATGAGCACAAATCACAACAAAATAAATATATAAAGCTTTTCCAATCTAATAAAAACACATTTGTGTCTCACCAAAAGTAAATACAAGTGCAAAAAGCAAATGAGAGCAAAGTCAATGACACATCATTGAAAATCCAAACGCTTGATATTGCAGTTGTAGTTGTTGTTTTGCAGATCGCGTCTGTTGAAGTAATGTGTGTGCTGACAGCCTAGTGTTGGCTTCATGGTAAAGGTGACGAGCTTAAGTTCTTCGGGTCTTAAGTTTGAGCTCCAGTCATGCTGTTAAATAACATCAGGTGGGCTGATTCAACCCACCATCCATCTAAAGTCACAAAATAAGTGCAACCTTAATAAACAGGTTGTTGGACACAAAGTCTGACTAGCGAGAGCCAAGGATTCTCCGAAGAGACCTGGTACCAAAGGAATGAAGTCTCCGTCTCAGATCCCTGATCAGAGTCCAAGTCTCACATCCACAGAGCAAGACTGAAAGCACCAAGGACCTGAAGACTCAGACTTTCATCTTCCCACACAGGTACTGGCAACACCACACCCCATGACCCAGTGAATCCATGACTACCCAGGCCCGACCCAGACGTCTGTTGACCTCTGGCTCACAGCCAGCAGAGA
>CM068954.1:150929404-150952752 GCA_035128595.1 Eptatretus atami
TCTCCGCCCACACAACGTCGACCCTACCCGCCAACCTATGGGCGTTCGGATATACTGACCAATGGGCGTTTGGATTAACCGTGACGTCATTATAGTTGAACCAATCAGCGTCTACCTTATTGAGACCTGCGTATAAAGCACATGCCTTCACTTCCTTCTTCACTTGCTGCGATTTTTACCCTGAAGAGTGCAGCACGAAAAGCTTCGATCACTATTATGTCGTGTTTGTTTGTATCCATATTAAAGTTCTGTAGTACCAAACATCTGTTTTATATATTATATATTATATATAAATATATATATATATATAGATAGCATATTGTCGTGAAGTTGGCCGGCCTTGAACCCCGCTCCTGCCAGCAGTTGTCGAAGGGGTCCTGGGGTTCGATTCCCACGACCTAAATTTATGGTAGCCAGGCAGCCAACACCGACCAACCTCCTGGGACGGTCGAGCGGTCCTTATTCCTTGGAGGCGGACACGCTCATTGACATCGATTCTTTAATAAAACACAAATAATTATAAAACGACAACAACGAACAAATTTAATGAACAATTCCTACGATCGAGGCCTCGCACACACAGACAAAGGGTACCAACGAAAATAAAACCCCCTTCCAAAGCACTGGTACTCAGCCTGGCCCTCGTCGATTTGGTGCTGGGAAGGTCCCCATCTGTCGGCGTTGCACCCCCAAACAAAATGGCACCGTCTCCCGCCGAGACTGGGAGGAAAGCGCCTCCACCATCCAACGGGACGCACATGGAAAGGATCGCGCCTCGCCTATTGCAGCCTTCCAAACTCCAATGCACAAATCTTGCCAGCATCTCCTCGATCAGCTCTAGATGTGCAGCAATCCGCTCAATCTGCCCCAGGCGTGCACCCTCGCCAAGCACACACACTTCGCCTTCTCCAAACACATCCTCCATCCTTGCCACCAAGCCCACTTTTTGTACTTTCCGCCAAGCACCCCCTGCAGTAGTAATCTCCTCTCTTATCCTCTCTCTGCCTGTTCTCGGGGCGTGGCCTCCTCGCCTCAAAACCTGGGAATGTGGGGCTTCTCCTGTTGTCATTGTTCCAGGGACTCTGTCCCAAGCTTATGACCATACTTGGAAGATAAAAAAAACATTGGGAAAATCACAGAGGGTAATCACGTACAGGGGAACTTATCTTTACTCCCTGAGCTAATTAAAACCGCACCACCCCTCACCCTCATGTGGTGACACATAACACTTAAGCTGACGGACTCCCTGACCGAAATACATCGAGATGCTTCTACCTGTCCGCGTACCATGCTACACTATACAATCCTATCTGTACTATTAAATCGTTTCATCTACCCCCAAAACCATAACAATATCAAATCCTCCAACTTGATGAGGTGGCAAAGTACAGGTCGAGTGCCATAACAGCAAATGCTGCACGACTTGACCTGTTAGGAATAAGCGTCGTCTGCCACACAAACGCATTGTCTCTGCCCTGCTGATCACAAGTTAGGAGGTTAGGTTGTAGTTGGGAGTTATAAATTAAACAAAAGGAGCAATACTGACCCTATACCCCTCCATAAAGTATGTGCATGACATCAGCGTCTTGTCCTATTTAGGGTCAGTGTTCCACCTTTCCCCATATTTCCAAACAGGATCATTTAACTCCATCAAACACTAATGTTGAGGATAGCACAGTGGCAGGCAAGCTGTTGCAATCAGGTGATTTCTGCAGCTTGGCCACACTGAGAAGTTAATGCTCCCTTTCAGGTGTGCTCTGACATGAGTAGAGGACAGACGTATCAGGAGGGCACAAGGGTGTAGCATTCATGGGTGCTAGGAAAGATCGTTCCAATCAAAAAATAACTTCAAAATGAAATTCCTGTGTAAGTGCTGCGATACCAACACAAAAAGTGTGTGCTGTGAATAGCCGAAAGCCTTTCATGGCTTCTGATAGGAAGACAAAGTTGAGCTACAAAAAGCGAGGGGACTCGACACGCACAGAAATTGCCTTAGCCATGGACGAGGTAAAGGTGTCCCTAGTTCAGATTGGGGTCATCGGGCCACCCTGGGGCTTCCGCCTGCAAGGTCTCGGTCCATTGCGAGTTATGAAGGTATTCATGGTCCTCACAGTGTGTGTTATATGAGCCTGAAATTGTAACCAGCTGATGATGTCACAGTTGTACCGAACCAAAGGGGATGGAGATCCCATGAATGATCCATATAGTGAGTTTTGTTCGGTGACACGGCTGACATATCTGGTAACTTATTGAATGTATTAATTATCTCTGGTTTTGAATGTTGAAATCACAGTGGATTTAAGGTTATATCAAAAAGTTGATTTCCTTCGTTCCTTAATCTTTGTATGTACCTTATACAATCATTTTAACCAGTCTTTTCAAACAATCCTTATACAATCTTTTTTATGTACCTTATATGATTTTGCTCTCACTTATAGAAACATAATTTGCAATTTTTAATGTCAGTGTAAGATTATCATGATGACGATGAGTTATTCATTTTACATCGAATAATGTCCACCACTTGGCTGACAGTTGCGTCATTTTTGGGGGTGTGGTGCACCACTGATGCGGTGCCTCTTGTCTGTTCCACCTGGAATTTGGCATTTAGCCATGGTGCTAGCATACATTGAGTAGGATCTTTAATGTCCACAAGCAAGTACTGCCAGCTGTGATGTCAACTTAATGTCCATCTGATGGGCACACGTCTAACTAGAACAGCACTCGGTACAGCACACACCTCCGACAGGCTGAACAGTTTACGTTTTGTATCCCACTGAAAGGTTGGATCTGGACCTTAACTAAAATCTAATTGGCTTGTTCTTGTCACCTAACCAACTTCTACACCCAGTTTTGTCATAATTCGTCCACAACTGTTTGAAATATCGTGCTATACATCGTTTTTGGCCCCATCTCTCAATGGTAAAGAATCACTTTAAAAAATATTTTAATCCTCATATCAGGATCCGGATTCGTATCTTCATCATGATCGAATCAATTTGTCCGTGTCACACACCCAACCTGTCCACCAAGTTTCGTCCGAATCTGTCCATAACTTTTTGAGATATCATGCTCACAGACAGACAAACAGACAGGGGTGAAAACATAACCTGAAACTAAATATCTACCTTTGGGGACAGAGGTAATTATGCAATGCCCTACCTGTGACAGGTTACAGACAGTTTGAGAATGAAACACAGATACGACAACACAGTCAACTACGCTATCTTTAAGCTATCTTGTCAGCCCCATCATTGTAGTTGTTGTTTCCAATTCACATCTGCTGATGTACCCTGCTTTGTCATTCAATGTCCCTTCCTCACTGAGGGACATTCTGGGATTTCTTGTAATATGAATATGTTCTCTATCGGGGTTTCTTCCCGCTCTTCGAGCTGACGGAGTCTATGTGGCTTGTGTTCATTGCATTGGTGTTATTTTTGCTGAACTGGGTGTGCTGAACTGGGTGTGCTGAAGGAGTACACACAGCATATCCATGTCATCCTGGCTTGAATCCTATTCTATGGCATGGACATCACTCATTTGTGCCGTGGTCGAGCAGCTCCCTTCTTCTATTTTCAGCCGGTGTCATCGTACACTTGTCTCAACTATGCCAACTCGTGCCAGACTCCTTCAGGAGGGTCATTGCCCTTGATGATCATATGTATGCCCATTGTGTGGCCAATGGCATAGTTGGTCTGTGCACCACTTTCACAATTATATTCAGCACTCAACTGATCTCGACTGATATGTCATGTTTGTTTGAATAATCACACATGAGTTGTCGAGGAAAGCTGCAACATGTGGCACCACCATTCCGTTCTCAATTGGTTGTGAATTTTGTGTGTAAATAGGATCTGTAGCACTACATATAAATATATATATGTATATATATATATATATATATATATATATATATATATATAGATAGTATATATATATATATATATATATATATATATATATATATATATATATAGTTACGGCTGTGGAAATTCGCAAACCCCATTCAGGACCCGTAGGTGAGATATCTCTTAAGTACATGTGTAGTTAGCCCCAAACCCATTGTATAGAGGGAATTTATGTGATTCATTCGGGCTGCGATCCTTTGAGTTAGGCGTTTTTTCTTTCTATCTTATTTTGAACCAACCACGTCTCAACCGCCATCACACAACAACCACCAACCACAACGCCGCTTCTCAACAACCACACCTGCCTCTCAACAACCACGCCATCCTCACCACTCCGCCAGCAACCGTCAACATCTCCACGAACACAAAAGGGAACAACAACAACTCCCACCCGATTCCCTGGTAAACAAGATCGTTGAACTCACCCCCGATTCCCTGTACAAGAATGACGGTGAACTATGACGATCGAACTCAACTCCTCCCCGTCCTGTACGATGACGTGACTCTCCGCCGATCCTTGGGAATGTCCCCCCCCCCCCCCCCGCGTGCCGCGAAGGGAGGGCGGGGTGCCGGGGAAATAAAAGGGGCACGGAGGCGCCGCTAGAAAAAAGAGGAGAAGAGGTCAGGTCAGGACGGTCGGTGAGAGTGTCAGTGTCAGTCGGCGGTTCATGTCTTCGCCCGTCTGGTCTCGGAGAAGCGGTCCGTAGAGCGACCCGCTCGTTGGAGCTTGCAGTCGTGTGAGAGTCCGGACGTCGCGGAGGGGCGCGGACTGGAGGCGCCGCTCTGCAGCTGTGTCGCGCGGACCTGCGCGTTCGTACAAGGGCGCCGGAGAGAGCTGCCACCATCGCACCGCGAGGGTGCAGGTAACTGCACGGTCTCGTGGGACTCGTTCGGTCTGCCAAGTCCCACGCCATAAAGGCCCACGGGCCCCGTCTGCCCCTTGTCTATGAGGGTGGCTTCTTTCCTTTGCTTGGTGTAAATGTGTGTTGGCGCCGTCTGTAAAGTAGAACTGTATAAGTGTTGCCGTGTGTGCGTGTAGTCGGTAGTAAATCTGCGTCGTCGTGCTTTTGTTTGGGTTGATATATGTGCATTTTGACTGTTGCTGTATATATGTGCTCCCCGTGTGTCGCGAAATAAATGTGCTTTGTGTGAACTGTTTTCCCGTTTCGCTTCGTCTTTTCTTATTGACCCTCCATCCTGCTTCACGTAAAGGGTTCGTAGTGGGCTTAATACGCCCGGTAATTAATCTGAACCGCCGAGGTCGACGATAACACCGCTCGGTTATCCCGATAGTACGGAACGGGCCGCCCAAGCGGCTCGCGTCCGAGTCGACCTGCGGCGAGGTGCGATCGCCCGGTTTACCATCCGCGTGGGTACTTAGGTAGGTCGAGTTTGGCGAACAACCCTATCCACGCGGGTGGCCGATTGGCACGATCGTGGTGAGGCCGAAAGGCCCACCCGTGACTAGCTCCGGCGTTATCCGAGAGGGTCACGACAAATTGTCCGTCCGGTGGGCGACGTGCCGCGATTCGAGTCACGTGGCCGTTCGCACGCCGGCGGGCGCGAATTCGCAACAATATAATAACATATAATTATCAGAGAGTAATATATTATATATATATATTTTTTTTTCCCGATCCAATCTACCATGACTGCCCATACTATCTTTTCACTAGTCCGGCAGATATGTGAAATATTCTGGTAGTTTTTGTGCCTTTGATGATACAGCATGAATTTTGGTACACAGTTATAGCATACCCTTCGGAAACATTGGATATAGGGACATTCCAGATTACCCAGGGTCAAAATGGTGGCCATTTTTACAAAATGGCTGCACGAATAACAAATTCTGCCTACAAGGTCAGCAAAGTCAATGTGCTTGTGCAAAACACATGTAGTGATTATATAATATGATTATTATCAACTAGTATGCACATGCTTTCATTATCTACTTCATATTTGACTAAAAAATGCATCTACGGTGGTCTATGAGGACACAGATAACAGTTTACCATCGCAATAAATGCATGGCTGGAACAAGAGCTCTGCAATATGAGCATGCATGTGAATGTTACCTGAATATGTTGTTGGAAATATTAAATAGATCAAAAATCAAATTTGGTGAAAGGAACTTAGACTCCATGAATATATCCATTATTAATTAACATACTGGTAGCTGGCAATGTCGCGATTAAAAATGCATAAATTTGCGAAATCGATATTGATGTACTCTCTGTATTAATTTTTCATGATTGCATAATAGAAATGTTCAAACTACAATGGTGTGTTCATATTGATTTGGGTTTAATGGTCCTGTCCAGCGCAAAGGAAATAATGTATGGTGGCCTATTGGGGGACATCGAGTGACAATCACTCCAAGGATCGCCATTGTGTTATATATGCATTCTCCTCTGGGCTGGGGTTCGTAGTTGAAAACATTTTAACTCTGCTATTTCTGTTTTCAGGTGATAACTCCACTGTAGTGTACCCAAAGACTAATCCCCTGCTTGGTGGTGGTTCTTCCCAATTTTACAGTGACTGATTGGTGGTGGTTCAAGACAATGGCCAAGCATTTCAAACATTAGACCCCAGCAGCGAGGGCCAAGTACATCTGTTACATCAATTAACAGACACATGGAACCTATGTGTGCTGTGTCAGATGGACACCCACTGAGCCTCTTCATTGTCCAGCTGACTCCAAGCGAAGCACAGGAGGGTCTGGATACCAGACTCTGGCAGACAACCTCCTCAGGTTCAGTGAGATCGACAGCTTGCCATACATCACATCTCAGGTGTGGATCCGATAGGGATCGCTAGGTCCTCCGTGAGGGAAATCTGATGCACGGGGTGCCCAAGCATTGTCGCTGTCGCAGTTGCCCCCATTACCTCTGGGTATGGCTGCAGGGAATGATCTCCCTCAAAACTGTTGTTCTGAGCCACGGACTCCTCCACACTGTTATCTTCAAAACCACCTGAACCAGCTGGTCTTGGTCGCACAATGTGTCCGTACGATAATTAACTAAAATTTGATCTGCTTTTGATTTCGGGGGGAGGGGGGGTTGCCTCAGCACATCTGGCTCAATCCCTCCAGATACCAAATTGTTGCCGGTTCGAATCCCGAAATTTTTTAGGGGTCCGAACCACTCCTTCACAAAAAACTGTTGCGGGCCGCGGATCAGGTGAAAAGACCACGGGGGGGGGGGAGGGAAACTATCTCGGCTCCCACCAGACTCCCCGGAATTGTAGGCCGTCGCACACGGATAATTTCGTGACTCAGCGGGTCGCTTAACCGACCGTGGACACCAATAACTCAACCACGTAACGTAGGGTCCTCGTCTAGTTAATCCAGTTACCTAAAAATAACCACGTGATTTAATTACCGGTGAACACGCCCTCGGTACGCCTTGTCCGAACCGGATCACTCTACCGGACCGAATGACTTTACCGGATCGGATGCAGCCGAGCGACACTGCCAAGGACGTACCTGCTAAAAGGAACGGATTGTTGGGAATAAAGTCCCGGCTAAGGTAAGATTCGGACCATGCTGGACCAATGGAGGAAAAGACAAAAATGAGCTGGGAACATTTCTAATAATGATTTATTAACAAGCAGGTGAGGAAGGGTATGAAGTACAATCAAGATTTATTGGGGTGTGTTGTGCAGAGATAGGGAAGAGAGGTGTGGTGCAGCAATAAACAAGCAACGTAAGAAAGCGGACGCAGAGCAGACTTAACCCGTAAATAATAATAACGATCTTCTGCAGGCTTAATTATATAGACAGGCGCCAGGACACACACACACACACACACTTCCATATAAAGCGCAGACCCACCACAGACACAAGAAATCGATAAAGAGGATGAGGAGAGACAGAAGAGGTTGGTACTGTCCTTTGGACTTGTATAACAATACGTCCGAACCGCCAAACCATTGGGGAGGCCGTGCGCTACCTCAATGACAGCGCCCGCGCCCTCACCTCGGTGCTCCGTGAGACCCGTGGCGGAGGTGGCTTTGAGTGAGAGTGAAATACGAAATGTGAAGAGAAGAGGAGGACCAGTGAGACACAAAGCGGTTGATCCAGGTGAGCGGCGGCAGAGAGAGAGAGAGAGAGAGAGAGAGAGAGAGAGAGAGAAGAGAGAGAAGAGAGAGAGAATAGAGAGAGAGAGAGAGAGAAGAGTCCGCCGGAATTACAGGCCCCGACGCGGGTGTGGGGCACTCGAAACTCGTTCGTCACGCGAATCGGGCTTGATTGGCCCAGACCCCTGCGCGGATCCCGCGCAATACCGGATAATTGAACATTATTTCCGGCAAGGACCCCCCGGCGACTGCTCACCGCCGTCGCACCACACCGACCAACGTCAATTACCAGACCGAGCCGATCAACCGCCGAGGCACACGCTTGCCCCTCGGCGCCCCGACCAGTGCTGCAACGCCGTCCGTGATGCAACGGGGCCAAGCTACAACATGCCCCTGAGATCGAGCTTACTGGCAATAGAGCAGGGCAGTTCCGCATGAGACTGAAGTACGATGTGGAAACATGCACAGACAGTAAGTAATGGTCCATGTCCGGCTCGTACGATAACAGCGCGAGCGGGCGACCTGCCTCGGCATCTCGTGCTGCATATCCGCCATTACGCACTAGCCAGCGCTCGAGCAATATTGCTATGTGTACGAGGGACGAAACGCCGATCGATATAGAATCCAGCAATGGTTGAAAATACGTGCGCGTAATCATGCCAACGTGCGGGGTGTTGTGCTTCTCATTATCCAGCCTCGGTACGCTGTCAGTGCAGGATGGGCTTGTGGGTGTGTTCCAGTGTGTGGAAACCACCATCGGTGGAAATTACGGTGTGAGTTTGTTGCCACGGCTTGTTTGTCGGGTTGTGTGTGCCCTCCCGCCTTTCGGAGGACATTCAAAGGCAGGTGAGTGACAGATTACCAAGAATAATAGAAAATAAAATGAATGAAGAGAAATGGGCTAACAAACAGCTAGAGATCAATCACAAGCACGCCGTTTCCAGAAAAGTGAAGGGACTACGACACGTATATGAATAACTTCTGGGACAATCATGCTGATAATGTTGGTTCGAAAACGCAACATATCTTTCCCTCCTTTCATCGGTGACTTTCGGACTCGACCAAGGAGCCGGACCATCCCACACCAAAGGCTGCATCTGGTGCATTCTTCCGATGGAGATTCAACCCCGCTAGAAAAACCTATCAACCTTTAGTCATAAATATCTTATCTTCAAAATAGTGACTACAATTGGCGCGCAACAAAGCTGCGAGTATTCTTCCGCATGAACCCTCAACAGTAGCAATGGCCACAGTGAGAACAGACTGTCTCACTGAAAACTACATAAGAATCAAAAGTTCTCTGACTAGATCGGGAAGAGTGTTTGCTTGTGTTCCGATCCATGTGATATGTTGTATTGTTTCTGTTTTAATTGACTCAAAGTACAGGAGAATGAGAAATTCTTCGAGCACACGCTTGAAAGATACGTGTAACGAAATACTGTATATGTACAAAGTTCCCAAAATGAAAACCCCCAAAAAACAACTTTCCAATCATTAATTTTTTTTTGAGACACTCGTGAGACTTGAAACACAAAGAACCGAATAAAAAAGAAGAAATCGAGGGGGGGGAAGCAGACACAACAACACAGTAGAGGTTAAGGAGGTCTTGGATTAAAATGGGCATGGGGAAAAATGAGATCACAGGATGGTGACAAAGAGTGAACAAGCGATCACCAAAAAGAAGAGGAAAAGAAACTGGAGTGCAAAAAGGAAGTAGGAATATGGGAAAGCACTTAAATGACGAAGAGTGGCTGTGGAGCTTATTTGGAGAGGTGGGAGAAAAGGACAAAAGGGGGAAAAGATCATGAATATGAGCGGGGGTGGATAGGGTGTATGCTGAAATCGCCATCTTGAAGACGGAAAGTCAGATTGATCAACTGAGAAGTTGGTTCCACAGACTTGAAAAGATAAACAAGATGGAGGACAAAGAGCCGAATTTGGAGTTAACAGAAGTTTTATGAATACGAGAAAGCCTTTGAGCAAATTCGGGAGGGTGTACAAGCAAGCAAGGGTGAGGAACAGAAGACTGAGAAACAGAGAAACTACCGTTGTGGAATAAGAGAACATCGACTAGCTCTTGTGAGATTCAATATGGGAGACTGGTTTAGATAAGAACAAGTGAGCAGGGGTCCAAAATAATAATCATTTCTACTTTACATATGATTCATTGTTTGTAAAATCATTCCTAAAATTAATTAAATAACGTTATGACAGAGAAGTTCATTAGTAGGAATACATCTATCGGCGGAAAAGAAAATCGAAGAACAAACAAACAAATCAAGTTGAGAAGTAAAACAAACAACACCAAACAAAAATTGGGAATACCATGAAACTACCCACACTATTCATACTCACATACGACATCTACCACACATAGTCCATGCAGCTAGGGTTCATTGAACACTTTGTTGGGATTACATTTATATTGTTCTTGGACAGGGACTAGGTAGGGAGCATTTGGAATTATTTCTGTGGTGCGAAATTTCGCAAAATCCCGAAGACCCAATTATATTTACTCACGATGAAATTATTAAATTCCTCGAATTCCAGAAAAAACGTTTTTAAGTAAGCACAAAAAAAACATCAATGGACAATCTCCATCTGAATTAGATAACCAATTATGTCGAAGTGATATGATATACAAAGTAATCCCTCAAATGCACTTCCCTTCGTGTTTGCGTTCTTTTTCAAGATTCAATCCTGTAGATTTGTTCTGGCTTTCTCTACTTCATAAATTGCTTGATATTGTCTATTTAGCTCGTTTTATAGTCACAGGATCACATCCCGTGCTCTGATTAACTAGTCAATATCAGCATGCTCTTAACAACCAGGTCCCTTTCAATTTGGATAATTTGGTTCGTGCTTGCAAGAGTTTCTGAACTGGATATTGGATTTTTCACATGTGTCGGTGTGCTCTCTCCACTGTTGTGCTTGTGTTACAGGTGTTCTGACATGAGGTTTAACATCTGAGAAAGTATGGTTTCGTTCTACATAAGAACCTGCACCGTCTGCGAAACTCAGTACCATCTTCTTACGGCCTTGGTTGGGTATTTACAAGTGCTCTAGAAATTTACCCATGTGGATTAAAAATTTCACCATTTGTTGCCTCAGCCTGGGGAATAAATTAATTAGAATCAGCTTTTTACTTTATTACCTCTCACATACACCCAACAACTTCTAATGAAAAACAAATTCTCCATCGAAATAATTAAATAAAAAAATATTTGGGTGGATAAGTGATCCCATGAGTTATACTGTGAACCCTTGACACTCAATTTACAGCTGTGAGTCTGTTTGGGAATGGTCTCTACTCAACACATTGAATAGGAATATGTGCCCAATTTCTCACACAAAACGTTCAAGCTCATCAACGCTGTGTGGGGACATTAGATGGGACAGCATCATTCCGTATCCAACAAGATTTTGATTGGATTTGGTCGGGCTCTGACTGGGACTCAGGATATTTTGTTCTTATGCCACTCCGTGGGGGCTTTGTTTGTGCTGCTTCGTTCTATCATGCTAAGGAAGGGGGAACTTCTTCCAATTCAGTTCTCTGCAGAGGCGGCAGGTTTCTCACGGATTTCTGTTTTTGTCCTCCATTTCCGGTTGTCCCAACATCCACCTCACAATGTATCTCGAAAGTACCTACTGTACGATCATCATATCTCAACATGTCAAGAAGTCTATCAAGCTTGGGTCGTCAACTCCATGATCTTTATAGGAAAGCCCACATCTCCAAGCTGTAAACAATTGCCAAAACTCACCTCGACATTGTGCGAATCTCCTTGCCCTCTAATTAAACATTTACACTTCATCGCAGCTCTGATGATCTCTAATGCCACCCTCCGAGGTGTGCTACCATTCCTCACGGACTCGACTTACACTGTAAACAAGCTTTGGGACATTTGCAAACTCCTGATATTGGATCCTACTCAAGTCGTGTGAGATCTCTCACATCTCTCACCGAGCATTGTCGGTGTCTTTTGGTTCTCGACATTCTCTGCTGCCCCCCTGCTCTGTCTGTGATCTGTTCCTGATATTTCACTCAGGTACAAGGTCGCCAAAACTCCATTATTGGTGAAAATAATAAACAAGATCACAGCTCACCTATCTTTCATTCCTCTTTTTCCTGCTCTGAAAAACACAACTCGCTCTCTCTCAGTTTCAAAGCGCCTGTACACATATCATCTTCAAATCTCCTCCATGAGCACATTAGAATCTTGATAGATACTATGCCATTGATCCAACTTAAACCCCATCCAAGCAAGCGTTAAACCTTTATTCCTTCTAAGTCCCTGAGTTAATATCTTTTACCACCATCTGCCCATCCCTTTGTACAGATACCCTACTCTTTTCCACTATTGGCTCCTCCCCCTCTTGTCTCCTGCCTGTGATATGTTTGTTTAAATTAATTATTACCATGACAGAGCCATAGATATTAGAGCCTGATAATAGCAATTAAAGGCAAAAGCCGCAATAAATAACAGTGCGCCGAATCCTAATAAGATAAGAGTAAAACAATATGCACGCTAGAATAGTAGACTGAGGATAAGAGGACGACTTAGTGTAGGCAGACAGACGTGCGAGGCTAGACAGAAGGGTGTGTAGAGCCAGGATGGTTCTACAATGCACCAGTCTACACCGTGTCGTTGACGGGGGATGTGCTTTGTTGGGAATGCACAAATGGTGGCGTTTGAGGCATTTTTTCCATCATTCACAAACACAACATTTCCACAGGCTCAGAATCTCTCGAGTGTTTTTTGTATAGCTAAACAGGATCAAGGGGAGCTTTTGTGTATGTATTCTTCTTGCCACCTCCAGAGCCCGACTGTGGAGTTGTATAAGTGTACATGCCACCAGTATTCAATCCTTGAATGAAGTCCCCCATTTAACACAAAGTTGCAAATTGGCCATTGTACTCTAGATCATCCTTGCCTGGTCAAGCCCTGTGCGCAGGGATGGTTTATCTCGGCAAGGTCTTGGATGGTACTATATTTATCAATTTCATAATGATGCTTGACGGTTAAACGAATATTCAAGGGCTTTTGAAAATCTAACCTACCTGATTGTGCCTTTCTCACTTTATCCGAAGTGTCTTTGAAAGCTTTCGGGCTCATGGTTGATACATAATTCTTGCTGTGAAATCAACACAAGCTGAAATCCATCACAACGCTGCTTTACATTGAAGCTCATGCAAGAAGACACTGCGATTCAAACACAGCGCTGGAGTCATTAACTGGTTGTGATTTTGAAGTGACCTGTTTCCACTGACTTCGTACCATTGCGTGTATAAGGGGGCTGACAACGATACCAGACTAAGATATCTAGTTGTGTTCTTAATAATTTCCTGAAATTTGAATTTGTTTCTTCTCACTTGGAAGTTTGGGTACGATGTTAAAAAAGGTGTACAAGTCTGATTTAATAAATTTAATTCACATTATAGGCTAAAGTTGAAAATATAAAAGGGGATGTAGACTTCCCAAAAATACGAGGGTGAATTACTGATGAGCATTGTAGTTTCACATAAATATCCTCAAGGGCACATGGTCGTGTTTATTTTCTTTCTGCTGGCCTGTACATCTCCGGGTGGTAACAGTGACCACATCGGTGCTCGGGTTGAGAGAAACGTTGTTGTGCCTTATAACATCTAAAACAAAGTTTCTGTTTGGAATGATTAATGTCAATTTTGCCCGCAGACTAAAACTATACTTCTCCTCATCACGTGCATGTCGATCGGTGAACGCGATTCAACAGCCAGAAATACTCGTAATAAGGTTTGTTTCCGATTCAATTCAAATATACACTTCTACTGAAGAGTTGTTCCTCGAACATAACTGATGTTCTGTCGACAGATAAACACAAAAGTAGACAACTGCTACCTCCACTTCCGCTTCGTTCGTCGCAGCACAAAAAAAAACCAAAATAAAAATATGGCTTATTTATTCCATACCAGTAGAAGTACCCCTCGCTCCTGAAGATTTAATCAAACACGGCACGTTGACTTGAGAACATTCTGCCCATCACATCCATAATTTTCCCAGGTATCTCTGCTGACACTCATCTCCGACCATCCTCGCCCCTAATCTCTCTGGGGCAAAAATCATCTCCCTTCGCTGGAGCCTGTGTTTGCTTCGTTTGAAACTCCGATGAAATGATGGAAATGCACACCTCCCTCGTGTGCTTCTCCTCCCCTCATCGCCATACCCCTCACGAATGCCCCTCCCCTCATTGCGCTTCCATCCCTTGTCGCTCCCTCCCTCATCCCCTTCCCTCACGATGCCCTCCTCATGCGGCCTTCCATCCCTTGTCGCCTCCCCTCCCTCAACAGCAAGATTACAATACGCGGAAGACAAGAGGTACATGCACGCTCACTGACCCGCCTGGATTGAATCCGCCACAAAAACGTCATCACCCGTTCACAGGCAAGGGTGATCTAATGTTGTGTGTGTCCAGATGGTTTAACCGCGTCTCTGCCTGGATCCCTCCTCCCCCGCCACTCCCCCCCTCCCTCCCCTCTCCTTCTCCTCTATCTTCCCTCTCTCCGATACATCGCCTCCTCTCCACCCTATTACTTCTCTCTCCTACTACTCTTCCTCTTACCTCCCCCCCCTCTTCCCTTCACTCCCTCTCCTCTAATCCTCCATGCTCCTTCCCGTTCCATCCCTCCCTCCTCTTCCTTGATATTCCATCAGGAAGCGACAAGTAGTATTGCTGGAAAAAGTAACAACACATTAAGCTTTATTTTTCATTTTCTGCATTTCCCATAAGATGTATGATAACGTAATCATTTATTATCAGATGCTCATGAGAGTTACGATCTGACACTGAGTGATGGGTAAGTTTTAACTGTTCTTAATAATCATCCAAAAGACACACCTGTGAGAGAGAGCAACAGTGCTGGCGAACAGTAGTTAATACCTGGTTATTGGACACAATCGGACGGTACCTCGACACAGGATACTCAAATGCATCAATCATTCGACAAGCTGTTACTTTGCCAACTCAAGGATCAACAATCAAACCCAACCGAGGTATTAATTCAACAGAAAATGGGATTGCACACAGGACAAGTACAAGCCCACCCACATTAAACAACACCAGGTATATCAAAATTTTACCAAAACGATAAACAGTCGTACAAACACCTATCCGTTACAATGGTTATAAATTACTCAGTCAAGGTCACTCACAATGCTAGGTCAAAATTTCGTGAAAAATATTTTGTGGTCAACTTTGCTTGAACTGGATTCTATCCAATCGAGCAAAAAATTAGTTTTACCTGGTTAAACTATCACAACTAACTTTACAACAAGATGGTTAATGTAATTAATTCACTCTTACATCTTTAATATAAATATCTGAACTAATGGCCTAAAAGGTTTGTACATTACAGTCTAAAATCCCAAACTGGTGCTTTGCACAGGATACGTGTTCTTAAAAGTGAGCATACTCTCTGAAAGCAAGGTAATCTCTGTCTTCTCTCCCGTATATCTCAGAATTAAGAATCCACTGCAGTCTCAGGAAAGGCACTATGTCGTTGCAGAGCGCAACACAGTAAAAATTTATATTTTTGTAAACGAGATTAAAAGAAGGATTCGAAATGAGATGATGATGAGTGTTAAAATATCAACATGTCAGACAGTGGTTAACACTCATGGATGGGATTTTCCATCACAATTCAATTCCGGCCCAGCTCCAAACATGTGACAATCACTAAATCATAAGTTCTGTGTTAGTAATCAGCAGGATAGCAACGGCAACTACAATTTTGTACGGAGTGAAACGTCACGTAAACCCGTCGACCCTGTCTGGGTGACCGATCATGGCTCCGGCTTCCGGAGGACCTCCGACGACACTATACTCATCGATGCGCTCGTAGGATCCCGGGTTCGCTTCTGAGATCTCGGTCATGGGGAACGCACGTCGTGTCGTAAGGACCGGGACGCTGTGGTAACCGAGGAAAGAAACGCGAGCTTTTGGATGCATACCCAAGGATCATCAGAGGAAGATGAGAGTTGGGGTCTCTGATGAAGATAAGCGGAAAAAGCGAACCGCGAGATCGCGGTGTCTGATGTTACACGCCAAATCATCGTGCCATAGTTAAAATTTAAACAGATTTGACGTTTCGTTTACACGGATTGTTTTGTGTTTAATTGTTAGTGAAAGGAAAAATCGAAGTGATTCGTTCGATTACTCATCCACCCATCGATCAACGTTCTTATTTCGTTATGTTTTATCGACATCTTGCCCATAAACGGAGTAATATGGTATGTTGTATGTAGGTGGGCATTACCACTCCTCCGAGGATATCGAGGAATCGAAACGTTAGATGGATTTAATGAGGAACCCGACATTGTCTCTTGCAGTTTACCGATATTCACCAAGTTGGGAGGAAAAAGTTAATTCAGACCCTATCGGGCGGCCATTCATGGCAGGAGGAAACCAAGGTTAACCTTCCAGTCAATTACGGTCCTGTGTCCAAGTTGCTCGGTTCGTAAACAACACCGACGTTCCTTGTAAACGAGCTGTCCCTTCGTGATGCTTTATGCCTTCCCAATAGAGAGATGATCACCTGTATCATTGATCTCACGTAAACACGAAACACATTCGCTTCGTGTGCGGCGGTAACAACAAATAAAATTGATTTATAACATGATCCAGCGAAGGTTCCCGTCTCTTCAGCAATAATAAACCAGTAGTGCCTAAAAAAAAAATATTTTTCATAATAAATCAAACCCGACAAAAAACAAAAGAGCGTTTTCTTCCTCTGGTGCCCATAGTGCGTGGTCCGGAAGTCTCATATATTCGCATTACATTATCGCATTTAGTTAAATGAATTTCAATAGCAACGTATTTCCTTTTCGCATGTCACGGGAAAAACAAAAAAAGGAGACAGAAGAGAAAGAAAAAATTATTCTGGTTCGTAGCATAACCAGCATCGATGTACCTGAAATTAGCCCGCAATATGAAAAACGATCATAATGGCATTGTGTTATCTATAAATGCGCTTAAAACGAGAAATCTAAAATACACAAGTATCACTCTCGTGAATCCTACTTGTAACTCCTAAGTGAACGCGCACGAAGCTTCCCTTCCCCCGTCGCCACGCCACATCAACACGTGTCTTGTCATGTTGTAAATAATGCATACTGGAGCACTTGTCCGATTAATATAAACCTGAAAGGCACATCCCAGGCCCTCAGCATATACCTGCAAGTTACTAGATCGACCAGTGGTTTGCGAGAAAAAGCGTCCAGACACACACACACACACACCAACAACACACACACAACACACAACACACACAACCACACACACCTCACACATCACACACACACCACATGATCTGTTCATTTTTTTCGGTGTAAGAGTGTTAAGCTCTTCATTGTTTCAGAGAAGTGCTTTTAAAACTTCTTGTGGAAGATTTTCTACTTTTTGGTGTCTGGAGTGGTTCTTCTTCATTGCTCATCACCAGAATTTCAAATACGTCGTGGAAGTATCGTCCTTTTCAGTGTCAGGAGTGGTACTCTTCATTGTCTCTCCAACACAGAATGTGGTCTCCATGTGAGTCGTTTTCTATTCATAAACTCCCCGTAAGAAAAAAAGCCACAAACCGTGTTCCTCAGCATCTCCATCCAGGTATGACTGCTGGCCCGAACCTTAGATTCAGATCAGACAGATCGTGCGTATTCAGTTGTACTGTCGATAGCGGCAATATTCTTTGAATCCTCTTAAAGGATGATAATGAGTCATCTGATTCTAAAACTTGGTGTATATGGGCATAAATTTTGAGATGTTATGGATCTTTTTGAGATTTTTTGGTGTCCTATTCATTCTTTGCTGCATATGATCCGTAAAAATTGATGGACGTTTTGATTCTTGGTCGGCTGATTGACCTCAAATTATATATTCAATTAAAAGATCTGAATCAGGGGATAAATCAACAATAATAAGAGACTACGTGTATCACAAATTTTGGCATCATGACATCATGAGATCTTCAACTCAACTTCGTGCATTGATTCGAACTGATTTATACTACTATACATATCTTATACTCTACCCCAAACACGCAATTATCCTCAGTTCTTGTGGGGTCGGCCCGAGAACTTTGTGCCAATCTGGTGTATAAAAGGTTAGAGTAGTATTGACACCTGTCTGGTGTCAAATAAACATTTATAATGTCATTCTGCTTCTTCGTGATGCAGCATTTAAAATTACCCTCGTTGGGGTGAGTCATTCTATATACCACAAGTTCTCAATGTCTTCAGGTAACACGGAAACCAGTCCAAACTACAGTTAGATTGAAATAGTTACAGAGATAATACTATGACATAATTATTAAATTGTAAATTGTTCATTAGTACCGGATTAACACATAGAATTACCTAGTACAGTGCATAGTGGTATTCCGGTCCGTCCACTCTCTGGGGACTATTTTCCTTCCGAGTGTAGATAAAAAAAACGAAAAAATAGGCTTAGCTCTCGAGATTATATAACTGTAGATTTATTTCTTCACTGATTATAAAGCCTTTCAGATGAAAATGTCAAGTATTGTATAGAGATATGAGGTTGAAAAATCGTTAGAGCGAGCAAATTCATTTAATATAATTACAAAGTTTTACAACTGCACAAAGTAACATTCAGTATGAAAAAAAAATTTGTATGCAGATTCATAATTATTAATTCATTAATTATGGATTACCATGATAATTAATCAAAAGCCGAAGCATTAGCATAATTTATCCTTATCCCTCATCCGGATCGTGGCTCCCCACAGCCTCGCTTGTCCGCGGATTTATGTTAGAGTAAGGCACATCGAAGAGGACCTGCGATCACCCTGCTGATGCCTGAATTATGCAATCGTCGTCGTGGAATATTCGTCTGTCAAGATTGCGTGACTTAAATACAATACAGTCCTCGATTTATACGAAACTACTTTTACATCACTTCGCCCATAAACACACTCAATCTGACACGGCGGCATGCTCAGAGGCATGACGGACTATGCGGCAGTTCACGTTGGTTAAGATGACTCGGCTTTTGGCGCGCGCTACGATTAATTTTAAATAAGTGTCCGACGTTACTTTCGGGTTTGAACTTTGCAACCTCGCGAAAATGTATAAATAAAAAGGCTAAAATGTGTTTATATTTAATATGTGTCATTCCCTCTTTCCTTTTTGGATCGATTGGGCGTTTGGACATCTTCCAGATCAGTGAACAAACGGAATGAAAGCAAAAACTTTCGGTTAATACAAATAATATTTTTACTGTCATCATAAGAAACGTGCAATTTGAGATGGCGACTAGAGGTTGAATGGCGATTTTTATAATTACGTGACCTCGTCTACTTGACCTGCAAAAGTTATTATGTGGCAACATCATCGACTCTTACACTTAACTGAAGTTCATCAAGATGGAAAGAAAATTCGTTGACGGACGTACGACAGACGAGTACGACGAAGACGTCAGACGGAAGGACTAGAAGACGGACGACATTTGTCGGCTTTATTAGGTCATCCGTAGAGAGACTAAAAAGGAAATTCAAAATAAAAAACAAACACAAAATGGAGACAAGACTGAGATGCTTGATGTTAAAACACTCACTCTGAAAGATAGCGAGAAAGATAAAAAAATAAATAAAAACAAACACCGTATAGGAGGCAACAAAGGAAAAACAAAATCACCTGTTGAAGAACTGAAGGATTCTTCAGAAGTAAGGAACAAAAGCATATTCTACTGCCCTGAAAAGGAAAATGGGAAGACTTCGAGAATCTTGAGATCAAAGTGAACATAAGAAGCAGAATGGATCGTGGCTTGGAAGAAAGCCCTATGTGGTGAGAATGTTTCAGTGATAATAATTGATGAATGAATAATGAAAAAGAAATTCAAAAAAAAAATCCCACAAACTTAAAATCACCCGATGAATTTCAACTCTGCTGAACAACAACTTAGCTCTCTCACAATCACGACACCAGGACATTAACGAACTGATCCAAGAGGAAAAGAAGTGCAAGTAGCTTGGAGAGAAAACATTCTCATATAAAATCCTGAAGAAACCCAACTCCTAAATCCGGTCAATAACAATGTCGAAACAACAGACACTTCTAAACAGAATCATAGAATCATTTTTCATACCGAACCAACAAGGAGGTTTAGAAGTAGAACAAAAGGCCCTACCACAACTAACAGGCCGTACTTGAAATTAAAATGGGAACGAAATTATCTACTCACCCTGGATGACTATTATAAGGAAGCTTGAGAGTGTTCACTTCATAGGATGATAAATGCGTGAATTAACAATCATCCCAATATCAACTGACTAGAAAGCAATGATCTGAATACCAGTTGATAAGTACAGCATCAAGTAATCAAATAGCAGATGTTAAGTAGGCAGGATCTTCCAGGAGGCAGTCCTTTCCCACTTGTTTGTCTGGCTCGGACCACTGAGTTAACCTCATCAACAAACATGACTGATAACCGAACAACAATAGAAACATTCCAAAAATAGAAAGTTTGTACTCATACGATAATGGATGCTTTTGAAGCTCTTCCGTAGACCAGCTGTTTTATTCTTTGAATTGGTTATTGGGTCACATAACACTCAACAAGACTTGAACTGGCCCGACCATAACCACACATGAGACATCGAAAGGCTCCAAAAGCGGATCAGAATGACAACAAACGATTAGAACAATGACAGAATTGCATGGCTTGGAAACAAATAAACTCTTCATTGTAAGAGGCACCGACAGTGAGGAAGGATATAAACTACTGCAGATTGGTCAGGAGAAGAAGAGGAATGTAGCGAGACGAACGGAGGAGGCAAAGGAAGAAGTGTCTCCTGAATGCTCAATTAATGTTGTGAAAGAAAGCACAGTTTCGAATTTCATGTACAAAATTATTGAAATTTATAAAACAGTAAAGGAGGATTGGATCCACGAATAATGAGAGTGGGATACTTCAAGAAACACATTCCCTACAAAAGAACCAACTTACCCTGTATGTTGGTTGCTCTCGACACTGGTCGTTCTACTTGTCGAATCTACTGCCCTGCTGTTGTCTTGAAATGACCTAAAAGCAGCATTCCATGTGGCCTATTCGAAAAGGAGCCTTGCCGTCTCCATTCTCTCACAGCTCAGTCACGTATTGTCTTATTGCTTGAAGAAACCAATTCAAACTCCTCTGAAAGTCGATTGTGTGACTCGGGTTGTTCTCATGTTGGGTTAACAGCTTTCACCTCTCTGATGATTTTGCGACACAATGGCCTATCGAATTCACCGATGTTGCACACTGGACAAATTTTGAACAGATAAGCAACCTTCACCATTATAACCTGCTGGTATAGTTTCTACAAGGTTACCTGAGATAATAGTTGTCAATCTTCATGATTCGTGAGTAACGATCTGTTTTCCAAATATTTTGTCATAGATCTGACACAAATACCCCATAAGCAATTGAAACACGTTTTTGGAATTTTTACCTAAAAAACTGAAATGTACTTGCAAAATAAAGTTTCAACAATCCACTTTGCTACAAGATTCAAATTGAGCTAGCTCCAATTCTTTTGTCACCAGTGAATGTCCCACTTTTCCAAGTATTCTCCGTATTAATACTCCTCATGTATGACAGACTGAGCAATTGTCCTGGGGCGGAGTGCTCTCTAATATCAAATACTCTGTTCTCACTCTCCATGCATGCCCTCACTCCCAACCGCAACCTCCCAATGACATATCTTGATATGGCTTCCCCTCCACCGTCCTGCAATCCTTACTTTAATAATGTGTGTTTTCGTCACCAACAGATTGATGACTCCATTTACACTAACTCCCGAAACATGACCAACTTCTATCCTCTCTCCATCCTCTGTCCTCATTATTGGTGACGTCAAGCCATCATGACAGTGGTGGTGTGGGTACCTTCGTCACCTGCAATGATACTTCAGCAAAAGATCTCTTTCACTGCGATCTCTATTGGCTAGACTCAAGTCGGTCAGACTTCCCGCGTGATCTCAAGCATGGTCCTTCACTCAAACCTGATTGATTCGACCAATTTCTCCTGAAATATCTTTGTTCTCCTACGCTCCAATGCGGTTCACTGACTACGCTTGTCATGTATCATGTTTCTCAATACGCCAAAAATCTCGCTCTACTTCTTCCTAGATTGCAGTCAAACATTGCCCAAAGGATTTTTCATCCCTCATTCTTCCAGGCTGGCTTCCAAGGCAGCGTCGGACACATTTCTTTTTCTGGTTTTCATCAATGATCTCTGACTCCCTGAAATTCTCCTTTATTATTTTCATGATGATCCACCTCTGGTAACATCTGATCCCTCAGAACGGAGGCAGTGCAGCTTCTTTCGTCTCCTGCAGATTGGCTAAAAATCACAAAATAGCTCACAACAGAGGAACATTCTTTCATCCTAGACAATTATCATTCTCACCTCTGCCTTCGAAAGACCGTCTGAAAGGCTTAGTATGTTGGATCTCCGGCGTGAGCTCTATCGAGCATTTGGCTTCTCACTCGACACATAGTTCTATGTCTTTCTGTCTTTCTCGTCTCCTCTTCCGGTCTCTTATATACAATGTGCTCCCCGCAACTTTCTTGCAGGCGCTCAGGATCTCGCATCAACACCCTTCTGGCAAAAATCGCAAACCAGATTCACTGATGACCTTCATCTTTCATTCACTTTTTCCCACTTTAGAAAACTCCACACTTTCAATCCACTCTTCCTCCAGGATATTCAAAATACTGTTCATCCAACCCTCTTATCTTCCGCCATTCCAAAACCATATCTTCTATCGTTATCACCAAACCCACCTCCTTCAACATCCTGCTTATCCTTCCGAAAGTACTGTATGGTCCATACTGTTACGCCGTGTTCCCTCACCCTATCCGATCTCCTACTGTTCTTGTTCCCCCATTGATTTGTACTTCCTCTCGGCCATTGGTGTGCGTTTGTTGCGCTCTCATATCGAGCTGCGACAATGTGTAATAAAAAAATACTGATATGGAGTCGACCTGTGGCCATCCAAATGATGGACATATCGAAAAAGAACACACTTCTTGAAAAGTCATCCACATGTGCAGTTGAGTCAGCAGAAACCTCATTTACCATGAATCTCAAGGAACTGTCTTATACACTCGAGATAAAATATTTGTAGGAGGCATCGATCTGGGAAGGTTATGGAAATTATTTATTTGTTTGAAATGTCCAATAGCACAGTGAGCTCCATCATAGGAAATGGAAAGAAATGAACTGAACGTGCAACTCGTTCGCGAGAGTTTGACCGTCTTGACAAGCTGGAGCCAATTCGGGACAGAGGCCTTGTCGGTGAGGTAAAGATAGAACACATGACGACAT